>CAMRHE010000087.1:2800000-2870000 GCA_947044405.1 Leptodactylus fallax | reverse complement strand
GCGTCTTCCATGATTGTGTGTCCTACTGAACCAGACTGAGGGACCATTTAAAGGCTTAGGAAACCTTGGCAGGTGACACACTGAATTTACAATACTGAACTTTTTTACAATATTCTAATTTTCTTAGATTTGGGTTTTCATTACCTGTAATCCATAATCAACATTTACAGAAATAAAACACTTGAAATAGAACACTCTGTGTGTAAAGAATCTAGAAAATATAGGAGGTCACTTTTTTAATTTAATTGCTGAAATAAATAAATATTTCAAAGATATTCTAATTTATTGAGATGCACCTGTGTATACAGTACCCATGGAATGGTGTGGGGTTACTACTGATCTCTTCATATGCCTACCAACATAAGGCTCCATTCAGATCACATTTTTTACATTTGTTTGGCAGATCTGTTTATTGGATGTAAAATCCGATGCAAAAAAAGGAAGCAAACACATGGCAACCAATTTACATAGAGATCAATGTTAAAAAAAAAAACTGATCCGTTTTTGTCCACTTTTTTGGACAGACACAAAAACATAGTATACCATACATTTGTATGAACAGAAATGGGTCTGTTCTGTTTGCATCGGTTTTTTACATCTACTAAAAAAAATGTGATCTGAAAGGAGGTTTCTTCTGGATCCAGTAAAAAAGGAAAATCATAAGTTATTCCATGGGATGCTATAGGAGGCCATCACAAGAAATCTTCATTAGATTCATTGTGATTAAGGATTTCTTTTTTTAATTTTGGGTGGGAAAGTCAAACTTTAATACTATTTAACTGGCTTTCACACCATTGGTGCGGCTGCAATCTCCCTACTATCATAATGCCTCTCAAAGTATTTATCTGACTAGAGTCACTACCATGCAAATAAAATTCCAACAATTTCTGTATTGTTACAGCATGTAGAGAATGAGAATAGTAAATATAATTGTTCAAAAATAGGCTTAAATGAGCATATTATTTATTTTGCTATCTAATTCTATATTGTACTTATTTGTAGGTATATTCACTGGCATCAGTCCCTATCCCTATCTAATCTTTCTGTTTTAATCATATTTATTCACATAAAAACTATGAAATAATTATAGAGTTGATATTCCTTGCACAGTTATGTTGGTTACGTGTAGTCAATGCTTCATTTATATTCTTAGGCTTTTCAGCTCTTCAGGATGAGTTCTCCAGCCCGCAGAAGAAGATCAGTATTGATCATTCAGAATCACGAGGCAGCGAGAGAGGTGAACATCCTCCCCTTGTGTCTGAGGAGGACGTTTCAATCACTTATTCATCCTTCCATGAAAGCTCAGCCAGGGCTGAAGATGACAAGTCTGTTGCAGAAATAATCCGTCAACTCCAGAAAGAGAAAGTAGAGGCTGACTTCTCAAGGGAATCACAGAAAATATCAAGGGCATTGTCTTCTGAACCAGAATATGTGTAAGTATTCATCTGTTGGGAAAGGGCTGTTTGACATGTTCTATGATTTTAGTTTTCTTTCTTCTTCCTGAAATGCTATATAATTTAGAATATAAAAATGAATATGGTCCTGCGGAAGAGAATATTACAACGCGTTGCACTAAACGGAATTATTTTAATGTGACATTTGTCTTCTGTACATTTCCTTTGTTCAAAAAAAAAAAAGCATAGTAATCTAAAATACCCAGCAGTATTAGACTTGGACATCCAACATAGTTGTGATCTAGTATTTGGACAGGTAGTGCACAGGGTGCTTCAAAGCAAACTGCATCTTCATGACTTTTGGGTCGATATCCACCTCTTTGTTGAGTCCTGCACAGTTCTTTACCAACCATTGGGAAACACAATGAAATCCTTATATATAGGTGCCACAGCAGCCACATACGCTGTCTTTTTCATATGTACATTCTTGTTATCTGGTCATTTCCAATATAGAGTTATTAACATACAACTAATAGAAAATCTAACTTTAAGTCCACTTATACAACAGCAGAGCTATACTGAAAAGTTATTTGCCTACAGTTCCTCACAGTTTCTTAAGGCTGTGCAACTAGATAAGTCTGAGTAAATTATTCTACATGCTAAAGTTTTATATATCCATTGTAATCTGTACCATCAGAAATCAGAAATATCACTCCAGATGCACCAGTATGGTCTCACAGGGACCATTACTAGCATAAGGAACATATCTTTGTTTGTCTGAAATAGAAGCCTAAATGCACAGATAATCTATATGCAAATGAAGTAGCAAGTGCACCCGGGGTATGTCCCAGGCATAAGCACCCTCTCTCTATCCTAAATCAGTGCCAGTACCCAGTACTACCCACTCTAAAGCAATGATTGATATCGGCAGGCAGCATGTTATAGGAGGAGCTGAGCAGATTAATATATAGAATTGTTGGGAAAGTTTCAGTATAACAGTATATAACATAACAATATTTTATTCATTAACATCTCTGCTCTTTCTTTGCTGTGAAGTCAAGAAGTGACTGACAGTCTTCTTTCTATGACTGTGCAATCACTGATAGGACCACCCCCTTGACTTTATAGCTAAGAAAGAGCAGATATTTCAATAGATAAATGACAGGTTATAATGAATCTTTCCCCACAAAACTATCAATCCGCTTAGCTCCTCCTGCTCTGTAACACGATGCCTGCAGATTGCACTGCATTTTCATGGTGTCAATTTCCTTTTAATGGTAGACAATTGCAATATATTATAGAAATGAATACATGTTGTCTTATTTCTCTAGTGTTACATCCCCTGATCTAGAGAAAAACCTGCCAGAAACAGCTGAAGCTGAAGACACTCTGAACTGCAAAGAAATCCCACAGTCTCCGCTTGGAGCATCTAAAGATATAGATAGACCCTCTTCAGAGACCCCCATGTCTGACCAGCATAGTGATTCTCCTATTGTCCAAGAACCAGATGATCTATTGGAACAAGAAGCAAACAAAAATGACCTCTGCATAGTGGAATCTTCAGACGAGCAAACAGACAGGTTGGATAAAGTTGCTGAATACAAATCCCTTGACTCATTCGAAAAGGTAAAGCTCCACTAAGACTTTTTTGTCAGCCCTACACAATGAGGGCCTATGTATCATGTGTTTAGTCATGTCATAAGATGGTCACAAATGTAAAGATTGTTGTTAATGGTCGAGCAACTGTAATAAAAAAACTATCCTGTTAGCTTGAGCACTTAGGATAGATTCAAAGGTAGCAAATTTGTTGAAAAATTTCTGCGTCTGTTAATGAGTTCCGTTTGTCTGAGTGGGCTTCTCAAGGTGACAAGCACATGGATTTCTGCAAGCCCTGATCACATAGAACTGATTTTCAGCTGCAGAAATTTCTGCCACAAATTTGTAATGTGTGAATATACCCTTTATCATTCATGTGTCTTGGTGGTTTACATGGCCCTAAAAAAGTACAGGTGAGACCAGGACTGTGCAATTAATCAAAGTCATTGAATTAATTTTCTATTTCAAAGAATTGTAATACTGATTTTCATAAGAATCATGAAATCGATTACTAAGACATTCTCACCTCTGAGCGAGAATACACTAACTCCATAGTTTAGCAGTTTAGCATACATTGGAGCATAAAGTTATTTACCATGTTTTAATCATTGTTTGCGTGAATAGTTTTTTTTTTGTGCAAAAAAAATTGTGACTTTTTAGTTTTTTGTGCTACCTTAGCTACATTCTAAAAAAGGAGTGGCAAGAGCTGTAAGTAGTGGGGTCATCTCCTCCGCACCAGATTTATTATAATTTTCGCCAGGAGTCTGGTGTAAATATTGCTGGAAATATACACCAGCTATGAGCTGGCATACATTTCCTTCCAGACGAACAACCTGGTGAAGGGTCTCATTTAGGATGAGACACGTGCCTCATCATATAGCCTTTGCTGATGATGGTTATGAAGACTGGCGTTAATAACTAAATCATAAATCTCCCCCACTTGGTGATATAAATACTACACATCTCTGCCACCCTTACATTTTACTCAGGCTTACAGATGTACTGCTTCTAATATATCCAAATCATGAACATGATGGATTGCACAATATGCATTTGTGTCTTCGGGATACATTCTGTTTATACTTCTGGATTTATTTTATTGAAGGAAAAAAGTAATTTAATGAATAAATGTGTCAGCCTGGGCCCTCAGGACTAGCTCGGATATTGCTTTCGAGACATTGTAGTAAATGATCCGAATACCAGCGATGCATTTCAAATACAATAATTTCAATAAGGCACACAATAAAACAGATTATCATTCCAGCTGGTCACAGGTCAGGATTACACTGTATAACATGTTGATGGGCATTAGATATGTGATGTACAGCACATTTATTTTTCTAAAAACCTGGTGCAGTTGCAGTGCCTTTCAGGAAGAATCCGCATTGTTGCAAAAGGGTTCTTGTTCATTTGAAAGAAGTTGTAGCACTGAAAATTGACAATACCCATCTGCTCTTAAGAGCATTATGTGAGATGTCAAGCTGTTGTACTGTTGTTATTCCTTGCTTAGGTAGTCATTTCAATGCATGTTTTTCTTGCCCTATCACAGGTACCATACGTTTAGTAAAAATGGTGGAATCATTACACTGGGTAAAAAGGAAACTATTTTTCTTATAGTACCCTTTGCTAAATTATCTCAGCCCAATTATTCTAGAAGGCTGGCCGATCTGGTGGGGGATAATGTTATAGGTATAGAAAGGCAATATTTAAAGAAATATTGTGTAATGCCATTGCCACCATTAAACAAAATGTATAGATTCATTGTGGTTATTCTACTGAGAAGACTACATAATAGACACTGTATACACTATTAAATAGAAGTCATTGCCAAACTGGGAGACACATGGTTAAAATGCCTACATTTATCCATATGCTTAAGTTTGCAACTCCATTGCAAAATAAACAAGACTGCTGCATTTAGCAGTCTTCTAGGTGTTAATGCAGGAACCTGTAACCCTACTGTTCCACTGCCCACAGAACCACTAACTGTTCTATTAAACAGATACATTATACAAGGAGGTATTCAAGATCAGTATATACAGTGCCTTGCGAAAGTATTCGGCCCCCTTGAACTTTTCAACCTTTTGCCACATTTCAGGCTTCAAACATAAAGATATCAAATTTAAATTTTTTGGTGAAGAATCAACAACAAGTGGGACACAATTGTGAAGTAGAACGAAATTTATTGGTTATTTTAAACTTTTGTAAAAAATAAAAAACTGAAAAGTGGGGCATGCCAAATTATTCGGCCCCCTTAAGTTAATACTTTGTAGCGCCATCTTTTGCTGCGATTACACCTGCAAGTCGCTTGGGGTATGTCTCTATCAGTTTTGCATATCGAGAGACTGAAATTCTTGCCCATTCTTCCTTGGAAAATAGCTCGAGCACAATGAGGTTGGATGGAGAGCATTTGTGAACAACAGTTTTCAGCTCTTTCCACAGATTCTCGATTGGATTCAGGTCTGGACTTTGACTTGGCCATTCTAACACCTGGATACGTTTATTTGTGAACCATTCCATTGTAGATTTTGCTTTATGTTTGGGATCATTGTATTGTTGGAAGATAAATCTCCGTCCCAGTCTCAGGTCTTTTGCAGACTCCAACAGGTTTTCTTCCAGAATGGTCCTGTATTTGGCTCCATCCATCTTTCCATCAATTTTAACCATCTTCCCTGTCCCTGCTGAAGAAAAGCAGGCCCAAACCATGATGCTGCCACCACCATGTTTGACAGTGGGGATGGTGTGTTCAGGGTGATGAGCTGTGTTGCTTTTACGCCAAACATATCGTTTTGCATTGTGGCCAAAAAGTTCGATTTTGGCTTCATCTGACCAGAGCACCTTCTTCCACATGTTTGGTGTGTCTCCCAGGTGGATTGTGGCAAACTTTAAAGGAGACTTTTTATGGATATCTTTGAGAAATGTCTTTCTTCTTGCCACTCTTCCATAAAGGCCAGATCTCTGCAGTTCATCCAGAGTGATCATGGGCCTCTTGGCTGCATCTCTGATCAGTCTTCTCCTTGTTTGAGATGAAAGTTTAGAGGGACGGCCGGGTCTTGGTAGATTTGCAGTGGTCTGATACTCCTTCCATTTCAATATGATCGCTTGCACAGTGCTCCTTGGGATGTTTAAAGTTTGGGAAATCTTTTTGTATCCAAATCCGGCTTTAAACTTCTCCACAACAGTATCACGGACCTGCCTGGTGTGTTCCTTGGTCTTCATGATGCTCTCTGCGCTTTAAACAGAACCCTGAGACTATCACAGAGCAGGTGCATTTATACGGAGACTTGATTACACACAGGTGGATTATATTTATCATCATCAGTCATTTAGGACAACATTGGATCATTCAGAGATCCTCACTGAACTTCTGGAGTGAGTTTGCTGCACTGAAAGTAAAGGGCCCGAATAATATTGCACGCCCCACTTTTCAGTTTTTTATTTTTTACAAAAGTTTAAAATAACCAATAAATTTGGTTCCACTTCACAAGTGTGTCCCACTTGTTGATTCTTCACCAAAAAATTAAAATTTTATATCCTTATGTTTGAATCCTGAAATGTGGCAAAAGGTTGAAAAGTTCAAGGGGGCCGAATACTTTCGCAAGGCACTGTAATAATACAATATAAATGGATCAATGAGGAGTTCCAAGATTATGTTACTTTCCATTGGCTTTAAGTGTACATTACTAGAATAAGTTACATTTTTATCTGTATTAAAGATGAAACTGTCCATATTACTTCTCATAGCCTCCTTCTCTGGTGGTGGCCATGTATGAACAATCTGGCCATGGCTAAAGCGAGGTTCACATCTGCGCCCGCGTCTCCGTTGGAGACTTTGCTGCAGAAATCGCCAAAAATCGGCTGGGATTTTAGTATAAAAATGGCAGAAACCCGTTGGATACCCGGTGGACCCCATTATAGTCTTTGGGTTCTGCAGGTAACTGGTGTTTTAGTGATCTAGGTCTCCGTCGGTCGGGTTCCCCAGTGGACCCGGATGACAGAGACCTATGCACAGATGTAAACCTAGTCAAAACTTGTTTATGGCATTCCTCATATATGGCATTTCCTCATATATTGTTCATCCATCTGCTCAGTCGTGATGTCATACAAGTGTGTGTATAAGGAATAAGGAGATGTGTATAATGAATAAGAAGAGCAGTCCATATTTTTAGTTTGTGAACTTACTTTATTGCTGGGAAAAGGGCCATACAATGGCAGAAGAAAAAAAATTTGTTTCTTTACTCAGTAAGATCACACAAAAAAAAATTTCAGTTGGAATCATTTAATAAAAATGCTCCTGTTTCTAGATATCATTGTTACATATTTGCCATGGTGTTTTTTGGTTCCTTCTCAGAACATTCACCTAATGTGTCCAGTGCTGGTGAGAAGAAGCTGCTTCTGATTCTTATTGTCTGGCCTTGGCCTGTACAATAGCAGGAATCGCTCCACCAACCATATGCAAGGAATTTGTGCTGTCTGACTGAGCTACTGAGCATGTGTGACCACCAGCAATGGACACAATTAATGAGAGAGAATCAAAAAGGCAGCAAAGAAGCACCATAACAAGTATGTAAGAGCAATATCTAGATGCATGAAGATTTATTTTAATCATTTCATTTAAAGACTTGTCTGATCTAATAGAGTAAATGAATATTGGGAGAACCCCTTTAAAGAAGTCCTAATGGAATTCCATATTTTGCATTAAGAAAAGAAGTTTCTGACAATTATTTTACAAGCAGGTTCTAAGTGCTGCTTATTTCTAAGGCCAGTAAATCTTTGTTATTTTGCTATTTTTATCTTGTCTTTTACCCTGATTATGCTGTAAGTTAATTACACTGATATTACTGTAGAATTATTAAATATATTAATGAAGTATTTGAATTATTACTATGGTATAATGGTTTGCCTTAAGGTAAGAATGCACATTCAGGTTTGTTGATGCAGTTTTTAAAACCAGAAACAGTAGTGCATCATAGAGGGTGAGAACCTATAAAGGACAGAAAAATTGCATCAACAAAGTATAATGAGTGTCCTTACCCTTAATCTTTGCTTGGTGGAAACCTATTTTGCACATCATCTGTTTGTTATTAGTTGGTAAACTACAAATTTACATAGAATTTAAGGAAGCTAAACATGTAGGATAGTAAAGAGTACTACTTCCATGCCTCCACCAGGACCTAGCAGAGGAGCTAGGTGAGCTAGAGGCCAACTCAGATGAGGACGAGATGGTTACTACCAGGGTCGTTCGTCGCCGTGTGATTATTCAGGTACACAGCGTTTAACTCCTGCACGTCCCTCAGCCAGTGGCTACAAAGTCCTGGCTACAATTGCAAGGAGTCTTTAATGGCCATGCATTGCCATTATATACTGATAAATATGGCTGTCTGCATGATTCCCAACTAATGCATGCCTGGTACTGTGACTAATCGACACCTCCCACCAATGCCAGTAGAGAAAGATGATTATCAGCTTCCTCACCTTCAAAAGTTCAGATAGAAGACCAACATAATCCTGATCACAGTGCTTTCTGCTATGCAGGGTCGACTACTGCACTTTTGTCCAAGGTCCCATGCATGAACCTAACACTTTTCTTTTGCAGATTTGTATTTAGAGTTTTATTGTTAGTTATTTTTAGATATTCCTTTTGTGTCATGCACCTACTAATGTGAATGTGGTTACTAATCAAATTAAACTGGTAAATGTCAGATTTTTTATTTTTTATTTTATTTAGGCGGACAATATGGCAGATATTCTCCCCGAAACAGTAACAGAAGAGCAGTACACAGATGAGCATGGTCATATTGTGGTAAAAAAGGTATCCTATTATAAAAATGTAATGAAAGATTTTTTTTTACATTTTCAGTACACAGAACAGAAATAACATGCTCTTGCCTGCACCAAATTGTTGTCACTTTTTCTTAACTCTTTTTTTTTAAAGTTAGTACTATTGTTATTAGTACTGTTTATGGCATAAAAGACATACATTTTTCATGAATAATAATAATGCATCTACATTCTCAGATGTAGATATACCTTTCATGAAAAATATATAGACTTCCCCCTCTCCCGTCTTACAAACTGGGGTCCAGGCAGAAATTACCTCTGCAAGATTTATACAAAACTTTAAGGGTCTAATGGTTTACAGGGAATAATCTCTAACCCTAGTGAGTGCCAATCGACAATATGACAAGTCTATTGACACACATAATTACTTTTATTTTTGTGGGGAGTTTGAAGAAATTATTCATGCACATACATTGTACATTGTTGTTGGCATTACTTCTCCTGTCTCAATGGGGTTTCCAAATTTTTCTGTTTCAATGGAACAGCCACTATATTCATTTTTATAGGACTGCCCAAGAAAAGTTCAGTGCACCAATTGCAGCCTTATAAAGTAAAATGGAGTGCCAATATGCATGCATGACCCCTGCTGAATTAAAACAGTACTTGGATCGCTGGTTCTTGTAAACAGTGGGGGTACAATCCCATGCAGGATATTGTTAATGTTCCTGAAGTAAACACAGTAGAGAGGTTTTTCTTTTTTTTAAAGGTTTATCAAAAAAAAATTTTATATTCCTTTAATTTTTTTAAATTAAAAAATTTGTTTTCTCCAGCATCTCTGAAGTGTCACAGAGAACTCATCTGTATAGGCAAACCACATAGTATATACAAACTACATGTTATAATACAGTAATATTAAAGCTAGAATCACACTTGCTGTTTCAGGCTATGAACGCCCCTTCATTAGATTATTTTGGTAGTATAGAGAGGTATATAGATGCAAGGATGACCTGGGGTCCCAAAAAGGGAGGGACCTTAGTGATGGCATAGAACGGTACACGGCTGCTGAGAACTGTCACATAGAACACACAAAGCTACATGTATGTAAAAGATGTTTCATTTATCCACTGTGACATAGATGTTGCCTTTACCATACCCAGGTCACAAGGAAAATTATTAGAAGATTTGTATTGCCTGATGGTACAGAAAAAGAAGAAGTGGTGGCTCAGGGGGGACCACAAGAACCAGTGACTATAGAAGATAATGACTCTGTGTCTAAAGTTGTGAAACGTACCATACTCAAAAGCGACAGTAGCGAGTCTGAGGTGAGCACAGCCAAAAAGGATGAGTTGAATAGAAACTGTTTAATAATATATATATATAATGCAGTGAACCAAAAACATCCTGCCACAGGAATCCTGTAGGCAGCATGTGATATAGCAGGAATAGTTTATGGGCAATATGTAGCATAGAAATGTATTCCTTTAGTTTTTCTGCTCATTCTGGGCCTATGAGCAGTGTCACTCAGTAAATGACAGTCTCATGCAGCAATAGAGCCTGAAACTAGATATTAATCTTCTCAGCAACTCCTGCTCTATAACTTGCTGCCTGCAGATTGGACTGCATGTCCATTGTCATGGGTTTAGAGAGCCATTAACATTTAGTAACAAATGATTATAAAATTATACTGTTAATGGTAATCTTTTCCTTTTTAATATTTTTATTGTCAACATTTTTGTAAAGTTATACAATCTACAAACATATAGCGAAAATGGGAATAACAGTGAAATTATGTATTATTACTTATTCTTATTAATGAAAATGAATGTAGCTTATCATACATACCAATAGAGAAGTGTATATGATACTCTCACTACCATCCACTATAAATCATACATTATTGATGTTTATTAAACCTGTTATTTCCAATCCTTAAGGCAGTCGATAAGATTCTTAAATTGTGATTGTGCCTAATAAATGCTTAATAGAATGATGCAGTGGGAATACAGTACCACTAGCTAAAGGTCCCTATTAGTGGACTCATTGTAAATACTATGTATAGTTAATGTTGGATTAAATATTAGAAAGTAGTTATCATCTTAGAATGACTATTCAGAAATGTCTGCTTAGGGTGAGTTCACACTTGCAACGGTACTCCGTCCGCCATGAATCCGACCTAAATGTTGGAAAAGAGGATAGGGACTGGATAGGTAAAGGTTTGCGATGCTTTGCTTAAAAACCCATTCACTTCTATGGGTTTTTTTTTGTTTTGTTTTTTTATAAACTGTAATTTTTATTAACATTTTGATAAAAGGACAGGAGGTAGCAAGACTTCAGTCGAAAGATAAACAAGAGAGAGATAATTGCTAAACCGCCCCCCCCCCCCCCGTCAACTAACAAGGAACAATAATCAGGCAAATACAATAAAATGCAACAAGGAAAAAAAAAAAAAAAAAAGGGGAGGGAGACAAACAAGTAGGGAAAAACAAGAGGGAATAATACCGAAAGGGAGAGGAGTAGATGACGTGTCAGCAACCTAAAGACCCCGAAGAGTGCAATACGTATCCCATTGCGACCAGATAGACTGGAACGCCTCCACAGTGTTATTAATGTTCGCCGTCAGGTGTTCAAGGGTGCGAATGTCCTTCATTCTGCCAAGTAAATCCGGCCATGAGGGCGGGGACACCGACTTCCAATTACGTGCTATAAGAGTCTTCGCAGCCGCACAGAGATGGAGGAAAAGGCAGGACGGCGCCTTGCCAAAGTGTTTAGGAGGGAGACCATAGTATAGTAGGGTTGAGGGAGTGGAGAAGAGCGGGGGTATGATTCCAGTGCATAAGTAGTTTGTATTGGGTCTCCCTATGAGTTATGCACATAGAGGACTTCACCGCTCTGGACCAAATCACCTGCCATTGACCTACAGTAATCGTATGACCCAAAGCCTCCTCCCATTTGGTCATATATCGATGAACCACCGGTGTGCTATCCCCCGGGGATGAGAAGAGTTGGTATACGTATGAGATAAAACCCCTTGTAGATACGCCAGCTCGGCAAAGCTTCTCAAACGGGGAGGGTCGGGAGACTGTGAACGAGCCAAATAATGAACAGACTAGATGAACAACCTGGTGAAAGTGAAGCCACTCCGTCGACGGGAGACCAAGGGTAGAGGTGAGAAAAGCAAAGGGCCTGAGCTCCAATGTAGAAGGGTCAACCATGTCCACAATATGATAGAGACCCGCCTCTGACCACACCCGGGCCATGCTAGAGGTCATGCCTTCCGGGAGCAGGGGGTTGTACAGAATAGTGACCATAGAGGACCTCTCAGAGGTCAGAGGAAAATGGCGGCAACACTCTAGCCATATCGCTCTTGTAAACCTAATAGGGCCCAATAAGGGGGGGCGGGGGGGGACCCGACCCATAAGAGGGAATTAGGATGCACAGGTGCCATCCACAACTTCTCTATTTCCATATACTTCGTGTAAGCTGGAATAGTCGCCCAAAAGGGAATACAACGCAGATGCATCGCCTAGTAGTAATGGAGCAGATGGGGGACGGCCAGGCCCCCACGCCCCCTCCCCACCAACATGACAGAAAAGGGGATATACGTGCATTCCAGATGAACTGGAATACGGCTTTCTGTAGGTTTCTGAGCATACTCCTAGGGACTGCCACTGGTAATGTCTGGAAAAAATACAACAATTTAGGGAGCAGGGTCATCTTGACTGCTGTAATGCATCCGAGGAGGGAAACTGGAAGAGACTTCCAGGAATCCAGCAGAGATTGAAGTTCCCGAAAAAGGCGCGGGTAATTTGCTATGTAGAGTGTCGCATAGGAGGGAGTAATACAGACACCTAGATAGTTAAGAGTCCGAGCCCCACTGGAATTTATAATTACTGCAGAGTAGAGCTAAAAGATCATTCGGGACATTAAGGGGAAGGGCCTCAGTCTTGGAGGAGTTAACTTTGTATCCCGAGAGGTTCCCATATAACTTCAGAACATGCAGAAGGTTAGGCAGTGTAGTGTGGAGGGAAGTCAGAGTAAGAAGCACATCATCTGCGAAAAGCGATATTTTAAACTCCCTATCCTGAACTGCAACTCCCCTTATGTTAGGATCATGGCAAATCATGGCTGCCAATGGCTCAATGCAAAGAGCAAAAATAAGAGGGGAGAGGGGGCAACCCTGTCGTGTCCCGTTGCTAATAGGGAAGGGAGTGGAGTTTGAATGGGGGAGTTTTATCTCCACTGTGGGCTTAGAATACAAAGACCTGATCGCTGTTAGGAACGTCCCCGAGAGGCCTGGAGAGTGACCAGCATAAACGACCAGTCTAAGTGGTGAAAGGCCTTCTCAGCATCCAAGCCCAGTAACAGAGTCAGAGTGGAATAATGATTGGTGACCTCCACCAAGTCCACAGCTCTTCTGGTGTTGTCGCACCCCTGCCTGCAGGGGACGAATCCCACCTGATCCTTATGAACAAGGGAAGGAAGGCAAACATTAAGGCGGTTAGTCAAAATTTTGGTAAACAGCTTCAGGTCAGTATTTAGCAAAGCAATCAGATGATAATTGGAGCAATCCTGCAGGTCCTTCCCTGCTTTGGGAACTAGGGTGATATGGGAGTGAAGCATAGTGGTAGGAATAGGGGAGCCCGAAAGGAAGTAATTAAATAAATCAACTAGGTAACCTGAGAGTTCCCCCTGAAATGATTTATAATACAAGTATGTAAAGCCGTCAGGGCCAGGGGCCTTAGCATTAGGTAAATCTTTCAAAACCCCCTCTAACTCCTCTGCAGTAACAGGGGCATTGAGCGAGGAGACGGACTCCGGGGTAGGGTAGGGAGGTGGCAATCACCTAGGTAAGCGGCTAAAGGGGGGGAGGGGATCAGCAGATGACCGTATGCCAGGTTTAGGGAGGTTATACAACTTCATATAATATGATCTAAAGGTAGAGGCGATAACCTTCGGGGTGGTGTTGAAGGATGCCGGTGGGGTCACGAACAGCATGAGGGGTCAAGGAAGCCCGATGGTCCCTGAGAGTCTTCGCCAAGAGGGAATGCGCCTTCTTTCCTCCTTCATAGTACCTCTGGCGAGTGTACAAGATGAGGCGTTGGACCTGGTGTGTCTCCAGAGATCGGAGATCAGCACGTACCACTACTAGTTGACGAAGGACCCTGAGGGAGGGGCGAGCAGATAGAGTATCCGATAACAAGCGAATCCGGGCCAAGAGGCGCTGTCTCTGAGCCTGTCTATCATTTTTTAAACGCGAAGCCAAGGCAATGCAATGACCGCGAATAACCGCCTTGTGGGCCTCCCACAACACTGCAGACAAGGACACTGAACCTACGTTATCCTGGAAATATGCCACTAGATGTGGCCGCAGGGTAGAGAGTGTGGCAGGATTGCGTAGTAGGGATTCGTTAAGGTGCCAGTGGCATTTTCTAGTGGGGACCGGAGCAGGAGACAACGTTACAATAACTGGGGCATGGTCAGACCAGGAGAGGCTCCCAATGTCAGTGTCCACCAGCAACCTAAGGGAGGGGACGCTCCCAATGCACGTGTGGGTGTTAGAGGGTGGGAAAAAAAGGTATAAGAGCGTGCCGTAGGGTTAACGACCCGCCACAAGTCATAGAGAGCATACGAGCTCAATAGGCGACGGAACTCCCTTGACAACTGAGCCTGAGCACGGGACGGGGGCTTTGGGGGGGACTGCAAGTCTATCGGCATGTTCTGAAAACACCATATTGAAATCCCCCCCCCCACGAACCATGTAGCCGAGGAACTGGAGCGGAGGTTAGACAGCACCCGTCTCAGAAAGCGAATTTGGGAAGAGTTACGGGCGTAAAGATTAGAAAGGACAATAGGAGTACCATGGAGGGAGCCCTCAAGTATAATATAGCGGCCCTGCGGGTCGCAATCAGGCACAACCGGGAGAGGAGAATAGCCACTCCAGCTCTGCGCCGATCACCGGTAGCGGAGTATGCCACCGGGTAGTGGTGTCTAGCAAAGTTAAACGATCCAGTGTGATCAAAGTGGGTCTCCTGAAGAAAGGCAACATCAGCGCGAAGGGAGCGCAACTCTCACAGGACCGTTCACCGCTTGATGTTGGAGCCCAGGCCCTTCACATTAATGAATACACATCTAACCATTGAAAAAAAACAAAAATACATAATTGCAGATGACAGTCTGGCTCACCCACAGTCGTACCGATCTGGGAGGCACCCACCCGCAGTTCAAACTAACACCAAGGTCTGTAGGGAGAATTCTCCAAGGAGGCCGCCAGGTCGTGGAGGCGGGAAGAGCGGGAGGAGAGGGGGGGATGAGAGAAAAAAACAATCATTAGGACAACAAAATACTTAATCAACAAATAAGACATGGGCAGAACTAAACTCCTGCCAAGGGGCTGTCGGAGGCCGCCTATCCAAAAGGAGAAAAACAAAGGGCAGCATCCACAGCCCCAAAATATGGTGGGCAATGGCTCTCGCAGAGAGCACGGGGAGTCCAATGAGCTCCACTCCCCCCTGCGCACATGGACTAGGAACAAATTTTATCCGTGGACCTAAAGGGAGGAAAAAGAATAGACTGCAAAAACACAATATTAACATAAAGAGCATAACTCAAGAGGGTGGGCAAGTCCATTAAGGTGATGAAAGTCAGTCAGCAGGACCTCCTAGCCAGCGCCTCAGGGCAGGTGATCGAGGAGAGCGGAGGGCACATCTGCTAGGGCGGTGGTGTTGCGAGACAGGTGGGGGTGGGGGTGGGGGCTCCACCAGTTCCCAGTCAGACAGCTCCGGTACAGAGATCTCCAGCAGGTCGCAGAAGGAGGGCAAATCTGAGTGGAAGCATAACGTAGCTGAGCGGCCATCTTTATGGGCTATGAGAGCAAATGGAAAGCCCCACCGATACGGAATCTGGTGATCTCTCAAAATCTGTAGGAAGGGGCGTAGGTGACTCCGCTTCTGAAGTGTAAGGAGAGAGAGGTCTTGAAAAAGCCGTATCCTGGCGCCTCCAAAGTCTATATCCGTCATGGAGCGGGCCCTTGCCATGATAGCCTCCTTGGTAGCGAAGTCATGGACACAGCAGATCACATCTCGTGGGCTAGAGGAGAGGTTCTTAGGTCGGAGGGCTATATAGTTATCTAGGGTGGTTCGGACCGGGCGGTCAGCGGGTCCGGTGATGCTGGAGACCCCCCTCTTCGTTGTCTTCCTAGGCAGGGGCATATTAACGGGAGCCAGGGTCCACGGAAAGCAGCGCTGGAGCGGAGCTAGAGCGACACTCGTCCTACTCCATGCACGCGTAGGCCACGCCCCCCACTCCTATGGGTTTTTAAAGCAATGTGCTGGTGTGCACTTACACCATCTGTGCCGCGAAACCTTTTTTTTTTCGTCGAAAAAGAAAGTCGGACATGCAGGACTTTGTGTCCGACGAAAAAAAACAGCTCCGCAGTGCAGAGGGTGTAAGCGCACATCAGCGCATTGCTTTAAAAACCCATAGAAGTGAATGGGTTATTAAGCAAAGCGTCGCAAACCTTTCCCTATCCAGTCCCTATCCTGTTTTCCGATATTTAGGTCGGATTCACGGCAGACGGAGTGCCAGCGCAAGTGTGAACCCACCCTTACAGTTTAAAAGAATCAAGGATAAATAGGATTCAAATTATAGACATAAACATTGATATATATGTATGGACAGGTCTAGATAGTGTCACTCACACAAACATATCATAAAGCTGGCCACATACCTTCAACTGTTCCTCTCAACTCAATGAATTGGGGGGAGTAAGCAGCTGCCAGACACCTTTGATGGCACCTTATCTTCTGCGAGAATGAAAGATTGGGCATGTTGAACTTTGACATGTCCACTCCTTCCTTCTCCTGACCTCATCTTCTGGGGAAGACTCAGCACACCACCATACAATGTTAGTTTTGGCCAACTTTGCTGTTATTTGTGTGACAGTGCTTTGCAAAACAGCACATTTGGCAAACATTACCTTATGTACAGTATTTGCGGCAATTTCTCCTTTGCAAGCAGAGCAGTTTCAGTATTAGGAGAAAGCAGAATTTAAGGTAGTTATTTTCTTTTTTTTCTGTAGTTTCTCTGAAAGCAGGTGAGAAGGGTTGTCACAATGTTCTGAAGGCCATAGAAACTGATCTCCTTCTATCATTGATAGCAACACCTATTGATTGTTGATGGAGCTTGGAATTGTAGTCCTTCCCTACTACAGATAGAGATATTGGTGAATCCTGCCAGTTTCCTTATTTGATGTAAAGTTTGCACCTTTCATTTCACAGTGGTTAAGACCCAGGACCTTTATATTGGGAGCATTAGTATGACAGCGATTATTAGAAAGCACATTATACTCAATTCACATGTAATAGATCTTCACCCATTACTGTTCCTTACTGCATCACTCTTCATTGTTGTGTTTTTGGGAGATGGTCTTTATGTCCTCTTAAATATACAGTGGGGGAAAAAAGTATTTAGTCAGCCACCAGTTGTGCAAGTTCTCCCACTTAAAAAGATGAGGCCGGCCTGTAATTGTCATCATAGGTAGACCTCAACTATGGGAGACAAAATGAGAAAACAAATCCAGAAAATCACATTGTCTGATTTTTAAAGAATTTATTTGCACATTATGGTGGAAAATAAGTATTTGTTCAATAACAAAAGTTCATCTCAATACTTTGTTATATATTCTTTGTGGGCAATGACAGAGGTCAAACATTTTCTGTAAGTCTTCACAAGGTTGGCACACACTGTTTCTGGTATGTTGGCCCATTCCTCCATGCAGATCTCCTCTAGAGCAGTGATGTTTTGGGGCTGTCACTGGGCAACACGGACTTTCAACTCCCTCCAAAGGTTTTCTATAGGGTTGAGATCTGGAGACTGACTAGGCCACTCCAGGAACTTGAAATGCTTCTTACGAAGCCACTCCTTCGTTACCCTGGCCGTGTGCTTGGGATCATTGTCATGCTGAAAGACCCAGCCACGTTTCATCTTCAATGCCCTTGCTGATGGGAGGAGGTTTGCACTCAAAATCTCACGATACATGGCTAAATTCATTCTTTCAAGTACACGGATCAGTCATCCTGGTCCCTTTGCAGAGAAACAGCCCCAAAGCATGATGTTGCCACCCCCATGCTTCACAGTAGGTATGGTGTTCTTTGGATGCAACTCAGCATTCACTCTCCTCCAAATACGACGAGTTGTGTTTCTACCAAACAGTTCTATTTTAGTTTCATCTGACCATATGACATTCTCCCAATACTCTTGTGGAATATCCAAATGTTCTCTAGCAAACTTCAGATGGGCCCAGATATATACTGGTTTAAGCAGAGGGACACATCTGGCACTGCAGGATCTGAGTCCCTGGTGGCGTAGTGTGTTACTGACCGTAGCCTTTGTTACATTAGTCCCAGCTTTCTGCAGGTCATTCACTAGGTCCCCCCGTGTGGTTCTGGGATTTTTGCTCACCGTTCTTGTGATCATTTTGACTCCACGGGGTGAAATCTTGCGTGGAGCCCCTGATCAACGGAGATTATCAGTGGTCTTGTATGTCTTCCATTTTCTAATTATTGCTCCCACAGTTGATTTCTTCACACCAAGCTGCTTGCCTATTGCAGATTCAGTCTTCCCAGCCTGGTGCAGGTTTACAATTTTGTTTCTGGTGTCCTTCCACAGCTCTTTGGTCTTCACCATAGTGGAGTTTGGAGTGTGACTGTTTGAGGTTGTGGACAGGTGTCTTTTTTACTGATAACAAAGTCAAACAGGTGCCATTACTACAGGTAATGAGTGGAGGACAGAGGAGACTCTTAAAGAAGAAGTTACAGGTCTGTCAGAGCCAGAAATCTTGCTTGTTTGTAGGTGACCAAATACTTATTTTCCACCATAATTTGCAAATAAATTCTTTAAAAATCAGACAGTGTGATTTTCTAGATATGTTTTCTCATTTTGTCTATCATAGATGAAGTCTACCTATGATGTTAATTACAGGCTTCTCTCATCTTTTTAAGTGGAAGAACTTACACAATTGGTGGCTGACTAAATACTTTTTTTCCCCACTGTACTTTATAACTATCTGGGGTAGAAACAATAACTTTACTTAAAATATAAAAAAATAAAATTGTGTCACCAGATCTCATTCTCTGAGCCAAGAGTTATACCATCAGAATTTGAAGCTGAACCTGTGGAAGGACGTAAGGTCAGCAAAGTTGTGAAGACCACCATGGTCCATGGTGAAAGGACAGAAAAATATTTTGGAAACTCTAGTATAGCATCTGATTTGCCATCAGCCAAGGATGACTTTGAGCAGGTAACATGGTGGCAGCAGAGGATTTTCTTGGAGGCTACTATATTCTGTAGAATAGTTTTTAATCATTTTTCATTGCAGCCTGTACATTAAACTAAGCCATTTACCTATGTAGCATTGCTGAATAATATACCTCTTTGGATGAGATTTATCAAAATTTGTGCAAACTGAAAAAAGTAGAGCAGTGACCTATAATGGCCAATCAAATGCCAGCTAGCAAATCCCCCGTTTTGACCGCAGTTGAAAAATGCTGTTAATTATATCTACGGAAACACTGGCGTTTTCCGTATAGGTATAATAGGGGCAGAAAGTCTTTCTGTGCAAAATATGCGATGCGTTTTGGCCGTGTTTTTTTTTCGCAGCGTTTTTCTTGCTGCATCTCGCTACGTGAGGCCTTAGCCATACAGTAACTTATCAATTGCTCCAAAAGGCTATATACTGACAAATTCAGCCCTGCCACATCTATAACTAACAAACAATATACAAGATCAGTGCACAGTTGACAAGTGCCCAGTACTTCATGCAGTTCATGTGCCTACTTTCCAGTGAGTATTGTCTCTCACAAAATAATTGAGTTTCCTCGATAAACTGGATGATTGAAAAGCTTGTAAATCCTGCGCTACAATCTGTTAATTCATCTAACAACATCCATGGGGATGCAATGTTTGTAAACATGTTGGTATATGCAAATATCCCTCAGCTAAGGCACGCATCTAGAACATCACATTACAAAATTATGGTACCCCAAGGATGTGGTGAATAACTGGGGAATCCACGCACAAAAGTCTGGTAGAGCGGAGAGCTGGGAAGTTTATTTCTATAGAAGAAAGAAATAATGAACGAAAAAAGGAAATGGACGAAGGAGGAAAGGAAGGACAATAGAATGGTGAAATAAACTTCAATTCAGGCTTTTCGATTATTTTTTCCTGAAACGACGGTCATCATATGGCATAAATCAGTTTATATTTTTTTCGGTCTGGGGCAAAGGATATAGTAATATCAATATAGCAGGTGTGGGAGCCTTCAGAAGACTCCTGGCTGCCATAGCAACTAAACATCTCCCGCAATCTTGACATGTGGGGCCTTTCAGAAAGAGGAGAAGGGAAAGCAATGGATCCCCTCAGGTGCTATTGTCACATATGACCATGACACCTGAGGGATTAAGTGCCTTTGATCAGAAATGTCTCTGATCGCAGGCACTGCGTGATGCCCGGTCTCTGCTGTTTGAAACCCTACGGCTATGCTCAGCTGCAGAGTGGGTGCCATATTTAAAGTCCTGGGATTTGCCGCACTACTTCAGTGAAAAAATCAAATTAGCTGATTCTGATTAAAAAAAATGATTAATCACTCAGCTCAAGGATACATAGATATGAAAGAGATATGATATAGATATAAGACTGACTAATAAATAGCAGAATAGATATTAGATAGAAAATTAGATAGATATAGTTAAATAAATATGATTCTGTTTAATAGAGATAGATAGATGATAGTTGAAAAAACTTTTCTAAAGTCATTTAATGTATGTTGTATATTGCAGAAACCCTTTAATACTAGAGTAAACAAGGCTGACTGATATATCCCAATGAGCACATCTACTGTATACTCAGAGATAATAGTGGAGTGGGTGGCTGCTGTTGTTGGCAGATCAGATGAACATTGCATAGCTATTTTTATGTCTAAGTGTTATGCATGTGCACAGCTAAAATAATCTCAAGTGAATATTTCGACTGCCTGAGTTTAGATGTATTATTCATGCCTTGAAAAACAAAACATATAAAATCACTCAGCAGTGAGATTTCTCTCATTTTTTAGGCTTTAAGCTATGTGGGTGGAGATGTAAAAGTTCAATTGCCAAATTTAGTGGAATCAGAGATCACCAAAGAGGACGGATCTGTTATAAAAAGGTTTGAGCTGGCATGGCATCGACATTAACTGATTGCAGTGAAACTAATAGACGTGGTCACCCACTCACTTATTGAGTACTTTTACTCATATATACACAGAGGAAGGCATTTTTGGTCGAACCACTATCCCTGATTTCATAGTCTTTCTGGGACCTAAAAAAAAATAAGTAAACTGCATACTACTACTATAATAATAAAATGCAATATGGGACATCTCAGGGAGGCATATTATCAGGGGTAGCTCCACAAATGATCTGCCTCCACTGCGTGTAGATGAGAAATTGGCGTAACTGTTAACCTTTCACTTAACAGAAAATTCACCCCGTGCAATTTCCCAAACAGTTTGTTTTGATTCTCTTCCAAATGTAATACAGATAATATATATTTACAACTCTACTTACTTATCCTACATTCACACAACAGGGATAATCGGCCCTGTGAAGGACGTTTTTTGTAATGGCCATTACACAGCTGCATTAAATTCATTGTATGTGAATGGGACTATTTACAGGATCATTATTTTGACAGTCCATTTTAATGGACCATAATAAAATATGTGATGCCCTATTTTTACCAGTTTTCATTTGTCCCGCAATAGACTCAAATCTATGAGGGATCTGTGAAAACTGGTGCCCCTTGGATGGAAAGTGGGCATTTTTCAAAGCCATTTCAACCAACATTCATGTGAGTGCAGGTTTACTCTTAGACTATATACATACAATTCAAAAACGGACATTAAAAACAGATTAAACTTTTCCATGGATGCAGATCCAATTTGACAGACCTTTAAAAATTGACTCATTGACTTGTTTTGTTCATTTGTCAAAACGGACAAAAATAAGACATGTCCTATTTTTAATGGTTCATTAAAACAGTGTATGATCCAATTGGCTTCCATTGCTTTAAAAATGAAAGTGTAACGGATGTTAAAAATATGTCCTGTACACATCCGTTTTTCTTATTTGTGTGCCTGTGGCTTTAAACTGTGTTCACATCTGTGTTGGAGGCTCCAATAGGAGCATTTGCTGCAGATTCTGGCTAAAATACGTATTTGTATCGTAAAATCATAAACACTTTAATGGAAACCCAATGAACCTCATTATAGTATGTGGGGTCTCTGTCTCGCTATTGGTGTCTGTCATGTGACTAATCTAGCACTGTCATCATTTTCATTATTCTGATTCCATGACAAAGCAGAATGGAAATGACTAGTGCAGAAGTGAATAGCGCAATAGACTCACATGGTTACAGTATTATGTGGCGGTCTTTAGTCCTGTGAAAGATGTAGCTTGGATCCATAGGGGCTGCAGGGCAGCTCTCCATACCGGTTTGGTGGTGTTGTCATCATACAGACCTGCACTTCAGACTACAGTAGAACTGTTTGAAAGTTGATCAAAATGTGTACTAAGAACTTCATATAAAAGGTGCATTAAGAAATCTCATAATTGTAAGCTAGTGCTGTTAAATTGTACTAGGTTTGGAACTGGAACTGGAAAAATTGATGATGAAAGAAAAATGTTGCCTTCATTACTGTACTTTCCAGGGTATTTTAGAATGGCAGTCAGGTTATCATTGACTGGTAGCGACTGGATATATTTTTTTATTCCTACTTGTTTTTACTGTAATCTGTAAGTTACGTATTCAGTTTACACTTTTCATTAATGAGCTATTTGGTTAAACACCCAAATAAAAATACTTGCCCATGATATATATACACACAGTATATCACATGATCATTATGGTTGCCAGTTTCGGACTGCAATGCCAGGTGCCCACAATTAATTCTAGAGGCTCACTATACAACTAAATTCAAACTTTACTTGCTTCCTATTTTACAGTATTATCCTGCTATCCACCTCTTAGATGCTGGAGTCAGAAAAAACTCCGACTTCAGCAGCTAAACTTCCCCCAGATGCCGTGATCAATAGTGATTAAAGGCCTCCTGGCTACCTATCCCTATTGCACATAGATAGCCTATGTGCAATATACTGTGTCCCATTTTTGCACTGGAGATCAGCAGATCCCTGGTTCATGTCCCCTTTTACAGGAAAAAAGTAAGAAAAAAAGTTTAAAAAGTCAAAAAGAAAGTATAAAATTAATCAAAATAAAAAGTTTATAAAACTTACATTTTAATTTACAAACATGTTAGATATCCCCATGAGCGTACAGTGAAGGAAATAAGTATTTGATCCCTTGCTGATTTTGTAAGTTTTCCCACTGACAAAGACATGAACAGTCTATAATTTTAAGGGTAGGTTAATTTTAACAGTGAGAGATAGAATATCAAAAATAAAATCCAGAAAATCACATTGTATAAATTTTATAAATTTATTTGCATTTTGCATAGAGAAATAAGTATTTGATCCCCTACCAACCATTAAGAGTTCTGGCTCCTACAGACTAGTTAGACTCTCCTAATCATCTCGTTACCTGCATTAAAGACAGCTCTCTTATATTGTCACCTGTATAAAAGACTCCTGTCCACAGACTCAATTAATCAGTCAGACTCTATCCTCTACAACAAATTAACCTACCCTTAAAATTATAGACTGTTCATGTCTTTGTCAGTGGACAAACTTACAAAATCAGCAAGGGATCAAATACTTATTTTCTTCACTGTATAAGTCCGCACTATCCAAAAATAGTGTTATCTATACCGTATGATGAATGCAGTAAAAATAAAAAAAATACCACTAATTAATATTTTCATCACCTTGCCTCTCCTCAAAAATAGCATTAAAAAGTGATCAAAAAGTCATACATACCAAAAATTTGTACCAATAAAAACTACTACTTGCCCCACACATAAAAAGCTAAACAGTAAAAAAGTTATAGGCGTCACAGTACAGTTTTATTTAGTAAAAGTGGTAAAACATAATAAAACAGTTGTAAATATGGTATCGCCATAATCCTAATGACAAGGTGGACAATGTTCCCATGTCTTTTTTTTTTGTTGCAGAGTGAATGTAAAAACAAAATGCAAAATATAATAATAGAATTGTAGGGTTTTTTTTATGTGGACTCCCCAAAAACATTAATGAAAGCTAATCAAAACATTATATGTACCCTAAAATGGTGCCAAATAATAAGTACAACTCGTCATGCAAAGAATAAGCCATCACATACAGTGCCTTGCGAAAGTATTCGGCCCCCTTGAACTTTTCAACCTTTTGCCACATTTCAGGCTTCAAACATAAGGATATAAAATTTTAATTTTTTGGTGAAGAATCAACAACAAGTGGGACACAATTGTGAAGTGGAACGAAATTTATTGGTTATTTTAAACTTTTGTAAAAAATAAAAAACTGAAAAGTGGGGCGTGCAATATTATTCGGCCCCTTTACTTTCAGTGCAGCAAACTCACTCTAGAAGTTCAATGAGGATCTCTGAATGATCCAATATTGTCCTAAATGACTGATGATGATAAATATAATCCACCTGTGTGTAATCAAGTCTCCGTATAAATGCACCTGCTCTGTGATAGTCTCAGGGTTCTGTTTAAAGCGCAGAGAGCATCGTGAAGACCAAGGAATACACCAGGCAGGTCCGTGATACTGTTGTGGAGAAGTTTAAAGCCGGATTTGGATACAAAAAGATTTCCAAAACTTTAAACATCCCAAGGAGCACTGTGCAAGCGATCATATTGAAATGGAAGGAGTATCAGACCACTGCAAATCTACCAAGACCCGGCCGTCCCTCTAAACTTTCATCTCAAACAAGGAGAAGACTGATCAGAGATGCAGCCAAGAGGCCCATGATCACTCTGGATGAACTGCAGAGATCTACAGCTGAGGTGGGAGAGTCTGTCCATAGGACAACAATCAGTCATGCACTGCACAAATCTGGCCTTTATGGAAGAGTGTCAAGAAGAAAGCCATTTCTCAAAGATATCCATAAAAAGTCTCCTTTAAAGTTTGCCACAAGCCACCTGGGAGACACACCAAACATGTGGAAGAAGGTGCTCTGGTCAGATGAAACCAAAATTGAACTTTTTGGCCACAATGCAAAACGATATGTTTGGCGTAAAAGCAACACAGCTCATCACCCTGAACACACCATCCCCACTGTCATACATGGTGGTGGCAGCATCATGGTTTGGGCCTGCTTTTCTTCAGCAGGGACAGGGAAGATGGTTAAAATTGATGGGAAGATGGATGGAGCCAAATACAGGACCATTCTGGAAGAAAACCTGTTGCAGTCTGCAAAAGACCTGAGACTGGGACGGAGATTTATCTTCCAACAAGACAATGATCCCAAACATAAAGCAAAATCTACAATGGAATGGTTCACAAATAAACGTATCCAGGTGTTAGAATGGCCGAGTCAAAGTCCAGACCTGAATCCAATCGAGAATCTGTGAAAAGAGATGAAAACTGCTGTTCACAAACGCTCTCCATCCAACCTCACTGAGCTCGAGCTGTTTTCCAAGGAAGAATGGGCAAGAATTTCAGTCTCTTGATGTGCAAAACTGATAGAGACATACCCCAAGCGACTTGCAGCTGTAATCACAGCAAAAGGTGGCGCTACAAAGTATTAACTTAAGGGGGCCGAATAATATTGCACGCCCCACTTTTCAGTTTTTTATTTTTTACAAAAGTTTAAAATATCCAATAAATTTCGTTCCACTTCACGATTGTGTCCCACTTGTTGTTGATTCTTCACCAAAAATTTAAAATTTTATATCCTTCAAGGGGGCTGAATACTTTCGCAAGGCACTGTAGCTATGTCAACAGAAAAATAAAAAATTTTTTGAAAGGCGGAGTTGGAAAATATGACCCTGTATCCTTAAAGGGTTAAAGGAAACTTGTCAGGTGAATTTGGGGCACTAAACCAGCATGTCGTTAAAGTTTGAGGGTTTAACCCTTTCCTGACATGATAGTACTTTAAATATAATAGTAATACAACCCCAATTCCAATGAAGTTGGTACATTATGTAAAACTTAAAAATAGTATACGATGATTTGCAAATTCTTTTCAACCTATATTCAGTTGAATACACTACAAAGACAAGATATATAATGTTCAAACTGATAAACCTTATGTGGTTTTTTTGCAAATATTCACTCATTTTGAATTTGATGCCTTAAACACGTTCCAAAAACGTTGGGGCAGGGGCAACAAAAGACTGGGAAAGTTGAGGTATGCTCAAAAAACACCTGTTTGGAGCATTCCAGAGGTGAACAGTTTAATTGGAAACAGGTGAGTGTCATGATTGGGTATAAAGGGAGCGTCCCCGAAAGGCTCAGTCCTTCACAAGCAAGGATGTGGCGAGGTTCATCACTTTGTGAACAACTGCGTGAGCAAATAGTCCAATAGTTTAAGAACAACATTTCTCAACGTACAATTGCAAGGAATTTAGAGATTTCATCATCTACAGTCCATAAAATCATCAAAAGATTCAGAGAATCTGGACAAATCTCTGCAAGTAATGCCCGTGGATGCCCGTGACCTTCGATCCCTCAGGCAGCACTACATTAAAAACCGACATCATTCTGTAAAAGATATTACCACATGGGCTTAGGAACACTTCAGAAAACCATTGTCAATGAAAATAGTTTATCACTACATCTACAAGTGCAAGTTAAAACTCTACCATGCAAAGCGAAAGCCATATATCAACAACACTCAGAAACGCCGCAGGATTCTCTGGGCCCGAGCTCATCTGAGATGGACTGATGCAAAGTGGAAAAGAGTCCTGTGGTCTGATCAGTCCACATTTCAAATTGTTTTTGGAAATCATGGACGTCGTGTCCTCCGGGCCAAAGAGGAAAAGGACTGTCCGGATTGTTATTAGCACAAAGTTCAAAAGCCAGCATCTCTGATGGTATGGGTTGTGTTAATGCCCATGGCATGGGTAACTTGCACATATGTGAAGGCACCATTAATGCTGAAAGATATTTACAGGTTTTGGAGCCAGACTCATCTTTCTGTCAAACAGATACACAGACGCATCTACCTTGTGTCAGTCGCTGTATTGGTTGCCCATCCGTCACAGAATATAATATAAAATTATCACACTGACCCTCAAATCCATCCATAGCGCTGCGCCACCCTATATCTCCTCTCATATATCCCACTGTTTACCGCCCTAACCGTCCTCTCCGTTCTGCCAATGACCTTAGACTTGCATCCCTTGTTATCCGATCATCCCACACCCATCTCCAAGAGTTTTCTCGAGTTGCATCAGTGATCTGGAATGCTTTACCCAAGACAATCCGATTAATCCCCAACTACAGTAGCTTCAAAACTTCCCTAAAATCACATCTGTATGGTCAGACTTATCAAGTGACCTGATCACCGTGTAGTGTGCGGAGGTGTAGAACAATAACACCTTTTATCCTTCCTCCTCTGTTCCTCGATCCTGTCCCCTCCATCTAGAAGTTACACTGCACTCCTTGAACTTAGTATCTGTTTATTCACAGATACTGGCTGGTGACAGGTTCTTACAGCTTCAGTTATACAACCTTTTCTATTAAAAGATGGCTGGACCATGGTAGCAAACAAGCCCTCTGACCTCTTGTGTCCCCCTATCTCCTCATAGAATGTAAGTTCTTGCAAGCAGGGCCCTCACTCCTATTGTTTGATGTTTATTTCTTTGTCACATTGTAATGTCTCATATTGTCTGTTCATGTGTCCTCTGATTTGTAAAGTGCTACGGAATATGTTGGCGCTATATAAATAAAGTTGTAATTTTTATTATTATTATTATTATTTTTATTATGGAGCAACGTCTTTTTTCAGGGATGCCCCTGCTTATTTCAGCAAGACAATGCCAAGCCACATTCTGCACGTGTTACAAGTGTGGCTTCATAGTAAAAGAGTGCAGGTACTAGACTGGCATGTCTGCAGTCCAGACCTGTCTCCCATTGAAAATGTGTGGCGCATTATGAAGCGCAAAATACGACAACAGAGACCCTGGACTGTTGAGCAACTGGAGTTGTACATCAAGCAAGAATGGGAAAGAATTCCACCTACAAAGCTTCAACAATTGTGTCCTCAGTTCCCAAATACTTACTGAGTGTTGTTTAAAGGAAAGGTGATGTAACACAGTGGTAAACATGCGCCTGTCCCAGTCTTTTGTTGCCCCTGTCCCATTTTTTTTGGAACATGTTGCAGGCATCAAATTCAAAATGAGTGAATATTTGCAAAAAAAACAAAGTTTATCCATTTGAACATTACATATCTTGTCTTTGTAGTGTATTCAATTGAATATAGGTTGAAAAGGATTTGCAAATCATCGTATCTGTTTTTAATTATGCTTTACACAACGTCCCAACTTCATTGGAATTGGGGATGTATATAATATAATAATATAGTACTTAAATATAATAATACTTTAAGTACGGCAGACTGTCAGGAGCTAAGTGGCTGCCATAGCCACTGGGTCTTCTGCTGCACTGGTCACGGGTATTAGCTTTGTTAATGCCTCGGTCAAAGATGACTGAAGCATCATTTTCCTGGCTTGTCTTCTGTATAGTTCTATTACAGGCTGCGCTATTTGACATACCACAGAAATGGCCATTGCCAAGTTATTGTCATTTAGTTTTGAAGTATTAATTCTTTGTAAATGGCACAATTGTCAATGAAAACACATAATGCATCCAGTATTGGAAGATTTTTGAGAAAACAAACAGCTGAAAGAAAATCCTACTTAAAATTCATCTCCAAAGCCAGCTTAATAGCAGCCATCTGGAACAGCACTCAGGCCGACATAGTAAACACTGGAGATAACAGCCCATTGCTTTATTAATTAACAATCTAAATAGACGTTTCTTCCTTGTGTGCATGGATCTATGAACAGGAGCCATATCTTGTGTAAATCTCAGAAATTGCACTAAAATATCATCAATTACTCACTCTCGTCAGATATACAGTAGAGTCCTCAATATAAGGTACGTATAGCAGTAGGGAATATATGGTAGGCATACGATATGTCAAAATGTAGTGCCAGGAGAGAATACCAACATCATATGGCATGCAGATTATACTGTACAGTATAATCCTATAGATTTCTGTGGGTGTTGACTGTTCATAATATGGCATGAGGTCTAAGGCTCTATGAAGAACCAATGTAATAAAATCTGCTGTAACTAACTGTAGAATTGCTCTACTACTCATGGTTATGTATTCATTTATGGCAGAATCCCTGATGACATCAGCAGGGGAAACACCATGTCTCTGTATTGTAACTGTAACATATGATCAATGTATTTTATGCACTGCAGAACAATGATGAATAAAGCCAGCACACAGAAGAGGACTGTGGTGAAGGACCAGCATGGGAAACATGTTTTCGTTGAGCAGCTGGAGGATGTTCCCGAAGTGCTTCAGAAGGATGACCTCCAGACTGACCTTCAGCAACTTCTCAACCGCTTCTGTGGAGAGGACTGGGAGAAAAAGGCCAAATGAAAGGCTGCTGCTTCATACCTACAACACATATCTGTAGTCAGTATGCAAAAGATACATTCTAG
The DNA here is from genome assembly GCA_947044405.1 of Leptodactylus fallax. Taxonomy (NCBI): domain Eukaryota; kingdom Metazoa; phylum Chordata; class Amphibia; order Anura; family Leptodactylidae; genus Leptodactylus; species Leptodactylus fallax. The sequence continues at coordinate 2,840,557 of CAMRHE010000087.1, read as the reverse complement.
TCCATGCACACGGGCCATGGGTACCATGCGCACTGGGTGACACTGACACTCCTGTTCTGCAAATGTCATAAACAAAATGATCAGTTTTGTTTGTTTGTAAATGCAAAGATAATTTGTGACCAAAGATAGCATCCTTTCCTTTTGGATGGTATATCCATACACTCTCATTTTGGTTTTATATGAATTTAGTTCCCTTTCTCCTACATGTCAGCTCCGTCCACAGGCCTCTTCATAGTGTCTGCAAAGGCAACTTAAAAAGGATGGACCATACCATGCTACGTACACAGAGTGAATGTGCTCGGTGGATTTGAAGATACCAGATGCTACTATAGGCCTTGATTATACTTTGCGTAGAAGAAAGCAAAGTACTGAATGAAAGAGACTTGATAATGCTTTCTGCATTTAGAACAGGATTCCTAGCATCAATGCGCAGTCATTACAGGTTATTATAGTGTCTATCACTTGATCTAAGATATCTTCACTACAGTTATGATAAAAGAAATAACCAAATAAGTAACCAAGCCGTTGCTTATAAAAAAGCAGACATACCAGATATTCTGATATCGTAAAGTGGACATACACTAGAGTCTGCACCTACCATACTGCAGATGTGTTCACGTCAATGCTATAGCAGGCCATATAGTCCTATATCTACTGGAAATGGCTGTTGATGGGGACACTGTAAATAATGTTATGGGAGAGGTAATTCCCCAGTTAAGGAAAACTAATAATAAATAAGTCACCTTGTTTATCAGGATTTCCTATGGCACATGCATGTGGCATTAAACAAAGATTAAACTCCTGTAATCATGTGTGGAACTTGTTAACCCTCTTAGCACTGAGCAAGCAGTTTTCACAAATGTGTCCTCTTCTATTTCTGTATTTTATTTTTATGTCCGAAGCTAAAGACACAATGCAGGTTTCAGTTCTTCTATTTTTTATGTTTTTATGTCGGGACTAATCCTTGGAAATGATTCTAGCATTTATGCACTTTTTTTTTTTTAAAGAAGGGATTATAAAGAAAATGGAAATATTTTTTGTCTTCTGTACCTTATTCTTCTCGTGGTTTAAACTATGTAGCCTTTTAACGTACAAATATATATATATAAATACATATAAGCACTATACATTTTAAACCCATTTATTTAATGTAAGTATAGATTGGGATTGAAAAGAACAAAACCCTGCATTAATCTAGAATGTGCTAATTTATAAATAATACAAGGAAAAAGAAGAAAAAAAAGTTGAAAAAACAAATTAGGCCTTTGCTCTTCACGATTTAGGGGGGAATAGACCCACCAAGAGAGATGAATGTCAGTTGTAAATTAACAGGTTTTCATTGAAATCCTGTCACAATTCTGTAGGGTCCTTGGGTTTATTTAATTAAAATGACCTACTGTGTAGCTTCATTTCTTTCTGGCGGAGACATTGCTAAATGACTTTCTCAGTAGAGAAGTCAGGTCACTTACCATAAAGTCTGGATGGGAGTCTTGCAGCTATTGTCATTTAGGGCTATCATGTCCATTGTGTGGCAAGGTCTGAAGAAACAAATTGGTTGTGCTATTTGCAGTGCAGATGATGTCTGTGTAACAGCATAAATTGTTCCTCACTTTTATGGGTTCTGGTTCCTTTTTATTTCTGCTCTGTTATAAAACAGCGTTTACTACTGTGAGAAGTGGCATTTAAGTTGATGATTCAGCATCTTGTTCCCATGGTGATAACACTAATTTAATATATCTATGAGGGCATGTCTTAGTTAAAAATGGCAAAAATAAATCACACTAACAATACATAGCTGCAACGTGTACAATGGCTGATTTAATTAAATAAAGTGTTCAATGTACAAGTAACTGCCTGTTTCTTCTCTGCTGATCTGAAGTGCTTGGTAACAATGGAGTAGTACCGTATAAGGCGTACAAGACATTGAGAACAAGAGTCCACAATATACTATAGTGAATTGAAGTCATCAAATAAAGAGCTCCATAGAATCAATGTCAATGGTTTAATAAATGATTTACATGGTGGCCAGTACAGTAGCATGCACTAATAGGGATGAAGATTCTACAAACCTATTAAGTCCGTATATAAAACAAACTTTCCATGAATAGTTGTTTACTAGTTTTTATAGGACTAATCACTCATTGGTGAAAGTGTTATCAACAAAACACTGTCACAAATGGACCTGAAGCTTAAGTGGTTGAAAAAAAAAGTAAAGCTTGAATTGTGTACCATAACACTGTTATTATTTTCCATCAGGAAGGTGATGTTAATAATGATGTGGCAAGTGTGGTCTTATATCAGATAGATTATCACTGTATGATGTCATAATTTCTGTGCCGTCTATAAATTGGTGTTCAGAAGATGAACAAGGTGAGAATGAAAGAGCAGATGGATACAGGTTGAACAAGTCAGGGAGGATAATAAGAAAGCACATGAAGTCTGGAAAGGTGGAATATTTATAAATTTGATGCACATTGGTTCACACATAATTGGATTACAGGATAATTGTCCTTTACCAGAACAAAAAGTATTTTATATCTATAATAATAACAAAATGGTAAATGGGATAAAAATAACAATGAGTTTGTTTAATATTCTATTACCCATAAGCAGAGTCTAATTGCAAAACTAAAAAATACAAAGTACAATTAGCATTTATTGAAATGTGAAAATGTCATCATACTTGATGTAAGAACAGCTCCATTACACAGGGCAAGGTCTTTGTAATTGCTACAGTATAATGTGCTTACACAGGATATGACCATATGTTAGTATTTGGACAATATTATTTCTAATATTATGATTCATCAATACAACGTCCAGTCTGTGTCCTACTAAGGACATTTCTACTCCTTGCTGCCACAGAAAATCAGAGACGTACGCAAGTATACCTCTAGTTTGGACCCATAGCTACCTATGGGCTGCATATTATGGATCTGTACAAAACAGATCTGTAATATGTTTGTGTACAGGATGCTAGCAGTGTATATTTTTACATTGTTAACAACAGCAGTAATTTGTTGTGGGCCAGGACCAAACACTATGTTTGCATCCCATCAATCAGGCCTGCTATTTGGACATGCTCTAACCCAGTCATCTACACTTCACAGTTTGTCATGTGTCAAAGTTCCTCAGATCCCTACGCCTTTTTTCCTGCTTCCAACACACTTACTTCAAGAACTTGTAACAGTTCTCAAGAGCAGGTAGGTGGAATATCGGAATAGGCACCACATAATACAATAACTTTTACTCAAGCTTCTTGACATAGTTAAATGTAGTACAAGTTCTTTTTTCTATTTATTCAGAATTACAAAAGGTAAATTGTTCAGTTGCAAAAGTTTACATTAGTTTCATAAAGAAAATAACAACATTCGAGCAACAGACATCAGTTTAGGTCATTAATAGAATTACATCACATATAAATTGCTGTTCAGTAACAGGTATTTGTACTTGAGTTACTTGCGAGGAACAATTTGAGTTGTCCAAAGCGGTAAGACACTCTCAGGTATTGGTAAGCTACTTATAGTGTGAAGTCACTAGTCAGTATAGTTGGTAGTTTCAGGACCGCCGATGTAAGCCTCATGTTTTCAGTGTGGTACCAGGCAGTGTGTTGGAACTTACCTATTAGATCTATAATTTCAGTGCATGTTAGGTGTCTGGTAATAAAGCTGTATCTGTGAATGAAAGTTTCCATCTTGGAGTCCCTGTGTCTCTCTGCCTCAAGCTTATGAACATACTTTTGTTGCTTGACTTGAGAAATAATTTATATTAATGTGCTAAGAGGGGGTTTTACTCAATGGTTAGATAGTGTTTGGCTACTAGGAGAATGATATGTACTATAGTGGGGAATCTGTATGTACTTGAGCTGGTGAAACCCAGCAAAGCAAAGGATTTAAAGACAATTGCAAGTTGCGTAAATGGTATTGTCTCAGAGTAATCTTTCTCTAAGACTGTACCTCCTTCAGGAAGGAGGAAGGATCTGTATCCTGGAGAGTAGATGGCAGCTAGTGAGGTGGTGTATAGGACAGATAGGAATGTCATAAACTTGCCCCAGGATCTGGAATTTATCCAAAACAAGGTCCAACCACTGCCAGAGAATGTTATCAAAGGCCTTCTCTGCATCCACTGCCACTAAGGCTCTCTTGCTCACCAATAGTGGATGGAGCTTCAAAAGTATCTCACCAAATGTTGGACACTGCCAATCTTCCTTTAATAAAGTCTACTTGAGGTAACTGGCAATAAGACGGCATGATTGACAACAGGGTACCTACTTTAGATCCTGAGTGTTACTAGAGATATTAAGTGATGTGACTTGGGTAGAAGCAACTTCTTTACCTGACTTGGGAAGGACTTTAATGAAGGCTATATTGCCCACATACAGCCTGACCATTGAGGATAGATTTAAAATAATATAAAAGAGTTGTTGAGACCTCTGGCTGATGGATCTTATAAAATTTGTCCGCATATCTTCATCCTCTGAAATGTCCGCTTTAAGTTGTCATTGGTTGTTCTGTCACCGAGGAAAGCTGTAGCTGCCTCAGCTACTCCTGTCCTTGTGTCCTGTCTTATTCACCTTGATCGCTATAAAGTCTGCTAAAGAACTGTTGGAAAAAAAAAATCTTGACTTGTATCATCCTGTATTTTGGTGAGGCATGCAAAGGAGTTAGCTCTCTTCACCCGCTTCGACTGGATATGACCAGATTTATTTCCAAGTCAGAGTAATTCCATCTCAATAAGTGATCTATAAAATTGTTCTTTCCTTTTGATAGGCCCTTTGAAGTGCGAAAGTATTTGCAATAGTAGAGGGAAAGGTCATGTCAAGTAGTTTTGGTGGAGGGGTTAGTAGTGTAACCAAGAGTTGCACAAAGCTCCCATCTCCCATTTTCTCTGATGCTGGGGCTTGAACTGCAAGCCTTGTGCAAGGTGTTTTATATAGACTATATATAGAGTTTGGTTATAGAAAGGAGGTGGCTAACATATAAATTAAGTGGCTGCTGGGATCCAGTATGCCTACATATTTGGCTATGTCATTGCTTGCTAGATAGGCACAGACTAATCAGGATACAGGTGGTCTCTGTATGTCTGGTTTGCTTTCTTATGTACAGCAGTAACAGCAGGCAAAGCAAAGTGCATACACTAGTTCTCGGCTGGGTCTCTTAGTCCAATTATACCCCTCAGCGGTATGCAAGTCTGGCTGATAAATCCACCTTATGTTGACCTACTCAAGGACAGAGCAGTTGAATCTTCATTCTCTGTGCTTATAGTTTGTCCAAGAAACACCACACAGTTATCACTGGTAGTTTTACTGCAGTGTTCGGCACAAAAGTGTTTAAAGGGGTTGTCCGGGATAAAATGAAATTCATACTGTAACTTAAACACCCTCCCCCTGCATAATTTCTAATTTACTTAGTTTAGCAAATCTGTATATTTACCAATATCGCGATCATGTGACCACCCCAGGCACATTTTCTGTTTATCTGGTGATGCTCCATTTCCCCGTTTCCGGATACGTAACATTACCAATACTATATCCCCTCCCACCCCATCATACTTACCTGTCTTTCTGTCCAGTTCTTCCTTCTGGGCAAGGGTGATGACTTCCTTGTGTGGGAACAGCTCCTCCTCTTCTTTGACGTCTGCCGGCTCTATTGCGCATGCAGGTGTAGTAAGCATTCTTACTACAGCATTTTTTACACACATGCATAAAACACTTGCATGGTATTGTACACAAATATGCAGTATATACAGTATATCACAGATGCCATGTATAACCAGAACATATGCACATACAGGTGCATCTCAATAAATTAGAATAGCTTTGAAATGTTCATTCATTTCAGTAATTCAGTAATACAATTCATAATCAGCGTCTTCCATGATTGTGTGTCCTACTGAACCAGACTGAGGGACCATTTAAAGGCTTAGGAAACCTTGGCAGGTGACACACTGAATTTACAATACTGAACTTTTTTACAATATTCTAATTTTCTTAGATTTGGGTTTTCATTACCTGTAATCCATAATCAACATTTACAGAAATAAAACACTTGAAATAGAACACTCTGTGTGTAAAGAATCTAGAAAATATAGGAGGTCACTTTTTTAATTTAATTACTGAAATAAACGTTTCATTGATATTCTAATTTATTGAGATGCACCTGTACACAAAATGGCCCATCATGGCTGAGCACCAAGTCTATGTCTTTCACCTAAGACCATACTTATGTAAGGTGGTAATCTCCACCACCTTATATTGCCAGCAACATGTAGTGTAGTTTGTGTTTTTTCTCACTACATCTACTGTCCCACTTTATGAAACAGACTAGTTAAGGACCCTGTTCAAAAGTTCTGGAGTGGCGACCTCAGTCTCCTGACCTCAATATCATTGAGCCACTCTGGGGAGATCTCAAATGCGCAGTACATGCAAGACAGCCCAGGAATTTACAGGAACTGGAGACTTTTTGCCAAGAAGAATGGGCAGCTTTACCATCTGAGAAAATAAAAAGCCTCATCCACAACTACCACAAAAGACTTCAAGCAGTCATTGATATGAGAGGGGGCAATACACGGTATTAAGAACTGGGGTATGTGAACTTTTGAACAGGGTCATTTTGATGTTTTTGGTTGTCATTATGATTTAAAAAGAGTAAAAACAGAAGTTTGACAATAAATGGCTTCAACCAACCACTAGCCATGAGTGGAGAAAAAGTTTTTGTGTTATCATTCATATTCTCTGGAAAAAGGCCAAAACTGTAAACTTTTTAGCACAACTATTTAACTTAACAGGAATATAAGACACAATTAAACTGAAGATTGTCTAGGTTCATTCACTGAACTGGTGTGGACCATAGGGTATATTGATTGAGATTGGCACCCTTACATCATAGTGATACTGTATGGGACCAGGGGCCTGTGGCCAACTCTGACTACGCCATCTAAGTGTTACTCAGGGCTAGTTAAATATCTCACTACACTAACAAATCCAAGGCAGGGAAGTTGGAATGCCACTTCTTGAGTGTACTAGTGTTACGGTCAAGAAATACACTTTACTAATTATAAGACCTGGTATTCTTTTTTTGCTGACCAATTCATATGAATAAGCATTTGATCGGGTGAACAGGACCTTTATGGCTGCGACTCTTTAATAGGCCATAGCTAATGAGGTGCCATTTTCCTGTGGACCGCCAGTCCCAGGAGTGAGATCCGGGGCTGGTAATCCATTACTATGACAACCAGGAGCCGATTGAAGGCTCCCAGGCTTGTCTCCTATTAATTTCTATATTTCTGTTCCCGCCCCCTTTCTCTAGAACACATATAAAAGTACAAAAAAAGCACCTGCATATTAGGTATCCCTGAGTCTGAAAATGCCTTGTCTACAACCTTATAAAAATAATTTTTCATCTTAACTGGGAAAAAAAAAAAAATCAAAAGCACCAAACTATATAATTTTGGTATCCACGGAATTGTACAAAACCATAAAGTACAGGCTGCATAGTGAACACTGTGAAAAGTGTAAGAAAGTGGCGCAAATGCAGTTTTTCTCCAATTCCATCCTATTCTGAATTTTTTTCCAGTACCATTTTTCCAGAACTATGTACCACTATTAGCTTAAATTCAATCCATGATCACCTCATGGCAAATACTTTGTATCTCATGGATAGGCTGCTCCAGTCTTTTGAAAATGTTGATCCTCCCCAAAATCCTATACCTCTTCCAAACTATCCCTCTCCCCAAATCCTTCTTTACTTCTCTAAGACAGTTATTCACCAGTTATGTCTGGAATGGCTCCCTCTGTAGAATAGCTTTCCGAACCCTGGCTCTCCCCAAGAAATCTGGGAGTATTGGCCTCCCGGGCCTAGAAACTTATTACCATGCAAATCAATTATCCTGTAACCTTTGATGGGTATGCCTGCTTTTCCCCTAAGCTTTTTCTGCCAGTGGATGTTTCCCTCTGATCTCCATTATGGCTAGACTAGAAGTCCGCAAGACCTTTCTTAATGAAGAATATTCTGACCTCTTATACACACAGTTCCTGGCAGTGTGCCAGATGCATCCTCCCCATTCCTCCTGGCCCCTCTCCTGTGATGTTGATGCAGAATCTAGTCCTCTTCCAGATGACTACCCAAGAGAACTGACCTGCCCTGCCTAAAGTGGCTAATACCCTCCCTTATGACTCAATCTTAATAAATGGAGCCTTCCTTTCCTACCCAAAACTTTAGGATAGGTTTCCCCAAACACTTATGGCTTTAACTCGTGGCTGTGGAGAAAGCCCTCATTCCCATATTCTGGGGAACCACCACAATCCCCCAGATCTCACACTTGGTTAGGAAGATTGCTTAGATCTCACGCTTGGAAGAGCTGTCCCATTGGAGATTGTTGGTGATGTATAATACACTGGTCAATTATAACATCAATAACCTCAAGAATATAGAGAAATAACATTGATAACAAAGAAAAGACTAGTCCCAATTTACTGTTCACTTGCTGATTAATATATCCCTCCGCATGACATTGTCATGAGATTATCAATGTTATTTCTCTATATTCTTGAGTTTATGGCTGACCAGGTTATTATTCATCATCAACAAGCCTCTTATGTAAAATACATGTGATCATAAAAATCTCTTACTTTACAAGTGGGAGTCGTAATAATAAACCTACAGGAAGCTCCAAACTCTCTGCAGCTGTTGATGGTACATTATACAGGAACATTCCTGTACAACCAGTGACAACCAAATGTCAATTTCTGTGTATAAATGGCTTTGTAAACTTCACATCCTTTTGATTTGGATTTTTCTCTTCTGCTTATTATTTTGTTTGTTCGTCTTGATTCCTGGAGGATCCCTCTGCACAGTTCTAACTTCATTTACACAAAACTCTACATTCCACTGAGGATTTTTCTTCTCGAGTGTTGTCATACGAGAGGCAGGAGAATAACAGGGAATACCATCTCTGTTTATTTCCACACATAATAGAATCACGGGTTGCCTGAGCAGCAGGAAGGTCACGGAAAAAGAGATTTGAATGTAATAGAACTGAAATAAAATACTGAATATGCAAAGCAAATCTGTTTACATTGTTGTAAGGCTGATTTATATAACACCCAATACTGTAGATAAACCTATATTTTTAGAAAATTGCTCCGAATATTCATTGCAAATTATGCTGTGTTTAGGAAACTGCTATCTATTTATTCAAGTTGTCTTCTATGCATCTTATTTAAGAAAGAAATCAGCACTGGGTTTCTAACTTTAAAACCTTCCTGCTGGAGGAATTTTAAAATTTTCGTTTTTGACTCCCCCCCCACATACTTTTTTTGTTTTTCTGATCTCAGAGCCATATGAGGTCTTAATGTTTGCAGGACAAATTTTTCTTCATGATGCTACCATTAATCATTCTGTACAATATACTTGGAAGCAGGAAAAACAATCAGAATGGGGTGGATTTGAAGAAAAAGTGCATTTGTGTGACTTTCTTATGGGCTTCGTTTTTACAGCATTCACTGTGCAGCCAAAATGACCTGTATTCTATGTTTCGATACAATTCCGGGGGTTCCAAATTTATATGGTTTTATTTACATTTTAACACCTTAACAAAAATCCAAAACTGTGGAAAAAATTTTTTTTTTAAAAAGATGCCCTATGCATAGGGTGTCTTTTTTTGCAGGACCAGATGTACTTTTTAGTTATACCATTTTGGGGAATTGCTATTGCTTTGATCACTTTTTAATCAAATTTTTTTATCAGAGGCAAAACAGTGGAAAAAACGGCAGTATGGCACTTTTTATTTTTTTTCCCCTGCTACGGTGTTTACCGTACGGGAAAAATATTTTTATAGATTTGTAGACTGGGTGTTTTCAGACACAGGGATACCTAATGTGTATGTGTTTCACAGTATTTAAAGGGAGTATATCATTCGCAAAACCACTTTTAAGCTAATGGCTTGTTGGAATGGCCTTTAAAAAGACCATTCTTCTCCTACCTTTCCTTGTTTTCTTCTCCCAGCCGATTCCAAGATAATTCGTTTCTTCATGTATGTAAATGAGCACCACGGAACACCCGGGACATTCCTCCTCTTCTGCGAGCACCCGTCTCGTCATCACTTATCACCGCCCCTTCGTCCGTTGTGGTGACTCCCCTCTTGGTCTTCTTTCTTCTCAGTTCTCGCCAGCAGCAGTGTACTGCAGCGAATTCTCGAGCATGTGCAAACCTGAAGTGGCAGAGCTGACTGCACATGACGGGCCGCCATTTTCCGGTGGTCTGTCACAAGAGTGTAGTGTGGCAGAACCGATTGCGCATGCGCACAGCGCTGCGTATGATAGGGGCGGTGATAAAAGATTAGCTTAAAAGTGGTTTTGTGAATGATAGACTCCCTTTAAGTACTTTTATATGTGTTCTAGGGAAAGGGGGGTGATTTGAACTTTTAATATTTTTTTTTATTTTTATTTTTTGCATTTATTAGACCCCCTAGGGGTTTTGAACCCCAGGGGGTCTGGTCACTTATGCAATGTATTACAATGCTAATGAATTGCAAAAAAAAAAATGGCATTTCTATTGCAGGCTGCATAGAGCAGCCTGCAATAGAAAGATACTAAACACAAGACTGTCATAGTAATGGGACGCCGGCCCTGGAGCTTGCTCCGAGTGCCGGCGATCCCTGGCAAAATGGCGCCGCTGGTAAAATGGGTGGGGGTTAATGCACTAATCGCGGGCATTAGCACCAGGTCTCAGAGATGTGAATTTTAGAAAGTCGACAGAATTCAGCGCACTGTCAGCTTTCCCAGTATGCACTCCAGTGCTCAAGATATCAGTGTCGCTATTTTCATACCACCCAAGTACATTAATAAATATTATCTACCATGTCTCTGCTTTATATATCGGCATCATCTTTCAATTGCCCTTGAATTTATTTTGAACATTATAAAGCTTACAAGTCTAACAATTTTCCACATTTAGGCTAAGGCCCCACGTTGCGGAAAAGCAGCTTCTTTTGTTGCAGATTTTGCTGCGTATTTTTGAGCCAAAGCCAGGAGAGGCTACAAAAGGAATAGAAACTAAATAGGTAGTACTTATAATTCTCATTTCTGCTCAATCTACTCCTGGTTTTGGCTCAAAAAAAAAAAAAAAAATTGGAGGTTAAATTTCGGTTCCCTTAAATTTTCACATTCACAAGATGTTAAAGGAGAAAATGCATCTCACAGTTTGTTATGCAATTTCTTCCGTGAATGGAAATACCTCACATGTGGATAATAAACTGTTTGGGCATACGACAGCGCATTGAAGGAAAGGAGCGACACTAGGTGTTTGAAAAAGAGATTTTGCTGGAATAGTTTTCAGGTACCATGTCTCATCTCAGAGCCCCTAAAGTACCAAAACAATGGAAACCCTCCAAAAGTGACCCCATTTTGGAAACTACATCCCTGACAGAATTTATCAAGGTGTATAGTGAGCATTTTGACCCCACAGCCATTTCACAGATTTTATTAACCCCTTCAGGTCTGAGCCCAAAAGTGCGTTAAGGACTAGGCCTCATTTTTCAAAACTGACATATGTCACTTTATATGGCAATAACTTTGAGACGTTTTAACTTGCACAAGTGATTTTGAGACTGTTTTTTCGTGAGACATTGTACTTCATGTTAGTGGTAAACATTGATCAATATTTTTGTATTTATTTATAAAAAATAGGAAATTTGATGGAAATTTCGAAAAAAATCGCAATTTTCAAAATGTGAAATGCTCTGCTTTTCAAACAGTTAGTCATACCACTCAAATAAGTAAATAAATATTATCTACCATATCTCTGCTATATATTGGCATCGTCTTTTAATCGTCCTTTCATGTATTTTGGACATTATAAAGCTTACAAGTGTAAGAGTGATTTTCCAGATTTACAAGAAAATTTCTCAAACTAATTTTTTTAGGGCCCACTTCAGTTCTGAAGAGGATTATAAAGGCCTATATATTAGAAACCCCCGTTAATCACCAAATTTTCAAAACTGCACCCCTCAAATAATTCAAAACAGCATTTGGGAAGTTTGTTAACCCTTTAAGCATTTCACAAGGATTAAAACAATATGGAGGTGATATTTAGACATTTCATTTTTTTTCAATAATACATTCATTTAGCTCTAAAATTAACACAGTCACAAAGGGTTAAAGAAGAAAATGCGTATCAAAGATTGTTATGCAATTTCTCCCAAGCACAGAAATACCCCACATGTGGGTGTAAACTGATGTTTGGGCACACGGCAGCGCACGGAAGGGAAGGAGCGACACTGGGCATCTGAAAAGCAGAATTTGCTGGAATGGTTTTCAGGTGCCATGTCTCATTTGCAGATCCCCTAGAGTACCAATACAATGCAAACTCCCTAAAAGTGACCCCATTTTGGAAACTACACCTGTCTCAGAATTTATCAAGAGGTATAGTGAGCATTTTGACCCAAAAGCCTTTTCACAGATTTTATTAACATTGGGATGTGTAAATGAAAAATTACTAAAACATCACTTAATCCCCAAAGTTTTCATTTTCACAAGGGGTTAAAGGAGAAAAATCACCCCATAGTTTGTTAAACAATTGCTCCTGAACACGGCAATACCCCATATGTGGTTGTAATCTGCTGTATGGGTACATGGCAGGGCTTGGAATGGAAAGAGCACTATTTGGCTTTTGGAGGGCAGAGTTTGCTGGAATAGTTTTTGGGGGCCATGTCATATTTGTAGAGCCCCTAAAGTACCAGTACAATGGAAACTTCCAAAAAGTGACCTCATTTTGAAAACTACACCCCTCATAGAATTTATAAAGGGGTATAGTGAGCATTTTGACCCCATGACTGTTTCACAGATTTCACTAGCACTGGGACGTGAAAATGAAAAATTACTGTTTGTTTAGCCCAAATTTTTTAATTTTCACAAGGGGTTAAAAAAATAATAAGCATACCATAGTTTGTTACACAATTTCTCCCGAACATGGCAATACAACCATGTAGTTGTAAATTGTGTGTTGTATGATTATATGGTGGTGCTCAGAATGGAAAGAGGATCAATTAGCTTTTGGAGGACAGATTTTGCTGGAACAGTTTTTGGGTGTAGTGAGCATATTTAACCCTTGAGTGTTGCATTAATTTAGATTCCAGAAATGAATGCACAGCTGAAAAGTGAAAATCGCAATTTTTCCAGAGATATGCCATTTCAGTGCCTGATATGTTGTGCCCAACTTATGTCAGCAGAGAGACACACACCAGGAACTGTTAAGTGGGTATCCTGGGCACAACAGCTTTTGGAGTGTTAGTCTCTGACACAAGCTGGGCACAACATATTGCTTGATGAAATTATGAATTCCTGCAAAAATTGCCATTTTCAATTTTCACCATCAGCTGCGCATTCATTTCTGGAAAATAAATGAATGCAACACTTGGGGGTTAAAAATGGTCACTGTACCCCTAGATAAATTCCTTCAGGGGTGTAGTTTCTAAAATGGGGTCAACTTCAACTCTACTGGCATTTCAGGGGCTCTGCAAAAATGGCATGATGTCCAAAAAACAAACCATCTAAATCTGTGCTCCAAGAATCAAATAGCACTTCTTCCCTTCTGTGCCAAGCTGTGCCCAAACAGCAGTTTATACCCACATATGGCATTTTTAAGTACGTTATTCTGGATACAACAGTGTCATACATGTGGGCATAAACTGCAGTTTGGCCACACAGCAGGGCTCAAATGCGAAGGAGCGCTATGTGGCTTCTAGAATGCACAATTAGATGTTTGGTATCTGGACGCCATGTCATGTTTGCAGAGCCTCTAAGGTACCAGTAAAGTGGAATCCCCTAGGGAGTGAAAATTGCACTTATTTATCGAAAATGTAGTGAGCATTAGTTTCCCAGATGTGAATGCACAACGGATGGTGAAAAGTGAATATGTAAGCTGTGCAAAGTACATTGGGTACACCCAGAGGCGTAGCTAGCGGGGGGGGGGGGCAGAGGGGTCGGCTGCCCCGGGCCCACTGACTTTTTGGGGCCCACCCCGGGGCCGCTATTAATACATCCTTTATTTCTAACTAGATCGGTGTCTGCAGACACCGATCTAGTTACAATGCTTCCTGGTGCTTAACTGTCTTGTAAACCGCAAGCCAATACAGGCCTGCGGTTTACAAGACCCCGAGACCACAGACCGACGTCTTCTTTTAAGCACAGGTGGCGCGATGACGTCACAACATCGCGCCGCCCGCGCTCAGACACAGACGTCATGTGCGTGGACTGGGAGGAAGAGGTGGCTCCGTTCATCAGCATCGCAGGTAGGTGAGTATGACTTTTTTTTTGTGGGTATATTAATAGAATAAGGGGTGGATAGGAGGGGGAAATCTAACTATAAGGGAGGATTCATTAGGGGGCATTATGACGATGGGGGGGTCATTTATATAAGGGCTATTACAGGGTATTATAAATATAAGGGTGGAGGTTATTTATATAAGGGGCCATTAGAGGGCATCATTTATATTAGGAGGCATTATGAACATAAGGGGGTGGTCATTGATATAAGGGGTCATTAGAGGTGCAGTATTTATGTCAGGGGGAATTGGGCATAATATGAGGGTCAATTAATTTAATTAAATTTGCACTTGCACCTTATTAAGACTAAGGCTCCACATAGCGGGCTGCAGCAAAAAAAGCGCTGCAGGAAAAACCGCGGCGGTAACGTGTTTTTTCCCGCAGCGCTTTTCACAGAAGGTCCGCAGAGGTTTTACCTGTGGACTTTCTGTTTTCAATATACCTATATGGAAACCGCCGGTGTTTCCATAGGTATAACTGAGATGCTGCAATTTCCAAAACCTCAACGGTTTTGGAAATCGCAATGTGCCTGCTGCACGTATTTTTCCGCAGTGTGTGGATAGGATTTGCTAGAATGTTGCGGTTTTTTTTCAGTGGGTTTTCGCCACATGGAGCCCCCATCCCTACTTTGCAGTATAATATGCACAGCGGATAATCTGCGATTTCCAAAACAGTCAGTGTTTTGGAAATCGCAGAATGTCAATTATACCTACGGAAATGCTGGCGGTTTCCCTATAGATATAATTGAAGCAGAAAGTCTGCAGAGGAAACCTCTGCGAACTTTCTGTGCAAAGTGCTGCTGGAAGAACCGCGATGCATCGCCGCCGCGGTTTTTCTCACAGCTGTTTTTTGCTGCGGGACGCCACATGGGGCCTTAGCCTTAAGGCGTTTTCCAGCTCATTTTTATTGATGATCTATCCTCAGAATAAAACATTAATAAGAGATAAGAGATTCCCCACTGATCAGCTGTATGAAGGTCCCCGGTGCCTGTTTATATCACACGCTGTCTGTTTATAGTGACCGTGTGATGTAATTACAGCCTTGTCACATAGACGTGTATAGGATGAGGCTGTAGTTACATGACATGGCCGCTATGAGATGACACTATGTAAACAGAGAAGGGGTCACAGCGCTTACACAGATACCACGGTTCATTCAAACAGTTGTTCCTTGGGGGTCCCGGGTATTGGAACCCCAAAAATTTTTTTTCCCTTTTTTTTCCTTTTTAATTAGGAAACACCTGGGGCATTATTAAAAAGGGGCAAATTATTTAAAGAGGACCTTTTACGTCCTCATGTATATGCGGTTTTACATACCGCTAGAAAGCTAACAGCGCGCTGAATTCAGCACACTTCTGGCTTTCCCGTTATATGCCCCGGGGCTGGAGATATCAGGGGTCTAAATTTCACCGTTCACTGTCAGAAGGGCGTTCCTGACTGTCTAGCTGCGCTGTGAGGAACGCCCTCCATGACTGTGCTCGTCCATGAGTACACCCCAGTACAATTCTATGGACGGGTACTGTAAGGGAGGACATTCCTCACAGTGCAACTAGACAGTCAGGAACGCCCTTCTGACAGTGAACGGTGAAATTTAGACCCCCGATATCTCCAGCCCCGGGTTATATTATATATTTTATAATTGGAGCAGCAGCAGGATGGGGGCTTTGTGTAGGTGAGGACAATATGGAAAAGTGAGGAGCCAAAGATGTCTATGTTGCAAACTTTACAGAGACTGGAAGAAGTGGTCATGGTCGTCCAGATGAAAGAGATGCGGAATGTGAACGATTAGTCAGAGACGTCACCGGTAAGTCACTAAATGCTACTGTAATGCAAAAAACCAAAATAGCTGCCCTTGATAAAATGGCTGACAAGATGGATATAGAGCCAGATCATAGTAACCTTAATTTCAACTCGGTTTGAGCTAATGTCTACAATAGACTTGAAGCCAGATCAAAGTTCAAACTCTGTTTGCTATGTCTACATAGACTTAAAAATCAGCTCAAAGGTTCAACTCTGTTTGACTTGATGTTTACATGTCCTTAAAAACCAGCTCAGAGGTTCAACTCTGTTTGAGCTAATGTTTACATGGATATAAAACGAGCATAAAGATTAACTCTGTATGAAGCGTACCTGTCACGAGACATATTCCTGTGGGAGTTGGCCCCTTTCACAGGAATGTGAGCTTGGAAACGAGTAAAGCCTTACAGAGGTGTATACACCTCTGTAACCGCCCACTCTATGACGCACATAAAGGGTATAAAAGACGAATGATATCCCCCAGCCGTGGTTGCAACCTTGACAGCAGATTGGGGACGCCTAATGCTGCATACCTGTCACAATGGCTTGATGATATTTCCTGAAGCTACCCTTATCGGAGTTCATCAATGAAGCTTGGCAGTGTTGTAAGTTTTTGATTTGATTATCTTGCTATACCTTGCTTTATTGCTAGTGTTGATTATACCTTGCTTTATTGCAGGTTTTGATTATATCACAGGTTGATTAACCTTGATATACCTTTCAATATACCTTTAAGTGCTGGAAGTGTTGATTTAATTACATTCTAATATCTTTTATACTTTTCCTTGTTGTAAGACCTTTTTGATATCTTCTTATACTCTTCTTAATTAAAATGTTAAGCTATTGTTAATAGTCCAGTGTTTTATTCTATAACTGTATTCTATTACACGGAATCCAAAGAATCTTTTTCCCTTGGCAAAACAGCTACTGCCCTGTATTCACCTAAATCATCTGCAAAGCCCTGTGAAGAGCCGCTATATACCACTATACATTCATCGTATACTGATAGTATCGGTATATGAACATGTCCAAGTAGGATGCCCACTTGGACATGTTCGCCCCCCGTGCTAAACCCTAGCTACGCCTCTGGGTACACCAAATTCCCTATTATTTTCCCATTAGCTCCTACTATTGGGGGAAGTCACTTCTTTTCTCTCTCATGTAACTAGACAAGGGTGTTAACAGTGCTCGTGACAACTATCAAACATAAATAAAGCACAACTATTAAAAAATAACCTTTATTCAACTCAGTAAAAATTGTCGGTATAGACTTCATCAACATGCGTAAATACGTCAAAGAAATAAAAAAGTGGACAATAGGAAATAATGGCTGGCCGATGTATATCTGGGGTAAAATGATCCAAAATATCCTAGGACCCCTCAGATACAGAAATGTAACCACCTCCACATGTACCCGATAACTACCCCCTTTTTTTTTTTCCTTTTGTATATTTGGCCAAAGTAGTGTGATAATCACTATATTCGAGTGTCAGTTTAATTTACCTCTTGATATATCAATGAGGACATCAAAATCTGTCAGAGTCACTAGTGATATCTCCCATATTATCAATGACAGGTATATCCACCAGTAATTTGAACAAGAGGTAAGTATAATGTACACCCCAAATATATGCAACCTATCCACTTATAATGAAATATCGGCTTGATAATAATAGCGATGGATCCTATATTATGCCAATCCTAAACAGAATGCACATGATCACTATTACTCTTGCTGCTATATCAGGTAACTAAAGGCTAAAGAGTACTATAGTACAGTGTCCAGGGATCAGCCATAAAGACAAACTAGTCTAGTAGTGCATTGATGGTGGTGTGGTCCAGTTTACAGATTGCCACATTCCAATCCATCCATAGCTACATAAACCGAGTGGATTTTAGATATCGCTAGTCTGCTTAACGGTTTGATGCCAACAATAGCAATGGATCCTATATTATGACGATCCTATACAGTGGGAAAAAAAAGTATTTAGTCAGCCACCAATTGTGCAAGTTCTCCCACTTAAAAAGATGAGAGAGGCCTGTAATTGTCATCATAGGTAGACCTCAACTATGAGAGACAAAATGAGAAAACAAATCCAGAAAATCACATTGTCTGATTGTTAAAGAATTTATTTGCAAATTATGGTGGAAAATAAGTATTTGATCAATAACAAAAGTTCATCTCACTACATTGTTATATATCCTTTGTTGGCAATGACAGTGGTCAAACGTTTTCTGTAAGTCTTCACAAGGTTGGCACACACTGTTGCTGGTATGTTGGCCCATTCCACCATGCAGATCTCCTCTAGAGCAGTGATGTTTTGGGGCTGTTGCTGGGCAACACGGACTTTCAACTCCCTCCAAAGGTTTTCTATGGGGTTGAGATCTGGAGACTGGTAAGGCCACTCCAGGACCTTGAAATGCTTCTTACGAAGCCACTCCTTCATTGCCCTGGCGGTGTGCTTGGGATCATCGTCATGCTGAAAGACCCAGCCACGTTTCATTTTCAATGCCCTTGCTGATGGAAGGAGGTTTGCACTCAAAATCTCACGATACATGGCCCCATTCATTCTTTCATGTACACGGATCAGTCGTCCTGGTCCCTTTGCAGAGAAACAGCCCCAAAGTATGATGTTGCCACCCCCATGCTTCACAGTAGGTATGGTGTTCTTTGGATGCAACTCAGCATTCACTCTCCTCCAAACACGACGAGTTGTGTTTCTACCAAACAGTTCTACTTTGGTTTCATCTGACCATATGACATTGTCCCAATACTTTTCTGGAACATCCAAATGCTCTCTAGCAAACTTCAGACGGGCCCGGATATGTACTGGCTTAAGCAGGGGGACACGTCTGGCACTGTAGGATCTGAGTCCCTGGTGGCGTAGTGTGTTACTGACGGTAACCTTTGTTACGTTAGTCCCAGCTTTCTGCAGGTCATTCACTAGGTCCCCCGTGTGGTTCTGGGATTTTTGCTCATCGTTCTTGTGATCATTTTGACCCCACGGGGTGAGATCTTGCGTGGAGCCCCTGATCAAGGGAGATTATCATTGGTCTTGTATGTCTTCCATTTTCTAATTATTGCTCCCACAGTTGATTTCTTCACACCAAGCTGCTTGCCTATTGCAGATTCAGTCTTCCCAGCCTGGTGAAGGTCTACAATTTTGTTTCTGGTGTCCTTCCACAGCACTTTGGTCTTCACCATAGTGGAGTTTGGAGTGTGACTGTTTGAGGTTGTGGACAGGTGTCTTTTATACTGATGACAATTTCAAACAGGTGCCATTACTACAGGTAATGAGTGGAGGACAGAGGAGCCTCTTAAAGAAAAAGTTACAGGTCTGTGAGAGCCAGAAATCTTGCTTGTTTGTAGGTGACCAAATACTTATTTTCCATCATAATTTGCAAATAAATTCTTAAAAAATCAGACAATGTGATTTTCTGGATTTGTTTTCTCATTTTGTCTCTCATAGTTGAGGTCTACCTATGATGTCAATTACAGGCCTCTCTCATCTTTTTAAGTGGGAGAACTTGCACAATTGGTGGCTGAATACTTTTTTTCCCCACTGTATATGCATGTATCACAAGATAAATATCACTCTTGCTCAAAATAAAGTGTAGCTAAGAGATGAAAAGTGACATTAAATAATGTAATACCTAAGGATCAGTCATGTACCAGACACGCTAGTCTAGTTGTATATTAGTTGTAGTTGTGGTCCAGTTTACAGATCTGCACACTACAACATGTCCATCACTACATGCAACCAGCACATACTGCTAGTCCACTACAAAGGTTCATATCATGGTGTAGATAAATAACATAAGCTCATAGCCCAGTGATCGGCTCTGAACCAAATAATACACCCAACTCTGTGACCCTAAAAAGATCCCTCAACGCGTATTCCCCTTCATTTGAGGGTTCATCAGGATGACAAGGTGATATTAGGTCAAGCCAATTTCTAAGATGATGCAGTTAAAACTGTAGTTACTGGTGTCCTGAAGGTGGACACCAGTGTCGGCTACTCTTACTGCTTTCCGTATAGGTATAATGAAAGCAGTAAGTCCACAGAGGAAAGCTCTGCACAATTTCTGTGAAAAGCGCTCTGGGAAAAAAAAAGCGATGCGTTTCCACCATGGTTTTTCCCACAGAGTTTTATGGCTGCGGCAGCCTACAAGTTTTTTGCAGGACAAAAACCCATTTGGGGATAGAAATCAATTGTTTTGTATCACCATGTTCTGAGAGGTATAACATTTTTGTTTTTCTGTTGACAAAGTTGGATGAGGGGATATTTTTTGTGAGACAAGCTGTGCTTTTTATTGGTACTGTTTTGATTTGGCTTTTTGATCATTTGTTTTACCATATTTTGTGAAACGAGATGGTGAAAAAAAATCATTACTTACAGAGTTTTTTTTTCCATTTTTTTTTTTTACAATGTTCACCATGTCAGTTAAATAATGTTTCAGTTTTATTGTATGGGTTGTTATGGACGCAGTGATACCAGATATGTATTGTTTTTATTAATTTTTTTTTTTTTTTTTTTTTTTACATAGTTCATTTTATATAGGAAAGTGACATTTTTGGGGGGTTTCATTAATTTATTAATTTTCTATAACACTTTAGATTTTTTTAACACTTTTTTTTTCTTATATTTTTTTGATGTCCCAATAGTTTCCCCTTTATAATAGCCCATGCAAAAAATATAGGGAAAAGCTGTTCCATGTAAAATCCCCTCAAGAAACAAGGGGACACTCCCTCCATCTGGAGAAAAAAAAAAGTTTAATCTCCAGAGGTGACAAGGCTTCTTCACTGTAAGGACTGTGAATCTGTGGAATAGCCTACCCAAGGAGCTGGTCAAAGCAGTCACAGCTGACAGCTTCAAAAAAGGGTTACATGCTTTCTTAGAGAAAAATAGCATTGATGGTTATGTAAATGTATAGAATGTCATGTTCTTTCCCATCCCCTGGTTGAACTCAATTGGCATATATCTTTTTTCAACCGTAGTAATTATGTAGTTATGTAATAGCCTACCTTATATACAATATAATAGTTTTCCCCTTATAAGGATGGCTATTATAAGGGGGGCTATTATTTAGGGAGGAACTATAATATATAAGATGGCTATTATAAGATGGAACTATTATATATATTCCTCTTATAATAGCCCCTTTATAAATAATAGTTCCCCCTTATATACAGTATAATAGTTCTTCCCTTATAAATAAAAAAAAAACCCACTTATAAATAATAGTTCACCGTTATAATAGCTCCCTTATAAATAATTGTTTACTCTTATATATAATAGCCCCCTTGTAAATAATAGTTTCTCCCTTATAAATAATATCTCCTTTCTTATAATACCCCCCTTATATATAATAGTTCCTCCCTTATAAATAATAGTTCACCTATAATGATAGCCCTCCTTATAAATAATAGTTTCCCTCCGTTATAAATAATAGTTTGTCCCTTATAATAACCCATTATCGGTTACAGCCCCCTTATGGCTACCTTTTTGTTTTTCAGTTAAACAATAAATCTTTTACTAATCCTTCTCCTTTTTGGTTGAAGGCAGCTCACTATTCCTTGTCTTAGGGCTGCAGCTCAGTTGCAGTAGTTCTCTCTCACAGCTCAGCTCACACATAATCTTCCTCTTTAGAAGCTGGTAGAAGACTCCAGGTCTCTTCCTTATTTCCAGAACTTACTGGATGGAAGCTACCACTAGTTCGGTTGCCTCTCATCCACAGTGGACCAGACCATTTAAGAGGGTAATACATGAATTACATATAACTATGTATAAGTTGCATAGAAACATGCATATTGCCCATTTGCCCCTTATGGCATTTTTAGTGCCCTTCTGTCACCAAAGCGTGCTAAAGGGACAAAAAAAATGATAAATAAACATCTAGTGAGCATTGAATTAAGGGACAATTAAGGCATTAACCTTTGAAGCTTGATAACTTTTTACTTTGCTGCATGTGAAAATGTGGTGGAAGATTTTTTATAAGTCAACCACCCCCACAAATGAAAAAAAAAGATCAAATAAATGGTTCCCTGAAATATTTTTTCTATGACATCACCTATGCTAAGAAGGTTGTGAAGTGCTGGTTCAGAGTATCTTCAAGGAGCTTTCTTATGTAAACTCAATCATTCATCCCCTGGTGTTTGCCTTCATTGTAGATTATTAATCGCGTTTTTCCATGTTATTACACAGTCCATATAAAACAAACCTGTTTGGTAAAGCTCTGATTAATGACTTTACAATGTTATCTTTATATTAATCTTCAGACCTAGCTAATAAGAGAGAAACCATACTTGTCATTGAAATTCAGGGCTCACCTTACTTCCGAGCAATTCCAAAGTTTAAGGTTGTCATTAATAAAACAATCTGAAATACGGCTACAAGCACTAACGTACGGAGGAATCAAATTTAAAGAAGGTCACTCCTGACAGCAACATAAATACCAAAAGGCAGAGACTAATCATTCCCGTAAATTATTTAGCCTTCTGCTCCGCTGTCTGCTTTATTTAATGAAAACATAAATATCAGGCCCACTGACAATTTCTGGAACCAGTAAACTATAAACCAATAATTGCCCAATAAAGTAGACGTGATATATGGCCACCTGAAAACTGTGCTTAATCCAGTACTTAGTGTGACACAAATATTCCCCGGTCACGTATAGCACCATCCTTACCCTGCTGATAAGAGGAAGAGCCTGGAATATTTTGTGATCAATCATTATGATCAAGGAGTGGAGCTGGTGTCTGACGACACCCAATTCTGCAATGAATTAGGCTTTGTTCAGAACTAGTTCAACCAACACTATGTGTTCGGAAAGTTCTTACTGTATATCCATAATAGAACCAAAAAGCCTAATTCTAGCCATGCACATTTAATGTGTATCAGCCAAACCCACCAACTTCAAAGGGTTCAGCTGACCATCTGTTTTGTATGCGTCCTTCCGACTCTTCCCCGACAGCAGATATCAAGGGAGATAAGGATCACTTGGATTTCAACTGCCCAATCTTTTTGTATTCAAGTAGATAAGTCACTGCCAGAGACTGCTAACAACTTCCTCTCCTTTCCCAGTTCAGTGCACCTGCATCTCTTGGCCGGTCATGAATGTGCATGGGTGTGGGGGTTTGAGTGAAATACAGTAGTTGCTGGCCCAAACAAGCGTTCCACTGACCATTTGTTGGTTGTTTAAAGGGGTTTTTCTGACCCAAAATCAATGTTTGAGGATAGGTCACCAGTATGTGATCTGTGGGGGTTCAACACCTAGAACCCGTGCAGATCAGCTGTTGCAGAAGCCTCTATGCACTGGAAGTGGCTATTGGAGGGGAAGTGTGTGCAGCACCACTCTTAATCAAGCATTAGGAGTGGAGCTGCAATTCCCTGGACCTACCAATGTCCAGTGGTTGAGGTGCAGCCATGATTAGGAGCAGTGCTGCCCATATTAGCACCTTCCAGCACCTAGAGTCTGCTGCAACAGCTTTTCTGTGCGGGGTCTAGGTGTCAGGTCCACATACGTCACAAGCTGATGACCAATCCTGTGGATAGGTTATCAGTATGAAAATTCGTTTTGGGGCCAGAAAACCTCTTTGAGGCTAAGGCCCCACGTTGTGGAAATGCAGCAGAGTGCCTACAAAAGGAATGGAAGATATAAAGAAAGCACTTAGATATTTCCCTTCTGTTAACTCCACTCCTGACTTTGGCTCAAAAAACCTCAACAACAAAAAACGCTGTATTTCCGCAACATGGGGCCTTAGCCTTAGATTGTTTCAAGATTCTGCCCTCATATAGCAGCCATGTTAGTATTCTCAGCCAATTCTATCAGGTCAGGAGGCAAATTGGTCCATGTCACATACCTTTATTTTGGATCAACGAGAAAGTGGGACTCCTTTCTTTAGTTTAATAAACATACGTCTATGCTTTTTTTCTTTTGAGTTTCATGTTGCACCACAACACTAAAGGGGAAGGCAGTGTAGTGCTCATGGGGGCACTATGGCTGTTATTTATAGGTGATGGTGTGCTGTGCCTAGTATTGAGGGAAATTTGGATGTCATTCATGAAGGGCAGTGTTGCAAGTAAAAATAAGTGGCATTATAACTGACCCTGATAAGTTCATTGTGGCTGCCACTCATGGGAAGCTGGTACTGGTATATGAGTGGTGTGGCTGTCACTGTGATGGCACATTTAACCACTTCAGGATATGTGGTTTTGAGGGCTATAACTGTTTTTTTCATTCAGGTTATTCAAATAATTTTTGCATCTTTTTTTCGGTGACACATAGAGTTTTATTTTCATGTTATTTTTTTTTTTTTTAGTTTATATCTGGGGAAGGTGTCAGTTTTTCATGTTTCACATTTCTTTTCTATAGCAGAAAGTGCTACTAAAAATCATTTTGAAGCTAAGGCCCCATGTAAGAGGCAGCAGCAAAAAAGCACTGCGGAAAAAAATGAGGCGGCAAGGCATTGCTGTTTTTCCAGCAGAGCTTTTCACAGAAAGTCTGTAGAAGTTCCCTCTGTGGACTTTCTGCTTCCATTATACCTATAGGGAAACCGTCGGTGTTTCTGCAGGTATAATTGACATGCTGCGATGTGTGGATGGGATTTGCTGGAATCCCATCCACTTTGTAGGGACTGTAAAACGCCACAGGGCCCTGGCCTTAAACAGATTTTCCTCTCCATTATGATCACTTTTATTTAGCTTACACATAACATTGTTTCGCCAGGTGCAGGGCTAGAATCTGTGATGTGGGCATGTTATTGGCGTTTTTCTTTTTTTTATTTTACTCTTTACTTATTTTTCATTTTTATTTGTCTTTTTAATTTTTAATTTTAATTTTTTTACATTGTGCCCTTCATAAGGTCATAACTGACCTTTGGGGGACATTTTAACATTTCTTTTTTTTTTTTGGGCTGATTTCCCCTGTAACTGGGGCTCATACATTGAGCCCCAGTTATAGGAGGAATGCAACCTCCTAAACTGAACTGCAGAACTGATCTGGGTCCATCCCTGCCTTCTCTATGGGAGGACCGGCTGTAGTAACAAAATTTTGTGCAGCAGCCTAACATTGCGAGAACGCACAGGTAGGTTCTTACAGGGTTAAGAGTGGACCGTTTACAACTGCAAAAACCCTTATAGCATGAAATTGAAAGACGGTGTCTCCACCGTCAGGGCCAGACTTACTCGGCAGAATGAAAGACGTTCGCACTCTTGAATACCTGACGGCAAACCTTAATAGCACTATGGAGGCATTTCAATCTATCTGGTCGCAATGGGACACATTTTGTACTCTCCAGGGCCTGTTGCTGACAGGTCATTTTGTCCCCCCCCCCCTTTTTCCCCTTGTTTGTCTATGTCCCCTTTTAGTTTTCTATTGTAGTTTTCTTTTTATTGTTTTTTGCCATTTGATGGGATGTTTGTAATTATCTCTCTTTTGTTTATCTTCTGATTGATGTCTTGATACTTCCTCTATTTTTGATAATACTTTAATAAAAATTACAGTTTAAAAAAAACAAAAAAAAACAAAGAGTGGAACGTCTGGGGGTATATATTCAATGGTTGGTCCAGAAAAGGGTAAACTAGCTTGTCTTGGGCACCAAATTCAATTGCAAATCAGTACATTGGAAGGGTAAAGCTGTTCCCCTACACAACACAACCATAATCCAACCATTCTTCCCCTGTGACTCCTTTCCCTCAATGACATCAAAGATGATATACTATAGCACTAGAACATGACATGAAAGTTGTATATGCACAAATATACATGTACATAAAAGTGTGTGCACTTCAAACATGCACAGTGGTTAACGGGTGAATCTGCTAGGACCCCACCGATCATGAGAACAGGGTATCCTCCATACTCTCCCTTAAGTGCTGCAATCGCATTTGAAGCATTTCTCCGCTCCATTCCAAATGGCATATAAGCAGTGCTTGCTCTACTAGAATGAGGAGTATGTTGGTTAGAATGTGGCAATGGCCTGCTGCTTGTGACAGACGACCAGTCAAGTGCCAGGTAAGATATGAGTGTTCTGCTGTTATACTAGATATAAATTCTATTGCTCTCTTTACCTTCCTAAAATACTTGTTGTACAATACTATGTCTTATTATCTTCTATCCTTTACACCTCATCTATATGTATGTGTCTGTGGTTGTTATTGTATCATTTACTAGAATAGAAGCTGCTATAGTGGTACTATTGAGGGTATCAGGGGCTTCCTTTATCTGTATCTTTTGAACTTTCCTTTGTCTGTGATAACTATGTGCATTGTGATTCTATATTAATCATTCATATTACTCAAATCTAAAGGGGTGGATACCTTTTATGGTTGCTATAAGCATATTATCCATTGAACTGATTGTTGTAAATGAAAAATTAATGACAAAATCAGCAAAAAGATTCCTAGGTACTTGAAGGCTGGTCTGCTATTCCAACATGTGACCAGCAGGCTGTGCTGCTGCTCTCTTCACAAATCAATGGCCATACCATAACATGAACAACTTGGAGATGTTGTGAAGTAATAACAGATATAAATTCTCTCTCTTGGGTTCCCATCTTTTCATTAATGTTAGGTTGGTGCGGTCACATAAATTTTAATTCCCTTTTCTGTTCTGTGTGTTATTATGGGGTCATAACAGAATATATTCTGGCCGTAATATATCAAAAGGTATTCTCATCTCAGACATATTATTTATCTGCAGGCTGACCAACTTTGTGAACTTTCTAATAGGAGAACAGTGCTAGGACCTACTACATTCAATCTGTGGTTGGAAGAAGTCACCTGGCTTGGTAGTAAGGTGATAAGGGGACTGGAAACCCCCTACCTGACATTTATTGCATATGGTATATTCTATGGCAATACCCCAAGGAATTAAGGAATTGGATAGTCTAGATTAAACACATTAGATAACAGGGATTAATTCAGATTCATTACCCCAAAGACCCAACTGGTTATCCTGGACAACCCCTTTAAGCTTTTCTCAATTATCTCTTATATATATAAAAATGAGTTCCTGTCTGTCTGTTTGTCTGTTCTTTATGCGCGACCAAACGACTGGACCGATCCTCACCAAATTTGGCACACAGGTACATCAGGTGTCCGGGAATATTATAGACTGGGTCTCAGCTTTCTTGGACGTACTGTTCCTGAGATACAGTATTCCCAAAAAATGACCAGCATTAGTCTATACAAGCCTGCAAGTCTTTCACTCATATTCCAACTGCCATACACACGGTCACATGTCCCTTATCAGCCAATAGAAGCTCGCAGGTGCTTACTCTCCTCAGGCACACAGGTTTCCATAGCAACCAAGCTATTTATGACCTGTATTAGTCAATAGCAGTTCGCAGGTCCTTAAATATTCAGTCATATCACGTGTATCAGCCAATATAAGTTCACATTTAATTTACCAGGTTTCCACAACAACACAGCCATAAATAGACTGTACCTATACTGGACTCAGTGGCGTAACTAGCAATGGCTGGGCCCCAAGGCGAACATTTGACATGGGACCCCCCCGGCAACCCCCCCCCCCCCCCGCACAAACTGCATTCCTGCACACACTATTATGCCCCATAGTGGCCCTTGCATACACTATTAGGCCCCATAGTGGCCCTTGCACACAGTATTCTGCCCCATAGTGGCCCCTGCACACAGTATCATAATAGCTCCTTCATATAGTATTATGCGCACTTCCCGCTACTTCTTCAATGTTGGACCAGATGTCACGTGAGCCAGGCATGTATCGCAACGCATAATGACGTCGGACTGGCCCACCGACATCTGAGACGCCACCAAGGAGGCCCGAAGCCTGCTGAAAAGACCCCAGAGTATAATGATAGCAGTGTGTGTGGGGTTCACGGCCCACAGGCCTTACTTACCAATCCCCGCTCCTGCTCACAGCCACCTCTGCAGAAGGTGAAGTGCAGGCGGCCGTGAGCAGGAGTGGGGATCGGTAAGTAAATAGGGCCCGTTACCTGCTGGTGTTAAAAAAAAAAAAAAGAGCAGAGGCTCGCCGGGTCCCCTAATGTCCCGGGCCCTGTGGCAGCTGCTACCACTGCTAAACCGGTATTTACGCCACTGACTGGACTGCCATACTGGATTTCAGCATTCTTATAAATTGAAACGTTTTTTAAACTACTCATGTCCCCTGCAGCAAAACGCATGGCTGCTGCTCGAGCTAATGAAAACTCTCAGGAGACCCAAGCCTGTCTCTAATCTGACAAGATATGTCACAGACAACAGCGAGCTGCTGAAACAACCCAGCAGAGCCAAGCCCGTCTTCAATCTGACAAGGCATTGTCAGCCACATGCACACAGCTGCACTCCATGTTTCCATAACAACCCAGCCATTTTTCTTCACTGCTGTAGGTCAGCTTTAAAGGGGCAGGGCGCAGGGCCGGTTTTAGACAAAGTGGGGCCCTCGGCAAAAATTAAAAGCGGGGCCCCAAATGTTGATATGCAAACAACACCATCATCTTCCAGTGACAACCCCTATAATAACGCCTCCTTTCTGCCAACAAAAAAGTAACAACAAGCCCCATTTTACCACACACAATTCAGATGAGCACCTTTGTACCACCTAATAGATTTTTGCACCCAGTCATCAGTTATTATAATAATAATAATAATAATATAGTCCTTTAATAGTCCCACAATGGGGAAATTCAGTGTGTTACAGCAGCAAAGATAAGCAGATACAAATACAAATACAACATATACAGGAATGTTCCAAGGTAAGAGGCATTACATTGATAGTAGACAGCGCCTCCTTATAAACAATAGTCCCTGCTTATAAATAATCTTAAACCTTATAAATGATAAATAGTGTCCTGTATCAGTAATATTCCCCCTTATCAGTAACAGTCACCCCGTAAAAATAATACTGCTCCCTTAAAAATAATAGCCCCCTCATAAATAATAGTTACCCTTATAAATAATAGTCCCCATTATCACTAATAGCCCCCTTTATAAATAAGCCCACTTAACAATTATACGCCCCTTATAAATAGTTCCCCTCTTATAAATAATAGCTCCCCCCTTATATTGGATGCCTTATATATAATAGTTCCTCCCTTATAAATAATAGCCCGTCTTATAAATAATAGTTCCCCCTTATAATAGCCGCCTCATACTTAAGTTTCCCAACTATATATAGTAACCCACCCTTATATATAATAGTTCTCCATTAGACAGTGTTGGACTGAAGGGCCTTAGGCCCACCAAAGGAGCTTGTTCTGGGACCCCACCCAACAGCTTCCTGCTAATAGCCTACACCACGGCTCTTTCACTGAAGTCTTACATATGTGCTGACTATCCTGTGTTACTGAGTATGTTCCCCGTATAGTCAGCCCTTATAGTACTGTGCAGGCCCCAATAACTCCATGGCCAGCTCATGCACAGTACTGTATGGGGAATGACATGGCCATGGAGCACTACACGTATGTGCAAGATTATAGTGAGGGAGCTGTGATGCAGACATAGCACACAGGGTTGCCAGCAGGAATTGTGAGCACCCCCCCCCACAGTATAATGCTCCACATGGTATATAATGCTCCACAGTATAAAATGCTCTCCTGAGCCCTCCAGTTTCCCCACATGGTATATAATGCTCCACAGTGACCCCACACAGTATAAAATGCTCCCCTGAGCCCCCCATTGTGGTCCCACATGGTATGTAAGGCTCCACACAGTATAATACTCCACAGTGGCCCACACAGTATACTACCCCTTAGTGGACCCAGACAGTACAATATGCTCCCCAGCAGCCCCACACAATATAATATGCTCCATACAGTATAATATACACCCCACAATGCCCCCCCCAGTATAATGCTCCACAGTGGCCTAACACAGTATAACATGCTCCATAATGACCTCCACACAGTATAATATACTCCCCAGAGGGGTTCCCCCAGTATAATGCTCCACAGTGGTCCCCCACAGTATAATATGTTCCCCACAGTCCCCCCCAGTATAATGCTCTACAATGGCCCCACAGAGTATAATATGCTCCCGAAAAGCCCCACACAATATAATACACTCCACAGTGGCCCCACACAGAATAACAGGCTCCCCACACTGTCCATTCCCCCAGTATAAAGCTCCACAGTGGCCCATAGTATAATATGCTCCCCGGAGGGCCCCCGCTAGTATAATGCTCCACAGTGCCCCCTCCAGTATTTTGCTCCACAGTGGCCCCACGCAATATATTATGCTCCCCAGAGTGTCCCCCAGTATAATGTTCCACAGTAGGCCCCACGCAGTATAATATGCTACCCAGAGGGCCCCCTAGTATAATGCTCATTAGTCCCCCCCGAATAATGCCCCACAGTGGCGCCACATAATATAATATGCTCTGCTGATGGCCCCCCCAGAATAATGCTCCACAGTGACCCCACTCAGTATAACATGCTCCAGAATGGCCTCCACACAGTATAATATACTGCCCAGAGAGGTTTCCCCAGTATAATACTCCACAGTGGCCCAAAACAGTATAACATGCTCTCCAGAGCCCCCCCCCAGTATAATGCTCCACGGTGGCCCCACACAGTATAATATACTGGGGGCCCCTCTGGAGAGCATATTATACTGTGTGGGGCCACCGTGGAGCATTATACTGGGGGGGGCTCTGGAGAGCATATTATACTGTGTGGGGCCACTGTGGAGCATTATACTGGGGAGGGGGCCCTCTGGAGAACATGTTATATTCTGTGGGGCCTCTATGGAGTATTATAAAGTGGGGGGGCTCTGGAGAGCATGTTATATTCTGCGGGGCCTCTATGGCGTATTATAAAGTGGGGGGGACTCTGGAGAGCATGTTATATTCTGTGGGGCGGGGCCGGGGCGGGGCCCGAGGCCCCCAGGCCCCCCCAACCCCCCCCCCCCCCCCCCCCCCCACCCCATTTGGGGGCTTTTTTTGGGGGGGCCGCCGGCGGGGGGGATGGGGCCACAGCGGCGCCCCCCCAAAAAAAAATTTAACCCCCCCCCCCCCCCCCCCACACACACACATTATACAGTCATATGAAAAAGTTTGGGCACCCCTATTAATCTTAATCATTTTTAGTTCTAAATATTTGGGTGTTTGCAACAGCCATTTCAATTTGATATATCTAATAACTGATGGACACAGTAATATTTCAGGATTGAAATGAGGTTTATTGTACTAACAGAAAATGTGCAATATGCATTAAACCAAAATTTGACCGGTGCAAAAATTTGGGTACCCTTATCATTTTATTGATTTGAATACTCCTAACTACTTTTTACTGACTTACTGAAGCACAAAATTGGTTTTGTAACCTCACTGAGCTTTGAACTTCATAGCCAGGTGTATCCAATCATGAGAAAAGGTATTTAAGGTGGCCAATTGCAAGTTGTTCTCCTATTTGAATCTCCTCTGAAGAGTGGCATCATGGGCTCCTCAAAACAACTCTCAAATGATCTGAAAACAAAGATTGTTCAACATAGTTGTTCAGGGGAAGGATACAAAAAGTTGCCTCAGAGATTTAACCTGTCAGTTTCCACTGTGAGGAACATAGTAAGGAAATGGAAGACCACAGGGACAGTTCTTGTTAAGCCCAGAAGTGGCAGGCCAAGAAAAATATCAGAAAGGCAAAGAAGAATGGTGAGAACAGTCAAGGACAATCCACAGACCACCTCCAAAGAGCTGCAGCATCATCTTGCTGCAGATGGTGTCACTGTGCATCGGTCAACAATACAGCACACTTTGCACAAGGAGAAGCTGTATGGGAGAGTGATGCGAAAGAAGCCGTTTCTGAAAGCACGCCAAAAACAGAGTCGCCTGAGGTATGCAAAAGCACATTTGGACAAGCCAGCTTCATTTTGGAAGAAGGTCCTGTGGACTGATGAAACAAAGATTGAGTTGTTTGGTCATACAAAAAGGCGTTATGCATGGCGTCAAAAAAACACAGCATTCCAAGAAAAACACTTGCTACCCACTGTAAAATTTGGTGGAGGTTCCATCATGCTTTGGGGCTGTGTGGCCAATGCCGGCATCGGGAATCTTGATAAAGTTGAGGGTCGCATGGATTCAACTCAGTATCAGCAGATTCTTGAGAATAATGTACAAGAATCAGTGACGAATTTGAAGTTACGCTGGGGATGGATATTTCAGCAAGACAATGATCCAAAACACAGCTCCAAATCTACTCAGGCATTCATGCAGAAGAACAATTACAATGTTCTGGAATGGCCATCCCAGTCCCCAGACCTGAATATCATTGAACATCTGTGGGATAATTTGAAGCGGGCTGTCCATGCTCGGCGACCATCAAACTTAACTGAACTGGAATTGTTTTGTAAAGAGGAATGGTCAAAAATACCTTCATCCAGGATCCAGGAACTGATTAAAAGCTACAGGAAGCGACTAGAGGCTGTTATTTTTGCAAAAGGAGGATCTACTAAATATTAATGTCACTTTTCTGTTGAGGTGCCCATACTTTTGCACCGGTCAAATTTTGTTTTAATGCATATTGCACATTTTCTGTTAGTACAATAAACCTCATTTCAATCCTGAAATATTACTGTGTCCATCAGTTATTAGATATATCAAATTGAAATGGCTGTTGCAAACACCCAAATATTTAGAACTAAAAATGATTAAGATTAATAGGGGTGCCCAAACTTTTTCATATGACTGTATATTATATTCTGGGATCTCTTCAGATCCCAGAGTATAATAATCGAAGGCCCTGAGGTAAGTAAGGTAAAATAACAAACAGTTATACTCACCTTGTTCTTACCTCTGCTGGGCCTCCTTGCGCTGCTCCGCTATCCCCGTCTGCGCTGGCTTCTTCTTTTCTGCGGCTGACGTCACGCGTTGTGGACGTCACCGCTGAGGCCTGTGATTGGGCCTCAGCGATTACGTGAAGCACGCTGTCAGCACGCCCCACGTGATCGCTAAGGCTGAGGCCTGACCTCAGCGGTGATGTCCGGAACGCCAGAAGATGACGTCGGACGCCAAGGACAGGTGAGTAAAAATGTTTGTTATTTTTACTCACCTCGAAAAGGGGCCCTGCGGTCCCTTTCTGTTATTGCTTTGGCCGGGCCTGACTCCGGGATCCAGAGTCATCAAGTTCTGGATCCCGGGGGCCCATTTGGGGACGGGGCCCTGGGCAATTGCCCAGTTTGCCCCCCCCCCCTAACGCCGGCCCTGGCAGGGAGCTGTGGATGACACTGTTACACAAGGTCACATACACACAGCTTTACTCCAGGTTTTCCATAACAACCGATCGCAGGTCTTTCACTGATATCCAAACTGAGATACACGTGATCACATGACGCTTATGGACCAATGGAAAATCACAGGTTCTTCAGTCTTGACATACACACAGCTTTACACCAGGTTTCCATAGCAACCAAGCTATTTATGACCTGTATGAGTCAATAGCAGTTCTCAGGTCTTTAAATATTCAGTCATATGACGTGTATCAGCCAATATAAGTTCACATTTCATTTACCAGGTTTCCATAGCAACACAGCCATAAATAGACTGTACCTATACTGGACTGCCATACTGGATGTGAAGTGCAAAACTGGCCAATTCTTATGGGGTCACTACACAAACAAAAAATGAAATATACCCATGCGAAGCCGGGTCCTTCTGCTAGTCTCTTATATATATAAAAATGAGTTTCTGTCTGTCTGTCTGTCTGTTCTTTATGCGCGACCAAACGACTGGACTAATCCTCACCAAATTTGGCACACAGGTACATCAGGTGTCCGGGAAGATTTTAGACAGGGTCTCAGCTCTCTGGGATGTACCGTTCCTGAGATACAGTATTATCAAAAAATGACCTGCATTAGTCAGTACAAGCCTGCAAGTCTTTCACTCATATTCCAACTGCCATACACATGGTCACATGTCCCTTATCAGCCAATAGAAGCTCACAGGCATTTACTCTCCTCAGGCACACAGCTTTACTCCAGGTTTCCATAGCAACCAAGCTATGACCTGTATGAGTCAATAGCAGTTCGCAGGTCCTTAAATATTTAGTCATATGAAGTGTATCAGCCAATATAAGTTCACATTTCATTTACCAGGTTTCTATACTGGACTGCCATACTGGATTTCAAGTGCAAAACTGGCCAATGGGCCTTATGGGGCCACTACACAAACAAAAAATGAAATATACCCGTGCTAGGGTTCTGCTAGTATATTATATAATTGAAAATACGTTAGTCTGTGGCTCAAGTATTAGGGTGTCTGCCCCTCATACACAAGGTCCTGGGTTTGAGATCTAGCACAGGCAATGAAAAATTGAATAGAAACAAGCTTTATTATCTTCATTAGTATTCACTGTACTGATGCTGACCTCACAGTGCTGTAAATACTAAAAAAAACAGCCTGTGACTGAGTGAGGAGCCCAGACTATTGGGAAAAATGGGTAACTTGACATGCCTGCTAATGGCAGTCATAACTGTGACCATAATGGTAGTTTCTTAGTTTGTCACAGATGCTAAACAGCATTCACATCTCTTCAGGTACAGGATGTAACTTATCAAAACTAGGCAGATTTATATGGCACTAACAGTCTTTAGAAAGTTAGAAGAGAGGCATCTAGAATGTAGTCTGAAATTTCCAGACAGCTCTAGAGTGAGAGAAAAGGTGTTTGCATTTGTGTAAATCTTTTACAATTGCATTCAATGAGGCTACCATCAATGAGAATCATTTTCCACCAAATCCCCCCAAGTTTTGTCTAAGCAGAAAATGCTACCATGCAAACATGAGGTCTATTGATTTCGTGTGCAGGCCCTTTCTACTTTTCATACTTTTCTCTTTCCCTCAGTGACATTTCCCTCCAGTCTTTTCATCTCAAGGTGTGGATGTTCAATAGCAATAGTTAGGAAACATAGGAGAATTTGGAAAAAAAAATAGTGGACTTCAATATGTCATTTTCTGGAAAGTACTTTGTTTATTTCTTTTTGTAGTAGTGAGCATTAGAGGAGTAGACTTGGGTAGTGCCAGGAAATTTCAGCTGTATCTGAAAAAGACACCCCCGGAGCCATCAGCAAAGGGGGACATGACTTTGGAATGGGGGAACCAATAACTCCTGCAGTTTCATCTTTGTGCAGTAGTTGTGTAGATTTATATAGGCTGGTTCAGCTTTAAGAGTATATGTGTGCATATTGAGCTTTAAGAGTATATGTGTGTATATTGAGCTTTAAGAGTATACTGGCTTTTTTGTGTGTATATTGAGCTTTAAGAGTATATGTGTGTATATTCAGCCTTGGGAGTATATAGTGGCTAGTGTGTTACTGTAGGGAGGGAGGAGTTTAGGAATAGATGTAACTTCCTGTCTCATTCATCTCTTCCTCTTTCTCACCACAAGGACTGGAGGAAACATGTCTGCTGAATCAGGGAGTATACTATTGGGGTTTATCACCTCACACCACACTGGTGTCACCACATTCACATTACACATCACTACTAGTTTAGTATCACCATTCTACATCATACTGTATATACTGCAGTATTACCACAGGATTTATCCTGTCAGAGTCCCCCTCATGTATTTACCTCACACACTGCAGACATGACTGATATATCATAGTTTACTGCTGTATAATGCAGATTGTTCATGAGTCCTGGAGACTGAGGGGCTCTCTCTATAGTGGAGCTGGGAGGTTACATGTAATGGAGACCCTGTGGTGAGAGAGGAGCAGCCTGGTCTGAAAGCCGCCTCCCTGTATATGGAGTCTAGTGATCTGTATACACCCTCCATCTTAGTTCCATGTACTGGACCTGCTGTTTATATTGACCCTGCTATATACAGGTCCCTCACTGTATGTGTAGTCCAGCAGTCCCTATAGTTCCTCCATCTTAGTACTGGTCCTATATATGGCATCTAATGATCTATATGTGACCTCCATATCAGGGCTGTATACTGAGTCCTGTGTGGATATATGGCAGCCTTCTGTCCCTTTATACATGCTGTCCTGCTGATGCTGCTGTCTATATAATGTCCGCCTTACCTCATGTAGCTATTTCATCTTCCATTTGGAAATTCATCTAGTACCTAAAATGGTGGATGATATAAGACTGTGTAGATTATGTGGGGCCTTATCTCTAGATGTTTTTTTCACATTTTTGTCTTCTAGCATAATATATTATATCTAGTTCATATTTATATCTCTGAAAGGTGTTCATGGAGGGCTCAGCACATGGTGGGGATGTGGGTGGCTCAGGTGCACCTTGCTCTGTAGGATACACAAATTTGTATAGTTTTATAGCCATGTATATACAGTGATATAGTGACCGCCATGTTATAGGCTGACCTCTAAGTCATCAACACATGTAGATAATGGATATCAGACAAATACTGCATCTTCATGTGTAGCCAGTGATTTAGGAGCATTTACAGTCGGTATCCGGATAAGTATATGGATTACTATTATTATATGTTACTATGATATCATATAAAGCAGCACCTCCCATCCCTGACTATGACATATACTGTGTGATGGGTTATTTCTCAGTGGTGTCCTATAATAGTATAATTTTGTACCCACTGATAGCTGCTCAAGTCTATCCTTATTACCTACATAGCTCTGGATTATTCTGGAGCTGGTATAACTTAGTATTATTGCTTATACAGTATTCAGGGTGAGCCATCGAAGTTATTATTTCTTTTACAGCACCTTTAATTCCATGGTGCTGTGTGTGTATATATATATATATATATATATATATATATATATATATGTGTGTGTGTATGTAGGTATTTACTTACATACATAGGGACAATATGTACATAACTAACTAACTGAGTGATCTAGTACACGTGGATGAGAGGATCCTGCCTGCCTGGGCCTCCAATCTTTAGGCCAATGTTTTACTGTGTTA
Organism: Leptodactylus fallax; assembly: GCA_947044405.1. Classification (NCBI taxonomy): domain Eukaryota; kingdom Metazoa; phylum Chordata; class Amphibia; order Anura; family Leptodactylidae; genus Leptodactylus; species Leptodactylus fallax. The sequence goes on along the minus strand of CAMRHE010000087.1, from coordinate 2,803,567 downwards.
TTGTCAGTGGCCTTGCCTTTTAATGTAACCCTATAGGGCATGGTTCCTTAGGATTGGGATGCGTACACAATGTCATCATGCCTCCAAGCCAGTGTTTAATTGCTGGTGGTTTGGGATACACTAACAACCTGTTTTGCCATTTCTTGACTGAACGTGGTTAATAGAATGTAATATATTTATTTACTGATGTGTTTTCTTAATACTTTAGCTTAAATATAATCCTGCAGTATAGCTATTGCTGTGCATTATAACTTGCACTATTTAAAATAAATATATATTTATATATTTTTGTTTTATGGGTCCTTGAAGTTATGTATAATTTGGCCAGTAATGGGCAACCGTCTCAGGTGTAGCCCAGTGTGGGGGTAACCATCAGAGGTATGGCCCCCTGGTGTGGAGGGGTGACCATCGAAGGTCTGGCCCCCTGGTGCGGAGGGGTAACCATCGGAGGTCTGGCCCCCTGGTGCGGAGGGGTAACCATCGGAGGTCTGGCCCCCTGGTGTGGAGGGGTAACCATCGGAGGTATGGCCCCCTGGTGTGGAGGGGTAACCATCGGAGGTATGGACCCCCTGGTTTCTGCAAACCAATTATTCATTTTAAAAAAGACCCTGTTAGGGTAAGTCCCTATGGTCATGGATAGTTTTCACATGCCTGTGCAATAAATTGAGCCCTCCGAGCTGGTGGTAGCTGCAGCTGGAGGGAGAGAAAAACAAATGGGCATGTTTTTGATAAAAATCTATAGCTTCAAGGACCATTTCTTTTGACTTTTAATTTTCTTAGTGAAGATATATGACCCTTAATTGACCAACTCATATTTCTCTTAAGGATGCCGACAGTGTGATGCAGCCATAGATGCAGTAGAGTGTCTATTGCAACCGGCTAGCGAATGGAGCCCAGCACTGCTTATCATGTAACCCCATGCTCTGCATGCAGGAGCTATATAGTCCTGTAGCACCCTAGCGGAACGGGCAGCATCAGGATGGTGCTGGCCCAGGTCCAGCAAAGAAGAGAATTTTCATCTTCAAATTTCAATCTGGGTCCCCTTGGGTCGGTGCTTGCGGCTAAGAGTATAGGTCATCAAGTGCTCTGAAACTGATTGAGAGATGTTAGGAGAGGATCTCTCAATGCCTTCAAAGACTCCTGTAAATCAAGCAGATCATGGGCTTATTCTCATCATTATAAGCATCATTTAATGGCTTGTTTTACTGTTGATGTGGTTCGGACCCATCAAACAACAATGGTGAGGTTTTGCACTACAATAAGTGCTCGGTGGTTGCTGTAGTATCTGGAGAAGCTGACACACAGCAAGTACTTTTCTCTTCCCTTCTTTATACTCTCTATGTCTTTCCTGGCAGTGTAAGTAGGTATAGGGTTACCAATGAATTTAAATGGACAGTTCAAGTTTTTAGTGGCAGAGGTATTCCTTGCAGAGGTCTTATCTCATACATAGTATATACATCTATATAATTTGTTTATAGTTACCACCATAAGTGGGACCCCCACATCACATAAGTGGGAAATATATACTTATATGCATAAATGGTTGCCAATTACATGTTTGTGGTATGGCAGAATTCCCCATGTATACTGATTTATGGTAATTTCAGTATTATAGTCTATTTTTCTTTACTAGTTTCTAACTACAGCCTTATCACTTTAGTTGCATTTTCAGCAACATTCATAGCTTAGTTGATCTGGCTTAACAATTTTCTTTATCCATCACTGGTTACGTTATGTCGTAGAGAAGATAATGTGGGACTTGTATAAAAATTTTCTAGAGGGCTATTGCATTCCTAATCAGTTTAGTGGCGGTCGAGTCCATTTAAGGTGTCAAATGGCCTCTCTGTGGCGATGAGTCAGGTGGAAGTTGCAGGCAAGTTATTGTGGACTTATTTTAACTAATAGAGGAGGTTAAACCTCATGGTGGTGAACAGGCTGAGCTTTGGAAATGGCCAGCCTGAAGGATGTCATAATAGTAACGTCATCCAGGGGTGGGCACAGTGGTTAAGCACAGGGTCGTTGGTGCCCTTAAAGCAGGGGTCTCAAACTCAATTTACCCGGGGGCCGCTGGAGGTAGAGTCTGGGTGAGGCTGGGCCGCATCAGGTTTTCCACACCGGTAATATGCTCCATATTGGCCCCTGCACACGGTATTATATGCTCTACAGGGGCCCCCACCCAGTAGTATATGGTCTACAGGGGCCCCCACCCAGTAGTATATGCTCTACAGTGGCCCCCACACAGTATTATATGCTCCCAACAGCCCCCCTCCGCATCGGTGCTATTATTATACTTTGGGGTCTCCTCAGACCCCAGAGTATAATAATTGGAGGCCCAGGGGAAAGGTGATTAAAAATAACAAACTCTCATACTCACCTTGCCTTACCTTTCCTTGGCATCCTCTCTCCATCCTGCCATCTTCAGCGTCTTCAGGCCCTCTTCCGACGTCGCTGCCGAGGCCTGTGATTGGTCCTCAGCAGTCACGTGGGGGCGCACTGACGTCATTACGCGGCCGCGCCCCATGTGACCGCTGGGGCCTAATCACAGGCCTCAGTCACATGACGGAAGAGCGCCGGAGAGGACACTGCGCCCAGGAGAGGAGAATATGTGTTTATTATTTTCAGTCACCTCCCCTGGGCTGGCATGTATTGGAAAGGGGCCTGCAAAATGCCAGAACTCCTTTCCAATAACATTAAGCATAGCGGTCGGGGAACCAGGCTTTCCCCGACCGCTATCATCATGGTCCGGGGCCCGGCCATCTCCATCTGTCCGCGGGCTCCGTACCCAGCCGGGTCCGGTCGCGGTCGCACCCCCTGCGACCGCGATCATTACTGGCTTGTGGGGTTCGCGGTAGCGGCTGCCACAGGGCTCCGGGCCCTGTGGCAGCTGCTACCCCCATAGTTACGCCCCTGCTCCGGGGTCTGAAAAGACCCCAGAGTGTAATAATAGTAGTATTTGAGGCCCGCGGCCTCACTTACCGATGCCTGCGGCTGCTCACAGCAGCGTCCACTTCCCTTTCTGCGTCCCATAGCAGAAGGGGAAGCGGAGGCGGCCACGAGCAGACGCCGGGTAGGTAAATAAATAGGCCATTACCTGCCGGGGATACTCCAGCAGGTCACGGCCTATTTATATAAATAAAAAAAACTTATCCTCACCTACCTGCGATGCCTTGATGCAGCCGCCGCCTCCTCCTCTTGTCCGAGACGTCTGTGTCTCAGCGTAGGAGGCGCGATGACGTCATTATATCGCTGCCTGCGTTGTGATGCGGACGTCTCGTAAGCCAACCCAGGACAGGCCCCGCTCAGCGTTGTTTTTTTTAAAGCGGCCTGTCCTGGGCTGGTTTACATTAGATAGTAAAAAATGCCGCCCCCCAGACAGTGCGCCCCTGGTGCCATTCGTATCAAACTCGGGCCGCACTAACAATAAACTTTGATATTGAGGTGGGGGCCGCAAACTATTGTCCCGAGGGCCGCAGTTGGCCCGCGGGCCGCGAGTTTGAGACCCCTGCCTTAAAATGTACTGGCTCTGCTAGAATTGCAAGCCGGAGCGTGCCGCCCCTTTATTGCTGT
>CAMRHE010000087.1:2387500-2790000 GCA_947044405.1 Leptodactylus fallax | reverse complement strand
CATCTATTGGAAAGGGGCCTGGCAACATGCTGGACCCCTTTCCTTTAACATTATGTATAGCGGTCAGGGAACCAGGCTTTACCCGACCGCTATCATGGTGGTCCAGGGCATGGCCATCTCCAGCTGGCCGTGGGCCCCATACACCTCCGGGTCTGGTCGCAGTCACACCCCCTGACTATGGATGACCTAGGATCAACATCAAAATCTGGAAAATCACATTTAAATATTATATGTACTTTAAAGATTCAATAAAGTATCTCTTGTGTTCCCTAACCCTCTACCCACCAAGTGTACCCCTCTTGTTTTTTTTTTTTTGTCTTCCTTTTTCTCTTTTGTCGATACCCTGTGTGGCAACTTGGGGGAATTAGTCTCAAATGGCGGCCAACTCCTGGTCCGGACAGCGGTGGTTCGTGGTACTGGGCGCCGGAGAGATAGCGTTCAGACGGTCCAAGTGTAAAATAAAACTGGCTTTATTCAGCATAAGTGCAACATAGCAAAACAACAAAAAAACCTAGGCCACAGTTAGAGCACTAACTAACTCCTCGAGCCTCTAACTAGCCTGACTATTGCTCAGCTCCAGCAACAGTCCCCTGTGGACCCCAGCCCTTCTGGGACAGAGCGTCTCTCTCTGTCCTTAGCTGGTCCACCATCTCCTGCTCCCTGCAGGATACTCCAGCCTTCTGGAGTTACGTGCCCCCACCCAAAGGCGTGGCTGAGAGCCTTTTCTGGCCTGGGACTGGGTTGCTCAATAGCGCCCTCTGGTTCACATACTCACATACCCTCCCCCTCAGCTCACTACCCATGGGGTGAGCTACAATGGGATGAGACATCCTATGATGAAGTCCCTCTTCAACCAAGTATGCCTGTCCAGTGTCTCTCCAGAAGTCCCAATCTGGCGGTCTCTTCTTCCAAATTCCGCTCCGTCGATTTTTCTGTTTTCTCCTTACTTTAAATGCTACGCCAAGATCCTGGCCATTCTGTGCAAAGGCAAGTTTTACTTCATCACCTTCACAATTCGACATACAGGAGATCACATCATTTTCATCACATTTCTTGCCATAGTCTTCAGCCATCCCATTGCATGACTTTGATCCCTTTAGTAAATAGCCGTAAGAATCTTCTTCTTCACCTGTCACGAATCCACAGGAGCTCAGAGACCAACCAACACGTACTTCATGCACATCAATGTCTTTAGAGTATAACTTTCACGGGTACTTTTTCCGTAACCTTCATTTCAAAGCAAACTTTGCCATCACCATCAAGGCTTAGAAGTTTAGGAGACCTAGGTTGCTTGCTCTCCTCTTTGTTTGAGATACACAAGCTCTGTACTGCAATATCTTCTCCTTCTGCACGAGGGCCATACCGTACACCCTCACATAATAGATCACGCTGAACTACATTTTCTGGTATGTCTTTAACAACTGTCACATCATTGGTGACATGTAACCATCTCTTACTTCTGCATGCAAATAACGGCTGCTCAGTCTCTGCATTAGAACTTCTACCACGGTTACTTCCATTAGTTAGGGACATAGCAACATTGTATCTCAGCCTCTTCTTGTTGCTATTAGCATCAGGAGGTAAAACAACTTCTGCCTCTTCTCTTCTTTTTGGGTTGACTGTATTACTTCCTGACTCCCCCTTCACAGACAACATGGAGTCATTATTCACCATTTGTCCACCAGACATTTGGCTAGATACAGGCACAGCAACACCTTTATCCACAATGGCTTCAGACACTTTAGCTGTTGGGACAACATATGCGTGGTCAGTCTTCTTACGGACTCTTGTTCCACACTTTTGATGACCCTTCACCTTATTTACCATCTCACAGCCCTCTAGGCTTTGGACCTCATTGGTTTGAAGCTGGACCCACTCTGTCACAAGCAGTGTGTGACCAATCACAGTTTCTTCTTCTGTTGGACCTTCTTTGGCCTCCTCACATTTTGCAGGAAGTCCACCTTTAGCAGCATCTTCCTGGGGAACTATACCCTCTACTTGACGTTTTACCGAATCACGTGGTTTCATCATAATCTGATCATTGGTATCAACATCAGTGGACAGGTCACTCATGTCTGTCTGACTTAATAATTCTCCTTTCTCTGCCTCTATGCTGGCAGCTTTCTCCAATTCTAATGCCTTCTGATCTCTGATTCCAGCTCCAGAACTTTCTTCACTGCCACATTTTTCTGAGCAGCTTCCATCTCAGTTTTTACTAGTGATCCTTGCAGCTCTGATTCTTTAGAGGTTAACAGGTTCTGCAGCGAGTCTTTCTCAGCTTCTAGTGCTGCCAGCTTTGAAGATAGGGCAGATGCCGACTGTTCAGTATTGGATAAAGACTGCTGTAATCGATCCAATTCTTCTCTTTTAGATTCCACTTCGGTTTTTAACTGTTCAATCTGAAAACTGTCCTCTTCCAACTTTATTTCTGACTCACGCTTCACTTGATCCATCTGAAACTCCAGCTGTTCCTTGATGCGTGCAATTTCCTCCTGCTTGTTCACTTGCAACAAGTATTTTTTAGATCTACAATCTCAGCAGCTAAATTAGACAGGTTTCCCTCAAACTGAATCCTCATGTCTTCTGTCTGGAGGTCCAATTCTTTCTTGGCCTTTTCCAGCTTGTCACAAGCATTAGCTTTGTTCTCATACAATATCTGCACAGATTCCAAGTTTTTCTCAACTTCATCCTTGGAGCTAACCTAATCTTCCATTTCAGTGCGCAGTTGCTTGTTGAGCCTCTCTAACTTGGCCTTCAATTCAAGGGCCTCTTCTAGGGAGCGAGCCAAGGCAAGAGCTTTGGTCTCTTTTCCACGAGCCTCTGCTTCAGCACGGTCACGTTCTTCTGCATATCTAGCAGAAAGAGCCTTCTCTTCACCAAGCAGCTGATCAAACTTTTTCTGCTTCTTTTCCAAATTTGACACAATCCGACGTTGATGATCAAGATCTACACCTATATCTTCTAGTTGCTCAAGGAAACCATTTTTCTCATCTTCCATTTGTTTTAGTTTTGTACTAAGGTCAAGCTTCTGATGAGTTTCTTCTTGCAAAAGTTTCTGAGTGTCCTGAAGCTGAGATTCTAGTGTAGAAAAATCTTTGGAAAGTTTGATAAACTTGCTGTCTGCTTGAGAGAGAAGCCCTGTGACATTATTCAATTCCACCTGCAGACCGTTTGCCTTGTCTAGCAGTTCTGCTTGAAACCTGTCCCCTTCTGTGACTTTTAGTTGCAGCTCTTGAAGTTGAGTCTCTACTTTTTTGTGACTCTCCTGTAAGGTTTGCACTTTCTGAGCATAGACAGACGACATCTCCATCAATTCTTTGTCTTTATTTTGCACCAAAACAGACAATTTCTCATTATCTTCACAAGATCCTGACAGTGCCCTCTCCAGGCTATATATTCTAGCTTTGAGTTCCCTTTCTCTTTGTTCCAGAACTCCAGCTCTGCTTCGCCATTCGTGGATTTCACTATTTAGGCGAACCTGCTTTAGTGCATGCAAGTTTTGCTCTGACTGCAATGTCTGCACTACAGATTCTAAATCACTCTCTCGGTCAGACACATGCTTCCTCAGCTCTGCAATTTCATTTTCTTTGTCAGTTAATGCAGCAGAAAGTTTTTCACACTTCCTGAATTGGTTATCCAAACATTCTGACTGACACTGCAAAAATTCACTTCTCTCACGTTTAGCCGTTTCAAGGTCATCTCTTAATTTTTCAATGACACTCTTTTTGACAATGGAGTCTTGAACATGCTGCTCCTTTAAATCCTGCAATTGCTTCTCAAGCACTTGCTTTTGCTCTACACTCTGTATGACTTCATTAGATAGAGCACATTTCATTTCAGCAAACTCCTTTTTAGTGACACAGTCCATTCCAGGCAAACCCAGCACCACATTTTCACAATGACTAGAATATGAACTCCTCATAGATTCAAGATCTTTCTTTAACTTCAGGTTCAACTTAAGGTTCTCTTTTTCTAATACCTAAAATTGCCGTTTCCAATCAGATATTTCATCCTCATCAATGAACCTGATGGTTTTATTCTCATCTTGAAGCTGCTGCACAATAATATTTTCATCTTTGGCGCTCTCATGCACTCCAGTATGAGGCATACAGTCAGCAGGGACATATTCAATCATAGAACAGAGGTGCTTTAGAAAAACTGAGTCACTCTCATGCAACCCTTTATCTTTACTTGCACGCCACATGCTCTGTTCCGGGTTTTGTGTCTCTCTGCATTCAGACTGCTGCACTAATAAACCTGTGCATAACTTCTCTGCTTTTTTGCAAGCTGAAATTCTCTTTTTCTTGCCCATGGTTTACTAACAAGATTACACAATATTCCACAGCAACCTTGGGTTCAACCGGCAGCAACTTTTTTTTTTTTTTGCTATCTTCTGCAGTCACATGTATTCAAACAGTTAACTTATGTGGCACTACAACAACCAGCATTTTCTTCTGTCTTCCACAGAAAACACCAACATGGCACCATAGCCTTTCACATAGACTGTTTGCAATATCCAGCTTCTACACACATTGCTTATTTTCTTGCCATCAGCAAGCACTTTACAGACTTCTGTGCCACAGTATACACAAAGTCCATTCCCTGGATTCCTCTTCCAGAGTTTTACTTTCACCAGTTTTTACACACACTTTGCTATGTTGCAATTCACTCACCCCTTCCTGGGTTTCTTGAGTTGAAATCACAGATTTCTTCCAGCTGTAGGCCACAATGCACACTTAGCAGTACTGCAATCACCAACCACTTGTCTTCCAGGACTTGTGTGGATCTCTTTATGCCCGCATTCTCCACCATATGTGGCAACTTGGGGGAATTAGTCTCAAATGGCGGCCAACTCCTGGTCCGGACAGAGATGGTTCGTGGTACTGGGCGCCGGAGAGATAGCGTTCAGACGGTCCAAGTGTAAAATAAAACTGGCTTTATTCAGCATAGGTGCAACATAGCAAAACAACAAAAAAACCTAGGCCACAGTTAGGGCACTAACTAACTCCTCGAGCCCCTAACTAGCCTGACTATTGCTCAGTTCCAGCAACAGTCCCCTGTGGACCCCAGGCCTTCTGGGACAGAACGTCTCTCTCTGTCCTTAGCTGGTCCACCATCTCCTGCTCCCTGCAAGATACTCCAGCCTTCTGGAGTTACGTGCCCCCACCCAAAGGCGTGGCTGAGAGCCTTTTCTGGCCTGGGACTGGGTCGCTCAATAGCGCCCTCTGGTTCACATACTCACACCTGTTTGACTTGTTTTTTGCGTTCTTGGAAAAATTTCAATAAAACTATTAATGTTAAGAAAGTATCTCTTGTGGTCTAGGTTAGTTTGTGAGTTCATTATAATATTTCTTGTGCAGTGATTACTCCACTATCATACTGTCCCAGCTAATAACAGCCAGAACTTTATCCAGGCTTGGATAACAGACAAAAACAGGTAGATGGACCTCTTGACACAAGTTTACAGCTATGTTTCTTTATTATTTGGGAGCTTACAGCTATGTTTTTTTTTTCTATTGAGGTCACGTCTAACCAAATCTAATGTGGTTTCTGTAATAATATACTAATACCATGAGAAAGAAAACAAAGGTCATTGACAATCCATTAAAAAGGTCCAGAAAGCAAAGACCAAAGTATTTAATAGAAGACATGTTACTCTAGTAAGGGTAGTATAATATATATTTGTGTCTTCAGAATAAATATCATATACAATAGATCTAATTGCAGTGTACCAAAGGCAAACACATAATGACAGAAAGACCAGACTATAATCGTATACCTAAAAATAGACCATTAAAGTAAGTTCTATATGTTTCAGTTAACAAAGGATTTTAAGGTCTGCAATAAAGATAATGAGAACACAATCAAATGTCCGAGGTCTCTGTGTGTGAAAACTTTTAATAAGAATAAGAAGTATGGTATTAGAAAGGCAGGAAAGAAAAACAGAGAAGAAAGAGCAAGGTAGGGGTCTCACCGTATACTGTAGTAAAGAGGTCACAAAATCCTTGAGTAGTCCAACTAGGGTTGCCAGATTCTAATAATAACCTCTTCTTTGTCACAGATCACATTATAGAGGTAATCATTCACTATAATTAAACTTTGCTTGTACTATATCCAAAGGGATCACAGATTTGTTTTTTCCAGGAGGTTACTATGGAGGTTTTGCTGCCAAAAATAAGAGGAAACAAACTTGTGAGCCTGTTGAGACACTCCCAGGATATTTTTATTCCCTAAAGCTTAATATAGGGATAAAAATAAGTTCAACAAAGTAATAGAATATTCATAAAAGAATAGAATATTAGCAATAGAAATACCAACAGAAAAAGTTGCAACAGACCTCTATTACTACTAATACCTACTGTGTATAAAAATACCTGTATATTAGGTTCTAGGTTAAAAACTCCTAACAGGAGTGCTATATACTTTACATAGCTACATAGTTAGTATGGTTGAAAAAAGACATATGTCCATCAAGTTCTGTTATCTATTTAATGAGGATACATGTCCACATGGAAAAAGGACCTTATGCTTATTTAGAGAACAGTAAGATATGGTGGAGCAAACTTCTAAAGTCTCTATTAAGTCTCTATATTTAGTCTCTATTAATATATGCCTATGTTGCTATTCATTCTCAATTAGATTTGCCAAAATGTTCCCTACATCATCACCTGTATGTTTTCGCCATTGTGGTGGCATAGGGACACATGTTTGGTGGCACTGTCCACAAGTCAGTTGTTTTTGGAGAAAGGTCTGTAATACTTTGTTGAGATTATTTTTTTCTACATCTCAAGATTTACTGAATGAAAATATCCTTACAAGTTTGTTTACTTTTATTTTTGGTAGGAAAACCTCCTTCGCAACCTCCTGGAAAAAAAAATCTGTGATGCCTTTGGATCTAGTACAAGCTAAGTTTAATAGGATCATGACTACCTCTATAGTGTGGCCTGTGACAAAGAAGAGGTTTTTATTAGGATCTGGCAACTCCAGTTGGACTACTCTTTGAGGATTTTGTGATCTCACATTCGTCAAGTCAAGAAACATAGGGAAATGGCTTTTAATGTAGACAGGTAGTGTGATCTGGCTCTGAGTCAAAACATAGAGACTTCTATATACTGTATAAATATAGCATTGTGGGTTATTGAAAATATCATCTTTAAACCCAGTTTTATGATTCAAGAAAGTACGATTATGATTCATGGTCACAAAGTTCAAGCATCTTGACTGAGTAAAAGATGTTCTCAATCTCACTGCCATACTTATATTAACAGGCCATCACTAAGAGTAGATAGAGAAGATAGGGCTGCAATATGCACTCTATTCACTGATGCATACAGAGAGACAGATACATACAGTAAATATGCACGCATGAGCAAGCAACAGGTTACTAGAAAGTGTCATGTCATACCCTATCCACATTATCATTCACAACAATAATTGAAGGTTTCTCTAGAACTGAAGTCTTGAAAGAAATGAGTGACATTTTTGTTAAAAACTCTATTTTACAAATATAGAGATTGCTTTCTTTTAGGACAGCTTGACAGTGATAAATGTAAAAACTTCTCAATCAGCTCAAAATATTCTTATCATAGCAGCATATTATAGCAAGCAAAGGCAGCGTATAACTGTAAAGGTCAGGTATAATTCTGCTACATAACGCTGGGATTATCTGCACAAATCTAGTCGTAGCAGATGGAGAAACATAATGTAGATAACATTTAATATGTCTACCTTTATGTTAGTTATGTTTCTGTTGAAGTTCTGTTTTATTGTCAGGCTGTGATATTATTTGGATACATCTCTATTATGCTACTGTATCAGTATGGTTATGAGTATGGAATTAAAATGGATTTCCCATATAGTCTCATATGTACAGTGGCTTGCAAAAGTATTCATACCCCTTACAAGCACAAACTTAAATGTGTTTTATTGAGATTTTAAGTGATAGACCAAAACAGTAGCAAATAAAAAAGTAGCAAATAATTGTGAAGTGGAAGGAAAATGATACATGGTTTTCAAAATTATAATCAAATACAAATCTGAAAAGTGTGATGTGCAAAAGTATTCATCCCCTGTACTCTGATACCCCTAAATAAAATCCAGTGCGCACAATTGCCTTAAGTCACTTAATTAGTTAATAGGCTGTGTGTAATTTAGCCTCAGTATGAATACACCTGTTCTGTGAAGGCCTCAGTGGTTTGTTAGAGAACACTAGTGAACAAACAGCATCATGAAGATCAAGGAACTCACCAGACAGGTCAGAGGCCTTTAGTTGGCCCTACTAGACCCTCACTGCTTTTTTTAATAGGCAGTGGAGGTCTAGTAACGGAGTGCTACGGGGCCCCTTGAAGATGGCCAGGGTCCTGCAGCACTGTGATAGCGATCGGGGAAAGCCTGGTTCCCTGACCGCTGTACATATTGTTAATGGAAAGGGGCCCGGCATTACTTTGGCCCCTTTCCAATACTGCTATTATTATATTCTGGAGGCCCAGGGGAGGTGATTAAAAATACCAAACACTTCTCCTGGGACTCCGACTCCCAGAATTTTCTTCGGGGCTCTTCCAGCCTGTGAATGAGGTCACACACCCCAGACATCACTACTGGGGGCTGTGTTTGGGCCCCAACAGTCATGTGCAGCGCGCCGGCATAATGACGTCAGTACTTCCCACGTGACCGATGAGGCCCAATCACAGGACCCAGCGGTGACATCAGAAGGGCCTGACCTCAGTCGCATGCAGAAGAAGACTGAAGAGGATGCACAAGACAGCCGAATGGAGCGAGGATGCCCAGGAGAGGTGAGGTAAGGTGAGTATAAGTGTTTATTATTTTCCATCACCTCCCCTGGGCCTCCGATAATTATACTCTGGGGTCTGAGGAAACCCCATTGTATAATAATAGCACTAAAACTAATCTGAGTGCCGAACCACACAAATATTTGGTGAATTTCATGGGGTTCACCTGAAGCGGCTTAAGGGGGGAGGGGGCCACTGTGGAGAGAATATTATACTATGTGGGGCCACTGTTGCACATATTATACTGTGTAGGGGCCACTGTTGAGCAAATTATGCTGTGTTGGGGGCCACTGTGAAGCACATTATACTGTGTGGGGGCCACTGTGAAGCACATTATACTGTGTGGGGGCCACTGTGTAGCATATTGCATTGTGTGGGGGCCACTGTGCACTATATTGTACTGTGTGGGGGCCACTGTGCACTATATTGTACTGTGTGGGGGCCACTGTGCACTATATTGTACTGTGTGGGGGCCACTGTGCACTATATTGTACTGTGTGGGGGCCACTGTGCACTATATTGTACTGTGTGGGAGCCACTGTGAAGCACATTTTACTGTGTGGGGGCCACTTGAGCAAATTATTCTCTGTGGGGACCACCGTGTAGCACATTATACTTTGCGTGGACCACTGTGAAGCATATTGTTCTGTGTGGGGGCCACAGTGGAACATATTGTTCTGTGTGGGGTCCACTTTGGAGCATATTGTACTGTTTTGGGGCCACTGTGCACTATATTGTACTGCATGGGGGCCACTGTGGAGCACGTTATACTGTGTTGGGGCCACTGTGAAGCAAATTATACTGTGTTGGGGCCACTGTGGAGCATATTTTACTGTGTGGGGTATGTTGAAGCATTTTATACTGTGTGGGGGCTACGGTGAAGCATATTACACTGTGTGGGGTCCCTTCATTATTTAAATCACATCAAATCTATTTTATAGTAGACATTTGATTTTATCACAATGTAATTACATTGCACGGTCGCTATAAAACAGGTCTGTGTGATGTAAATAGCGAAGGGGTGAGGGCGCTTGCAAAAGCACCATAATCCCTTCAAACAGTTGATCAGCAGGTTCCTGGGTGTTAGACCCCTACTGATCTTTTAGATCTCTTAGACTATGAGAACCCTGCAGATCAGATGTTGGTGTATATGATGCGCTGCTCACTCACCATATTCTTGATAACTGCAGTTGTGGGTACTATAGTTGAATGGGCCATGTTAATGTAAACAATTCCAGGAGCTGCCCTGCTTGCTTGCCATACATAGTGTAGATGTGGGTTTAGGTAGTGCAGTGGAGTACATTGTATGGCGGGTGAGTAGCATGGCATTGTTATTACTGTAGCCGTGCTGTGTCAGTACAGCTGATCTGCAGGGGTCCTGGTGGTCGGGCCCTAGAATCAATTCCACTGGTGGGCCCTAGGCATCCCAGTCCGACACTGAAACCATGTATCATTTTCGTTCCACTTCACAATTATGTGCTACTTTGTGTTGGTCTAGCACTTAAAATCTCAATAAAACACAATTTAAATTTGTGGTTGTACGGTGACAAAATGTGAAAAAGTTCAAAGGGTATGAATGCTTTTGGCACTGTAAATAAAATGTATTATTATTATTATTAGTATTATTATTATTATTATAAATGGAAATCCCTTTCATGTTGTAACTTTTGAGACCACTGTAATATAAAAGAAGGGACAGGGCAAGATCTTTTGGTGGCCAGGTCACAAGTTTCAAAAATATACTCTCCCAGCCTCATTGTTCACCTCTCTTCAGTTTCTGAAAACTTGGGACAAAGCTTCCAATAAGAAGTTTAAAGTCACAGTGAAGACTTTTATTTTAATATCTATAGAAGGAGACCCACATTCAATGGTGCCACCTTCTTTAATTAGCCACTTCTTGCTCTAGCCCTGTAAAACAAGTAGTGAAAATTCCAAATGAAGAATAGGAAGAAGCCAAAATAAAATGTTTCACATTTGTCAATGTATAAGTTCCACTCTCCAACCACTACTGCAACCATAGATGTCATGGACATTATGAGATGGTTGCATTGATAGAACTCCATATTCCTGTTTGCGGTACAAATTGTGTGTGGTTTTAGTAAGTGCATCTTCCATTTGCATTTTTGTTGAATATGAGAAGGCGTACATGAAATTAATTTTGTGTTCTGGTGATTGATGCTTGATTTGGAGCACACACTGTTTGTTGTATGAGGTCGCAATAGTGGTCTTTAATCTTATTTGTCTTTTATCTTCAGTACGCTTTCATCTCAACCCAAATTACAATTGTCTGGCTTCCAATGCCTGCTTCCAGAGTGCATCTACCAAGTTGTTTGAACTAACCTACACTCATGACTTATTATTACACAGAAGCTTCCACTGTCCTCCTCCCTAAAGGCAATATAATTCTATTTCATAACTTTATAGCTATAGTTCACAGTCTGCAATTAGTTATTTCTTTTTGTGCAAGCATCCTTCAGTTTTCATGTGTTCATACGTAATACAGTCATATGAAAAAGTTTGGGCACCCCTATTAATCTTAATAATTTTTAGTTCTAAATATTTGGGTGTTTGCAACAGCCATTTCAATTTGATATATCTAATAACTGATGGGCACAGTAATATTTCAGGATTGAAATGAGGTTTATTGTACTAACAGAAAATGTGCAATATGCATTAAACCAAAATTTGACCGGTGCAAAAATTTGGGTACCCTTATCATTTTATTGATTTGAATACTCCTAACTACTTTTTACTGACTTACTGAAGCACAAAATTGGTTTTGTAACCTCACTGAGCTTTGAACTTCATAGCCAGGTGTATCCAATCATGAGAAAGGTATTTAAGGTGGCCAATTGCAAGTTGTTCTCCTATTTGAATCTCCTCTGAAGGTGGCATCATGGGCTCCTCAAAACAACTCTCAAATGATCTGAAAACAAAGATTGTTCAACATAGTTGTTCAGGGGAAGGATACAAAAGTTGTCTCAGAGATTTAACCTGTCAGTTTCCACTGTGAGGAACATAGTAAGGAAATGGAAGACCACAGGGACAGTTCTTGTTAAGCCCAGAAGTGGCAGGCCAAGAAAAATATCAGAAAGGCAGAGAAGAAGAATGGTGAGAACAGTCAAGGACAATCCACAGACCACCTCCAAAGAGCTGCAGCATCATCCTGCTGCAGATGGTGTCACTGTGCATCGGTCAACAATACAGCACACTTTGCACAAGGAGAAGCTGTATGGGAGAGTGATGCGAAAGCCGTTTCTGAAAGCCGCCACAAACAGAGTCGCCTGAGGTATGCAAAAGCACATTTGGACAGCCAGCTTCATTTTGGAAGAAGGTCCTGTGGACTGATGAAACAAAGATTGAGTTGTTTGGTCATACAAAAGGAGATATGCATGGCGTCAAAAAAACACAGCATTCCAAGAAAAACACTTGCTACCCACTGTAAAATTTGGTGGAGGTTCCATCATGCTTTGGGGCTGTGTGGCCAATGTCGGCACCGGGAATCTTGTTAAAGTTGTGGGTCGCATGGATTCAACTCAGTATCAGCAGATTCTTGAGAATAATGTACAAGAATCAGTGACGAATTTGAAGTTACGCCGGGGATGGATATTTCAGCAAGACAATGATCCAAAACACAGCTCCAAATCTACTCAGGCATTCATGCAGAGGAACAATTACAATGTTCTGGAATGGCCATCCCAGTCCCCAGACCTGAATATCATTGAACATCTGTGGGATAATTTGAAGCGGGCTGTCCATGCTCGGCGACCATCAAACTTAACTGAACTGGAATTGTTTTGTAAAGAGGAATGGTCAAAAATACCTTCATCCAGGATCCAGGAACTGATTGAAAGCTACAGGAAGCGACTAGAGGCTGTTATTTTTGTAAAAGGAGGATCTACTAAATATTAATGTCACTTTTCTGTTGAGGTGCCCATACTTTTGCACCGGTCAAATTTTGGTTTAATGCATATTGCACATTTTCTGTTAGTACAATAAACCTCATTTCAATCCTGAAATATTACTGTGTCCATCAGTTATTAGATATATCAAATTGAAATGGCTGTTGCAAACACCCAAATATTTAGAATTAAAAATGATTAAGATTAATAGGGGTGCCCAAACTTTTTCATATGACTGTATATTGTACAATAGTGTATAAGGAGTCACAGCACTGCTTTGCCATCTGAATGTCCCAATCATTCTCGCCTGTTGATATTATTTCATGTGAACACATTAGTGTGCAGAAATAGCACTTGGTACAGGGCCCTGGACTCTGATGGGGCCTCAAAGGTCCCTCTGCCACATAAAATATACTATTATTCTAAATGGTACAATGTAGGCAAGGGTCCCATTACAATTTTGCGTTAGGGCCCAGGAGCTTCAAGTTACACCTCTGTGAACAAATCTGTCTTGTGGTTGACGACCCTGGAAACTACTGAGTCATTTTGGCCTCTTTTGGGAAATGCAGAATTAGTCATTCCAACTGTATACTGCAGAAAGTGATGGAGGACAGAAGTGTAGGTGATGATAACGGCACTTATTGTCTGTTATGTCAGAAGTTTATATAGGCTGTTGGATTAATATAACTTTTCTGGTGATCATATTGACTAAAACTGGCCTTACACATTTGATTTTAGACATCCTTCATTTGCCTGAAAAGAACTGTGATTGTACTTGTTTGTATGGCCAACTGTCCCAAACACGTGAACAACCACAAACTTCCAATGTGTGTTCGACTACCCCAGACACTTGTAAAAGTAACAGATGAAAGTCATTCAATGCTAATGAAGTGCTGAAAAGAGGAAATGACAGATGCTTTGTGGGTGTGTTAGTAGTACAAACACATGCCCACAATACAAAAATCGCCAAGCAAACACCAAGTGTCTAACCCACTGACTTGTTTCTGATCCTTAATGGATCCATAGTCTTCAGAAAAATGGACTTGTAATTGAGCAGTGAAATAGATACATGCCTTTTGAGCCTTGAACCTGGGAGGTGATCCATGTGGTATATTTAATGACTTCATAATATCACACACATAGCTATTTAAGCTGAGTCAAGGCGAGACGCTCAGTGACCACACAGTAACGTGTTGCATAACAAAAAGTTGCACAGAAGCAGCGCAACTAAAACAGTTGTGCGACCTGTCTGTGACTTACTATCGCACCACTTTTGTAGAGCTGAGCTTTACTAGTAAAAACAGTGTCAAGATCTGATCTGCTATATTTGTCACACTTTACATCTAGTACTGTAAAATGGAACATCTAGGAGTAACAAAAGCTCAACCACATTGCACAAGACCAACCAAAATCATTGAGCAAGACCATCAAAGCATTTGGTACGTAAAATTTGCCTATCTTCTGTTGCATCACTCACTACAGAAAAGTCCTTTTACAAATCAACTAGTGCTGTTAGTTGGGGTGCGTTTTCAGCCCTCTTAATGATAGACCATCAATTTTTAAAAAGTAGACAACCCCCTTTAAAGGGTTATCCAGGTCTTTATATTGCTGCCCGGTACCAGGTGTTGGACCCCCACTCATCTCTTATTGATGGCCTATCCCTAGGATAGATCATCAATAGCAGGTAAGAGGAATAACCCTTTAGAACGGTTATTCCCTGAGGGGTCCTCACTCCAGCATCATGACAGCAGTCAAGGAAAGCTTTATCCCCCAACCACTGTCTCCTATGTAAAGCTAATACACCTCCAGCACCAGAGATCAGCACTTGTCTCTTCTGCAGAGTTCAATACAATAACCTCCACACGCAGTAGAGACAGGTATAGTGGAGTAATCAGGGTTTCCTCAACTGCTGTCATGGTACCCCTCCATGCCCTCTACATCTTTACTTTTTTCCATTCCTGCACCCCTCACTTGATTGTCTTTTAACACTCCAGCAGGGCCAACGTTAGGGTGGTGAAAACTGGGCAATTGCCCAGGGCCCCTGTCTCCAAAGGGGCCCCTAGGATTCAGAGCACTAGACTTTTGGTCTGCTGACTTGGAACTGGGGAGCTTCACTTGCTATGTATGCCAATACTGTTGACCCTATGACAGAACAGGGAGCTCTGCCCTTGTAGTATCATATATTATTGGTGCTAGTGGTCTTTGTGTAATTGTGTGTATTATTTCATAACTATGTACTATGAACTTATTCCCCTGATCTTTTAAGGTCACTGGAAATGTTCCATTGCTTTTTGAATTGGCTGAATATAACAGTGTTATTTGTATATCAGCATTTGGGGTCCCACCTTTAATTTTGCCCAGGGCCAAACTTTATCTAAAAACTGGCCCTGCACTAAAGGCTTATTTTATGTATATTAAACTCAAATCTTTGTAGTCCAACTTCTCCATCAGACACATCTTGGTTTTTAGATTTCTCATTCTGTATGCTCTGTTATCAGTCCCATGATGCCTCAGCACATTATTACATTGGATGCTGAAGACAGCACCATTTTTCGACTGGCAGGGAACAGTGTAAATACTGTTCTCTCTTTTTTCTTCTAAATAATCTAAAACTATAAATATATAGTCAGGAAGGCTGAAGCTATTTCATTATAACTGTATGACACACTAGTGTTACTATAGGGGTTGCAGTGTTCGTGGTCGCAGCTGTCATTGGGCCCAGTAGCCAGGGGGCCCCACAGGACAGCTTCAGCACACTAGAGTTGGATGATTTCTTTTGATGACTTACAGTCTGTACTCATAAATTTATCACTCCTGCCCTTTGTTGAGCTGTAGTGAGAAGCAGGGGCATAACAATCGCAGCAGGGTGGGCGACTGCAACTGGGCCGGGAGAAATACGAGGCCCGAGGCCAACTGGAGATGGCCAGGGCCCCCAGCACCATGATAGTGATCAGGGAAAGCCTGGTTCCCCGACTGCTATACGTATTGTTAATGGAAAGGGGCCCAGCATGCCACCGGGCCTCTTTTCAATAGAAGCGTGCCCAGGGGAGGTGATTAAAAATAATACTGGGGGGGCCAAAGATGGCCTCTTGAACTGTTTGCTCCACAATACAGCCCAGCTCTTAGTGGCTCACAACACTTTTGCGCACTTGGTTGTGTACCTGCCTTCTCTCCCTGCCACCTGGGATCCTCCTGCTGTTCGGTTGGACCCTCCTGCTGTTCTCCTTGCCTCCTGAAGACCAGCGGACCTGCCATGGCGTTTAGCCGCCATTACTCCCTCCACCTCACACTACTGCCGCTATCTGGGAAGCAGTGCGGCTTTTCTCCACCCGGGCTGCAGAAGCCGGGCACCCGGAGTGCATACTGGTGCCACTCCTGAAGACTGCTTCTGCTGGAGCTGGTCCCTGTGTCACTCGGGGCCAGCTCCTACCTGCCGGCAAGCAATTGCACATTCTGTCACCATCTTATGTCTAGACCGCACAGTGCTTACAGCAGCACACAGAGACTCCATCCAAGATCTTCAGCTGGCCGTATGCCCAACATCTCACCTGGTTAGCTACTGCACTCCTCCACAGGACAGGGAGTAAGGAAACCGTTGTCCTTATTTAACTCTTGTGACTTCTGCATGCCCTCTACAACACCTCCTGGCACCCCCTTATCTGTGTGGATACCACTCTATTCCTCTGCTCAGCTGCTCCTGCCGTTGCCCCTCACATTGCAAACTCTCCTTCGCTGAGTGTTTCAGCCTGCCTTACTGCTATTTTATATTGGACCCTTTGTTAGTTCTTTCTGGCACTCACTGCTTGGGACTGAAAATGGACTCTCTGCTACTTTACTGCTGGATAACTGTCCACGCTATACCACTTTCATAATGACTAGACGGAAGACTAAATCTGAGGTTCCCAGGAAACTTACAGACTTTTTTGGAACTCATGGCACATTATCAGAGGACTCAAACTCACAAAGCTCACAGCTCTCCTCTTAGCACATTGCCACCTCCTCCCCAAGGTCCTACTCACACCCCGCCACTGAATCTGTCTCTACCTCTCATCCTCAGTTTTCTGATCGCTCTGACGGCATCACTGACACTGGCAAATGCTACGCAGCTCCTTTTCCCAATGTGTCACCATCAAGCAAAGATTTGATGCTTAAGAAAATAGTACCAGCAAGCATCCAGCCACTCTCTCACACTCTACTGAACCCACAATATGACCTGTACTCCTTTCTGTCTAATGACAACGCTATAACTGTGGGCACCCTCATAGAAATGCTGGTTGTGCTTCAGAATGGTATAAACCATAATGTTACATCCATGCTTAAACAGATTCAGTCCATTGTACAGGAAGTAGACGACCGTACAGACCACCTGGAAAAGAAAATGGAGGAATTCTCCAAAGCACATATTGAAAATGTGCCCATATGCATATACCCAGATGCCCATAATGATTTAGAGGAAGATGTGAAGTGGTTTAAGGACAAGGCCACAGACACTGAAGATAGATCCATGAGGAACAGTATAAAAATAAGGTGGGTGCCAGAGGAGGTATCTCCAACTGACATTCCTAGATACCTCAAGAAATTGTTTCATACTATTATACCGACCCTGTCGGAACTTGACTTAACCCTGGATCGTGCTCATCACCTTCCCAAATATAAGGCAGCCCTTGACTCCTCTTTTAGTCCGAATACACTTCTATCACGTCAAGGAACTCATCATGTTCTCCTCCAGGAAACTGACCCATACTCTGTAATTGCACTAGTAGCCGGATCTTTCCGCAGCCGCCCTACAAGCCAGAGGGACTTCTCAGTCATCACTAAGCCGCTTCGAGACCATAATATTAAATACCAATGGGGATTTCCTACCAAATTGCTAATTACTCGAATGGTGTTGTGACTGTTGTTTCCTCCATGCCGAACTTGGTCTTCTGTCACGCATGCGCATTTGGTTAGTCCCGGTTGAAGGGAGTTCCCTCTAGATCAGCTGTGAGTGGAAAACGTCTTCATTGGCTGGGTTAAGGAGAGTGGGCGTGACAAAATGTATTTGAGACTGCCAACTCCGCTGCCCCTTGCGGCCAAGTATCAGTGCCGATGGGGGAGCGGGGTTGTATGTTGGGAAAGGCTGATATGCCTACAAAATAGTACTATAACATACTTACCTTAGTGGCTCTTTGAAGTATAGACACGTACCTCTGATGAATGTGTCGGTATTGGTGCATATTCCGACACAGGAAACGCGTTAGCTGTGTCAGTGGGATATCACAATTAAAGCTAATCACTGTGATATAGTTGTGTCAGTAGGATATTATAGTGAATATTAATCACTGTGTTAGAAGGTGTGTTAGCAGCATATTATAGCATATGTTAATCGCCTAATATAGGATACTACAGTGAATGCTAATCGCTGTGACAAATTGTTTTTAGAGGTAGCACAGAAGTGTTGGTAAATAGAACACTGTGGACGCTAGGCAGTGCTTTTTAAGCTTAGGGAACCATATGCCTTAGCAGTCCTATATGTGCTCTTGAAATACATGGGGTGGAAAGGGTTATCCAGACAGGTGCATATTGTCTAAATCTACACTGAATAGTAGTGGGACATTGTGGTTTCTTATATGTGAAGCTAAAATATAGCTCTGTAACATTCTGGTTTGGCTCCATAGTGGATTAATTGCCCTTCCATCCCAGAATTCATGATTATTTATGTTGTAGTTTTCCGTAGTTAAGAATTTTAATAAATATTTAATAAAGTTGGTATTTTAATGCGTCCAGATATTAGTGGGTGACTCTCCTAATTTTAGAATAGGTAGGGAGAGGAGCCTGATACTGTGAAGGACAGTTAGGATATAAATAATAATTGCCCTTTTCAGGGCAGTGACAGTAAACTGTGTGTATACCCATACCATCTCCTAGTGCAGAAACAATAACTGTGTGTATACCCATGCTGTCTCCTAGCGCAGTAACAATAACTGTGTGTATACCCATGCTGTCTCCTAGCGCAGTAACAATAACTGTGTGTATACCCATGCTGTCTCCTAGCGCAGTAACAATAACTGTGTGTATACCCATGCTGTCTCCTAGTGCAGTAACAATAACTGTGTGTGTACCCATACCGTATCCTAGCGCAGTAACAATAACTGCGTGTGTACCCATACTGTCTCTTAGCGCAGTAACTATAACTGCATGTGTACCCATACCGTATCCTAGCGCAGTAACAATAACTGTGTGTATACCCATACTGTCTCTTAGCGCAGTAACAATAACTGCGTGTGTACTCATACCGTATCCTAGCGCAGTAACAATAACTGTGTGTACCCATACCGTCTCCTAGCCCGGTAACAATATCTGTGTGTGTACCCATATCATCTCCTAGCGCAGTAAGGGGGCGTTCACACTACCGTTCGTGACCGTCAGTAGTGTCCGTTGCTATTGTCCGTTACAAGATTTTAGCATGGACACTAGCTGAACCGTCAGAAATCCGTTAAAATTTCCATTCATTTCAATGGGTTTTTATATTGTGTCCGTTAGTGTCCGTTAGTGTCTGTTTGTGTCCGTTTACACCAAATCCGTCAGAAGTCCGTTTTTTTTTCACGGACAAAAAATCCTACATGCAGGACTTTTTGTCCGTTTGAAAATAACGGATTCTTGACGGACAGCAAGTGTCCGTTATTTTTTTTAACATTGAAGTCTATGGGTAACGGACTTATAACGGACAGTAACTGATAGCCATCAGTTACTGTCCGTTATTTTATGTCCGTTTTTTTCCTGCGCATGCTCAGAAAGGAGAAACAAAAAAAAAAAGGGAATAGTGTTAAAAAACGGACACTAACTGATGCTAATGGACAATAACTGAAGCTAATGTGTCCATTTTTTTTTAACTGAATCATTAATTGGATCAGTTAAAAAACCGGACACATTAACTTCAGTTAGTGTCCGTTATGATAGGTGTCCGTTTTTTTTTTTTTTAACGGACACCTTCATAACGGACTCCAACGGTGGTGTGAACCCTACAATAACTGGGTTTGTATACACATACTGTCTTCTAGCGCAGAAACAATAACTGTGTGTGTACCCATAATGTCTCCTAGCACAGACTTTGACTCACATGGTAGATAAGTATCTATCGACACGCCTCCTGGTACTGAGCGATGGATCCTCCCCGTTCAATTTCTGGGTTGGTAAATTGGACACGTGGCCAGAGCTTGCCCTGTATGCCTTGGAGGTGCTGGCCTGCCCTGCGGCAAGCATCCTATCAGAATGTGTGTTCAGCACCGCAGGGGTTGTCATCACCGACAAGAGGATCCGACTATCCACAGCCAACGTGGACATACTTACATTCATTAAGATGAACCAGGCATGGATCCCACAGGACACAGGACTTGGTTGTGTCAATGTCTGAGTGAGTGGTAAAAGTGTTGCCTACCTCCTCCTCCTCCTTTTCTACTTAGACCACCACATCCACCTCCACCTCTTCCTCCTCCCCCTGGACCTCTAACACCTGTTTCAAAATTATTATTTTATTTGTTTTAAAAAAAATTTTTTAATTTATTTAATTTTTTTTTATTTTATGTTATTATTTTTAAAGGGATTCTATAATTAAAAAAAAATTTTTTTAAACTAAAAGCACGTAGGAATAGCTTTTAGAAAGGCTATTAATCTCTTACCTTTATTTTGCAGGTCCACGCCGCCGTTTTCAAATTTTTCTTCTTTTCTTCATTGTTCTAATTGTGCTCAGAGAGCACAGGGGGCGTTCTCCTTGTGCTCAGAGCACAGCTTCATCATCGCTTCCAGCGCCGCCTCTGTCTTCTGTTCCTGATGCGTCTCCTCCTCTTTGCTTACACGAGCATAAGAGACCACCGCAAAATGGCCGACGGAATATACGCAGTCAGCTCTGTTCAACCCGAAGTGGCAGAGTCGACTGCGCATGCGTGGGATTTCGAACCCGAAGAGGCGCTCGCCGGCTGCTGATGCAGCGAAGGTTGTGCAGTCTTTATTTCAGGGGGAATCAGGGGCATAATATGAGGGGGCAATTATTTTAATTAAGGTGGCACTTAGGCTTTACTAAGACTAAGTCCCCACGTAGCGGGTCGCAGCAAAAAAGCGCTGCAGGAAAAACCGTGGCAGTAATGCAGCATCCCAGAGTACTACTGTTTTTATGTGTTTGTTTCTTGTGCCTCTGGGTTTTATGTTAGTATCTTCTGTCTTCTGTGTTAAGTGTCACTGTTTGCAGCTTTCCCTGTTATTTTCCCCTGCAGTGTTCAAGTCTAGCCTTGTTTAGCCCTGGCCTATCGCAGGCCACTGGGTGGGGTTGTGGGAGACTCCATCTTCACGGTAACCCTTGGTCTGAGTTCAGTCAGTCTAGTGTGAGCAGTGGAACAGTAAGGGTGTGCAGAGGTTTCCTGTCCCCACAAGCTGCACTGAGGCCAACGGTTAGCCATCACAGCCTTCAGGAGGATTACTTAGGGCCTAGTCTTCAGGTAACCAGTTCCTTGTCAGGCCTCCTAGAACCAAGGCTGGGGATTGGACACTGTATTACTACACCAATTTAGAAGCTGCTATTGCCATGTGATTCCTGTTGCCAAATAAAGGCTGTTTGATTTACCTGCACCGCTGAATCCTGAGTCATGCCTGCTTCACCATCAGGGCCCTTCCGAACACCACCACACCGGCTCAGGGAGGAGAGGTCCCATGTCCAACTGGAAGTGCCCCGGGGGGAAGAACTACTACCACCAACATCCGGTAGGGCTGCAGGATCCCCCTCGACTTTGTCCGGCCTAGGAGTGGGACTGGAGTGGTTGGTGAGCGTGCTCGGCCTGCTAGGTGGCACAGCCTCCGCCACTACTACTCCCATCTTCCGGTCTCCTCCATCTGGGTTGCGGCAGTAAGGCATTGTGGTTTCTCCCAGAGTGCTTTTCACAGGAGGTCTGCACTGTTTTGGAAATCGCAGCATGTCTGCTGCACGTATTTTTCCACAATGTGTGAATGGGATTTGCTAGAATCCCATCTACTTTGCAGGAACTGTAAAATGCCACATGTTTTTTCCTGTGGCGTTTCCGCCATGTGGCGCCTTGTCCCATCCCCACTTTGCGGTAAAATACGCGCAGTGGACACGCTACGATTTCAAAACAGTTGCGGTTTTGAAAATGGCAGCATACCTACGGAAACGGCGGCGGTTTCCCTATAGGTATAATTGAAGTAGAAAGTCCACTGAGGAAACCTCTGCAAACTTTCTGTGCAAAGCGCTGCAGGAAGAACAGCGCTTTTTTGCGGGACGCCACGTGGGGCCCCAGCCTTAAGGAGTTTTCTAGCTCATTTTTAATTGATGATCTATCCTGCGGTGTGATTCCTGATAAGTGATTCCCCACTGATCAGCTGTATGGAGGGGCTATGGCACCTGTTTA
The DNA here is from genome assembly GCA_947044405.1 of Leptodactylus fallax. Taxonomy (NCBI): domain Eukaryota; kingdom Metazoa; phylum Chordata; class Amphibia; order Anura; family Leptodactylidae; genus Leptodactylus; species Leptodactylus fallax. The sequence continues at coordinate 2,767,914 of CAMRHE010000087.1, read as the reverse complement.
TATCACACGCTGTCTGTTTACTGTATAGTGACCGTGTGATGTAATTACAGTCTTGTCACATAGACGTGTATAGGACCAGGCTTTAGTTACATTACATGGCCACTATGAAATGAATGAATAGTAGTTGGAAGTGACTCAAAAAAAAATGAGGTGTGGAGACTGCGCTTCGCCAAAGGAGAACCCGACGCCCAGAGGTTTCACAACTCCCGCACACCAAGTTATCATCTGGATACGACTATTATAGTGGTTGTGACTTTACACAACCCTACAAGGTGAGAGCACATCTGCAACAGTTCTACTTCCCACGTATCTCATCTACGTGTGCCTGCCAGTAGAAGGGGAATTGTCTCCCACCCTAACAGGTGGGGACCTTACCCCATTATTCTGAAGCACAGGCACCCACTGTCATGTGCGTCTACCACCATATATTGCATATTAGCTCTTCACCTGTGACCTATGGGCATATCCAGACTTTCAGCATTCATGCGAGCAAAACTCTAAAGTCACCTTTTTACTTTTTTCAATCTGAGCACTTCTCTAAATTGTTCATTCAAACAATATTACGCTATATGCCGCTCGGCGTTGTTGTTTTTATTTTTTTATTGAAGTATATAGCTATGAAATGAATGACACTATGTAAACAGAGAAGGGGTCACAGCGTTTACACAGGTACCATGGTTCATTCAAACAGCTGATACTGGGGGTCCTGGGTATTGGAACCCCACTATTTTTTTTTTTACCTTTTGTTTACTTTTTAATTAGGAAACATCTGTAGCATTATTAATAAGGGGCACTATTTAAAGGGGGTACACAGGGAAGTTATTAATTTAACCCCTTAATGACCGGGCCATTTTTTGTTTTTGCATTTTCGTTTTTCCCTCCCCACATTCCAAGAGCCATAACTTTTTCATTTTTCAGTTCACAGTCACATGATGGCTTATTGTTTGCGAAACAAATTGTACTTTGTAATGTCACTATTCAATATGCTGTGCAATGTACTGGGAAGCTGGAAAAAAATTCAGAATGAAGTGCAATTGGAGAAAAACTGCATTTGCGCCAAATTCATATGGGTTTAATTTTTACACCATTCACTGTGTGGTAAAAATGACATGTTACCTGTATGCTGCGGGTCAGTACGAACACGTTGATACCAAATTTATATAGTATTTGTAATGTTTTGATACCTTTTAAAAAATGTAAAACTTTGCTAAATAGAAAAAAAAATTTTGCGTTGCCATATTGTGTCACCTGTAACTTTTTCATATTTACATGTATGGAGCTGGGTAAGGCGTTTTTTTATGCAGGACAACATGATGTTTTTATTGATACCACTTGGGGAAAGATCTGATGGTTTGATCACTTTTTATTCAATTTTTTATAGGAGACAAAGTGTTGAAAAAAACGCTATTTGGCCATTTTGATTTTTTTTCCCCGCTACGCCGTTCACCGTATGGGATAAATATTTAAATATTTTAATAGTTCGGGCATTTTGGAGCGCGGGGATACCTAAAGTGTTTATGCTTACTTTTGTTTATTTACTTTTATATCTGATCTAGGGAAAAGGGGGTGATTTGAACTTTTGTGTTTTTTTTTAATTTTTTCATACTTTTAAAAACTTTTTTTTTTTATACTTTTACTTGTATGATCAGACTCCCTAGGGACCTTGAAACCTAGGGAGTCTGATCGATCATACTATTCACAGCGATACTACTGTATCGCAGTGAATAGCAAAATGTAGTGTACACCATCTACAATGTCTACTTCCCTAACAAACGTCAGTCTCAATTCCTAAACACGCTGCTCCCTAAAATCAAAGCCTCTGCCAAGGGTCTTCTGAGGTGGTGACCTTAATTTTGTTATGGACTCTAATACAGTATAGATTCCACAACCCCCACCAGATGTAACCCTACCTACTCGTATACGATATTTACTGAAATCCTCTTTGATGTGTGGTGGTGTTTAATAGCTCAGCAATTCAAGCTATACTATGAATCCCTGTATAACCTAAAGGAAGACCTGTCCACGCCACAACCCTCTAGCATGGCCATTGATAGTTTTCTGCAAACACTATCATTACCTCGAATTTCCCAAACTAAACTAGATTCTCTTTCTACACCTATCACTGAATTAGATGTTATTACTGCCATTACCTCCCTGAAGCCTCATAATCCACTGGCCCCGATGGATTTACCAACAACTATTACAAACTCTTTTCCACCACACTAGCACCCTACCTAGTAGCCTCCTTAAACAGGGCCTTGGAGGAAGGATGCTTCCCACCTGAAATGCTGGAGGCAATCATAGTGACCCTGCTCAAACCGGGTAAAACACCGACTACTCATCTAATTTTTGCCCTATCTTGTTACTGAATGGGGACATTAAGATATACGCCGAGATCTTGACTTACCGCCTCTACACTGTCCTGCCAACTCTGGTTCAACCAGACCAGGTGCGCTTCGTAGCTGGCTGCCAGGCCCCCGACGGTACACATCAATCCATCAATCTTATCCAATGGGCAGAGCTCTCTCATATACATTCACTACTGGATGCAGAGAAAGCGTTTGACAGAGTACACTGTGGCTACCTGTCCAGCATACTGGAGAAATCTGGAAATCAGGGACGCATTAAATCAGCTATACTTGCCCTATACTCGACACCCTAAGCAAAGGTGCTGGTCTTAGGTTTCCTATCACCAATGGTACAAACCAGGGCTGCCATCTGTCGCCTATAATTTTCGCTCTAATAATGGAGCCACTAGCGGAAGACATCCGAACCAGCCACTCAATTTCTAACATCACAGAGAGGCCTTTATGCGGATGATGTTATTTTATCCATTACTGACTCTCTTGTTTCTGTCCCCACCATTCAGAACACCCTCTGTGAATTTGGAGCGTTGTCCTACTATAAAATCAATGCTGCCAAATCACAAATACTCAGTGGTGAAGTGGATAGCAACACCAAGGCATTTATTTCCTCCAAGTTTCCATTTCATTGGCAAGATGGCCCCTTACCTTATCTAGGACTATCCTTGACTAGCCCTAGCTTGGCCTTATTCTCATCTAATTACATACCTTTCCTCACCAGAGTCTCCACCCTACTTGACAAATTTAACAACCAGACCCTCTTCTGGGCAGGCCACATAGCTGTGATTAAGATGTTAGTGTTGCCGGTCATATTATATGTATTTAGGACAGTTACTATTCCCCTTAAGGCCTCCTATTTTGTACACCTACAGAGTCTCCTTACTAACTTTATTTGGAACGGATGCAAACCTAGAATCCCTTTCTCCACCATGACCAGATTGAGGTATGGGTGTCCTTGATGTTAAGAAATACTATTACTTTACCCTCTTGACGCATCTCTCTCTCTGGTGGCAGGACGTCTCACCCCTAAAGTTGGTGGCTATAGAACAGTAAGCGGCAGGTGTACCATTAGTCGCTCTTCTATAATAACACAGCCTCCTCTTAAATTAACCTGCTCATTAGTCACAATACATTTACTGCAAGATGGTAATGTAAGGTCCTTCCAAGACCTTTCTAACACTTATCACCTGTAGGGAACTGCCATTTCTACTAGTATATAATGTGTCTAGCTTCTCAGCCCCTGCAGTTTGGCTTCAGAGACCCCAGGCATTCAGTGCAAGTTTTGTTTTGTAAATACAGTGAGTCAGAGACATGTGAGGCAGAGCTGCTGGGGGGGGGGGGAGAGATGTGAGCAGAGCTGCTGTGAGACAGACATGTTATGTCTGGGGGAGTCTAAGGCAGGTGGTAGGTGTAATTCTAAGGAGTAGATAAGTAGATATTTAAGAATCTATATCCTTGAGATCAGCTAGTGAAGCTGTTCTACCTTATTTCAGAACCACCTGTTCCACTTTACTTCAGAGTATATAGTTAGGTATGTGTTACCCCCTATATACTCACAGGACCTAGCTAGTAACTGTAGTTAGGGATCCATATACATATACAGTACAGACCAAAAGTTTGGACACACCTTCTCATTCCAAGAGTTTTCTGTGTTTTCATGACTATAAAAATTGTAGATTCACACTGAAGGCATCAAAACTATGAATTAACACATGTGGAATTATATACTTAACAAAAAAGTGTAAAACAACTGAAAATATGTCTTATATTCTAGGTTCTTGAAAGTAGCCACCTTTTGCTTTGATTACTGCTTTGCACACTCTTGGCATTCTCTTGATTAACTTCAAGAGGTAGTCACCTGAAATGGTCTTCCAACAGTCTTGAAGGAGTTCCCACAGATACTTAGCACTTGTTGGCCCTTTTGCCTTCACTCTGCGGTCCAGCTCACCCCAAACCATCTCGATTGGGTTCAGGTCTGGTGACTGTGGAGGCCAGGTCATCTGGCGTAGCACCCCATCACTCTCCTTCTTGCTCAAATAGCCCTCACACAGTCTGGAGGTGTGTTTGGGGTCATTGCCCTGTTGAAAAATAAATGATGGTCCAACTAAACGCAAACCGGATGAAATAGCATGCCGCTGCAAGATGCTGTGGTAACCATGCTGGTTCAGTATTCCTTCAATTTTGAATAAATCCCCAACAGTGTCACCAGCAAAGCACCCCCACACCATCACACCTCCTCCTCCATGCTTCATGGTGGGAACCAGGCATGTAGAGTCCATTCGTTCACCTTTTCTGCGTCGCACATAGACACAGTGGTTGGAACCAAAGATCTCAAATTTGGACTCATCAGACCAAAGCACAGATTTCCACAGGTCTAATGTCCATTCCTTGTGTTCTTTAGCCCAAACAAGTCTCTTCTGCTTGTTGCCTGTCCTTAGCAGTGGTTTCCTAGCAGCTATTTTACCATGAAGGCCTGCTACACACAGTCTCCACTTAACAGTTGTTGTAGAGATGTGTCTGCTGCTAGAACTCTGTGTGACATTGACCTGGTCTCTAATCTGAGCTGCTGTTAACCTGCGATTTCTGAGGCTGGTGACTCGGATGAACTTATCCTCCGCAGCAGAGGTTTCTCTTGGTCTTCTTTTCCTGGGGCGGTCCTCATGTGAGCCAATTTCTTTGTAGCGCTTGATGGTTTTGGCCACTGCACTTGGGGACACTTTCAAAGTTTGCCCAATTTTTCGGACTGACTGACCTTCATTTCTTAAAGTAATGATGGGCACTCATTTTTCTTTACTTAGCTGCTTTTTTCTTGCCATAATACAAATTCTAACACTCCATTCAGTAGGCCTATCATCTGTGTATCCACCTGACTTCTGAACAACACAACTGATGGTCCCAACCCCATTTATAAGGAAAGAAATCCCACTTATTAAATCTGACAGGGCACACCTGTGAAGTGAAAACCATTGCAGGTGACTACCTCTTGAAGCTCATCAAAAGAATGCCAAGAGTGTGCAAAGCAGTAATCAAAGCAAAAGGTGCCTACTTTGGAGAACCTAGAATATAAGACATATTTTCATTTGTTTCACACTTTTTTGTTAAGTATATAATTCCACATGTGTTAATTCATAGTTTTGATGCCTTCAGTGTGAATCTACAATTTTTATAGTCATGAAAATACAGAAAACTCTTGGAATGAGAAGGTGTGTCTAAACTTTTGGTCTGTACTGTATATATATATATAGTTCAGGGCAGTGATAGGTTAGGCTTCCGACGGCCAACTAGCTAGTTAGAGGCCCGATTGCACTAGTAGTTTAGCTGGCAGGTTAAGGACTCAGTGTTAGGGTATTCAGGCCTGCATCTACTACCGTCACTGTCGCCCTGTTTGCTGCCTGTGAAGAATCTCGTCATCATCATTGTCTCCTGATCGGCTGTCTGTCATCTCCTGGAAGAATCTGAGGATCCACAGTCATCCACAGGGGCCCCTGCATCTCTTCTGTTGCCTGGAGGTATTGTGCACCGGACTCTTGCTATATATATATATATATATATATATATATATATATATATATATACCCGGGTATATAACCTAAGACTGTTGTGGACTTGCTGGTTGTTGTAGTGCTGCTGTGTTCTGAGTATATTGTATGTATGTATTATTACCCTGCTGATTCTTATAAAGCTACTGTTATAACCTTATGTGGTATCTGTATGTATTCTTCAGACTGTGAGATTAGTACAGTGATCCTTGTTAAGGCTACTAATTGTACTTCATGGGTAAGTCCCAGGAAGAGATCCTCCCTGTAATACAGAGGCTCTATCCTGGGTGGAGGCACTGATATATTTCATATATGTTCCCACTCTTCCCTTCAGCGAAGGCTTCAGGTCCCATTATACACACAGGTCAGCACCAGAGTCTGTTGCGGGAGGGATAATACTCATATCCCCCCCCCCCCCCCCCCCCCCAAATAGGGCTACACACCTATCTAGTAAAGACTTCTATAAGTACTTGCAGATATGAGATGTTATTAGACCGTCTCTCCTCTCTACTTCATTCTTTCTCCACTCAGCCTTCTCCCACTTTATGGCTAACATAGGGAAATCCAAGGGGACTAAAGTCTTCTACTCCTTTCTACTAAGTGGGGCCCCTACTACCAAACCTGGGTACATTCTTAGATGGGAAACTGATTTAAATTTACAACTTTCATTATCTGACCAGTACGCGGGACTCCTCTTGGTATCCAAAATATCCAGGAGCACAACGTACTAGGAAGGAGCCCAGAAACTCCTGCTTAGATGGTATAGAACCCCTCTACAACTATCAAAATTCATACCTGACTACTCCCCCTTATATTGGCGAGAATGTGGTAAACCAGGCTCATATATACATATGGGGTGGGAGTGTCCTCGGGTATATAACTTCTGGATAGCAGTCTCCCAATTTATTTTTACTGTCACTCGCATTACAATCTCAATGACAGCCCCACTGGCTTTGTGCTTTGTTGGTTTAGAATCCATTCCTCTGCCTACTAGATACATGGTAGGTAATATCATTCTCTCTGCTCGTCTGATGATCGCTAGAGGTTGGAGAAGTACTACTCCTCTAACAATTAAGGAGTTATACTCCTTGCTTAAAGGGGTTTTCCAGGCAAAAATTATTTTAAAAAAAAAAGGTCTGTTAGTGCTATTAGTGGGTTAATAAGTGCACTCAAATACCTTTAGCAGTGTTTTGAGTGATTTCTGGGTTTCTCTGGGAGCTCCTGGCATCTTCTGCATTAGTTTACATGGTTTATCCTACAACTACCATTATGCATTGCTCTTCACTCAGATCCTCCTCTCACTCCCTCCCCCTCCTTCACACCCCCTCCCTGTCTCCCTAGCTAGCCCGCCCACTACTATCCCTTCCCAACTAACTAACTAACTCACCCCCCCAACCACATTATACTTACCTGTTGTGATGATTAAGGGGACTCCCATATATGCATCTCTGTACAATTATATATCTGGCTGACCCCTTATAACCCCATCCCCCCTGCAGACCATGTGTTCCCACTTCCCCCCTCAGCTCAGTTACTCTGAAGCCATGTCCCTGTTGTGGGTTAATTACCATCCCTTTGTTATATTGCTCTGAGTAATTAACACTCCTTTTCAAGTACCCTTCCTCTACCCAGGGGATTTCCTGAGCCACCTCAGACAGCGCGGCACCAGATAATACATCTGAGAGATCCTAGTTTTATGCCCATATCTCAGAAGGGGGGCACCTCACAGTTACGCCATTAAATTCTGTGGGTGCCCCATAGAAAGGCGCACGCGGTCAGCCCAAACATGGAGCCGTTGTGAGCCCAAGGCAGGTCCAGACACCCAACTCCCTACCCAAAGGGAACTGAGGGGCCATGCTTGGTATGTATACGACAAGGGTTTCACCCCGAGTTCTCCCCTTCCACTTACCAAACCATACGGTCGCCAGATAAGGAGCCAGAATGATTTTCGAGTTCAAGGGTTCCATGCTTGTAGGTGTAACTTCCCTCCCCCATGACATCACTCGGGGCGGGGGCAGGGAACACACAAAAGCACAGCACACACACAGCACATGGTTCTGGTGCCATCTGACCTGGTTAAGGTGCTGTGCTGCCGGTCGTCCCATAAGAAAGGGCCCTGGTTGAATCCCACTTGGAAGCCAGAGATAGCCTGCACAAGCTGGTGTTGGTAATATATATCTTTTTCTTTCTTTTATCCCCATTTTTTATTTGTTATGTACCGTGTTATGTTATTTTCACTTGTATCTGCTTGTTAATCGCTGCATGTATTCTATGTATGTGTTGAGTGTCTAGTATCGACCCATTTAGGGGTTAATAAATATATAAAATTTAGAAGGCTCGTTTGCGTACTACCCTCTGTTGACCCGCCTCACTCACGCAAAGTGGGTGTGAGGTAATCGAAGTGATCGCAGGTAAGGCCAGGTGCGGTCCCTGGTAAACTCGGATCCTTCACACCTGTCTTCCTGTCTCCTCCTGTTCTTGTCGTCTGCCTGAAGCAGAGGAGATGCTGGCTCTGCTCTGCAGGCCTCCCACGCTGCCTAGAGCTGGGCTCGACGTCACTTCCGGAAGTGACGTCATGGCTCAGCTCCAGACCAGAAGCAAAAGAAGCCAGGTAAGTATTGTGTGCTGGCTTCCCAGGCACTATTGCGCGTGCGTGGAGGGCTGGCACACAGAAAGAAAAGACAGCGGACATCCCTGGATGATGCTTCAGTTCAGTGTGAGATCACAAGACCCAACTGAAGAAAAGGATCACATGGACTTTCAGATAGAAAGGAATAACTAAATAAAGTAATACTCACTGAATTATATATACTGTAGGTATACAATGACAGAATTGTTTTTCACCAGAGTGCTTCTTTAAACATGTTTCACAAGTTTTTTTCATACCTGTAATTGTTATGCCTCAATGTCAACTTGCTGCAAACACAGTAACAGTGAGTGACATTTGACTGCCCTTTACATTGTGCGATACACATACAATTCTGGAATAAAAAGTGTGATGTTTTGCAGCATAGCAGCAACATGCAAAAAATTTCTAGCAAAGTTGGATCCATTGTTTATATGACAGCTGACAAAATGCATTTTAAGCAAGACAGAATCTCTCATTATTCATCTGATGTCAAGCTGGGACAGGATCCAAATTACTTTGCTTCTGTGTAGATTGCATTTTGATGAGGTGCCCTAGGTGGAATAGATGGATTGGTTACAAACTTTTTGGCAGTGCTTGATGATTCATCCTACATTCCCCAGTGGGTGTATGCTCCCAGACACATAAACAAAGTAAATGATAATGTGCATTAAATATGAACCTAGGATCATTGGCCACGTGGTATACCATCTAGTTCAATTCTTCTGTGCTGCAAGCAGAGGAGCCTTGAGATGTGAGTAGATTACACATTTTAATCACAAACAGCTTTCTTTTTTATTACATCATTTCTACATTTCCTTCGTGCAAGGATTGTGAACCTGAAAACTCTTATATGTAATTCATTACTGTCAGGGATGTAATAACCAGTAAAGAGGAATGTGATCCTTTTTTATATATAGATTTAGGTACAGAAATATGTTTAATAGCACAGGGTATGTTGCATTATATAGTGTGACTGTTTCCAAGCTGCCTCTCTCTTTCTCTGCTGATAGCACAATCATGTGAGAAATGCTGATAGGTAGAGATAGATGGCCTAACAACCAAAGTCTTCTCAATTGGGTCAGTCTCATGTTACTTACATCTTTATAAGTAACCATAGGCATGTAGATTCTGTAATAGAGCTATTCCAATACCAACCCATTTAAAATATCAACTGTTGGTGTTGTGCCCATCTCTTGAGGTAGGCTATTCCACAGATTCACGGTCTTTACAGTAAAGAAACCTTGTCTGGAAATTAAGGCTAGGTTCACACTAGTGCTTGGTCTCCGCTCAGGGATTCTGTTCTCCATTCCGCTTTAAAAATGCGGAGATAAAAGTCCTGCAAGCAGGACTTCTGTCTCTGCATTTTTCCGCTCTTTGGGCAGAAACCCGGCGGACCCCATTATAATCTATGGGGTCCGCGGGTTTACAGTGGGGAAAAAAAGTATTTAGTCAGCCACCAAGTGTGCAAGTTCTCCCACTTAAAAAGATGAGAGGCCTGTAATTGACATCATAGGTAGACCTCAACTATGAGAGACAAAATGAGAAAACATATCCAGAAAATCACATTGTCTGATTTTTTTAAAGAATTTATTTGCAAATTATGGTGGAAAATAAGTATTTGGTCAACCACAAACAAGCAAGATTTCTGGCTCTCACAGACCTGCAACTTCTTCTTTAAGAAGCTCCTCTATCCTCCACTCATTACCTGTAGTAATGGCACCTGTTTGAAATTGTTATCCGTATAAAAGACACCTGTCCACAACCTCAGTCACACTCCAAACTCCACTTTGGTGAAGACCAAAGAGCTGTGGAAGGACACCAGAAACAAAATTGTAGACCTGCACCAGGCTGGGAAGACTGAATCTGCAATAGGCAAGCAGCTTGGTGTGAAGAAATCAACTGTGGGACCAATAATTAGAAAATGGAAGACACACACAAGACCACTGATAATCTCCCTCGATCAGGGGCTCCACACAAGATCTCATCCTGTGGGGTCAAAATGATCACAAGAACGGTGAGTAAAAATCCCAGAACCACACGGGGGGACCTAGTGAATGACCTGCAGAAAGCTGGGACTAACGTAACAAAGGCTACTGTCAGTAACACACTACGCCACCAGGGACTCAGATCCTGCAGTGCCAGACGTGTCCTCCTGCTTAAGCCAGTACATATCCGGGCCCGTCTGAAGTTTGCTAGAGAGCATTTGGATGTTCCAGAAGAGTATTAGGAGAATGTCATACGGTCAGATGAAACCAAAGTTAAGCTGTTTGGAAGAAACATAACTTGTCATGTTTGGAGGAGAGTGAATGCTGAGTTGCATCCAAAGAACACCATACCTACTGTGAAGCATGGGGGTGGTAACATGCTTTGGGGCTATTTCTCTGCAAAGGGACCAGGACGATTGATCCATGTACATGAAAGAATGAATGGGGCCTTGTATCGTGAGATTTTGAGTGTAAACCTCCTTCCATCAGCAAGGGCATTGAAGATGAAACGTGGCTTGGTCTTTCAGCATGACAATGATCCCAAGCACACCATCAGGGCAATGAAGGAATGGCTTCGTAAGAAGCATTTCAAGGTTCTGGAGTGGCCTAGCCAGTCTCCAGATCTCAACCCCATAGAAAACCTTTGGAGGGAGTTGAAAGTCCGTGTTGCCCAGCGACAGCCCCAAAACATCAATGCTCTAGATGAGATCTGCATGGAGGAATGGGCCAACATACCAGCAACAGTGTGTGCCAACCTTGTGAAAACTTACAGAAAACGTTTGACCTCTGTCATTGCCAACAAAGGATATATAACAAAATATTGAGATGAACTTTTGTTATTGACCAAATACTTATTTTCCACCATAATTTGCAAATAAATTCTTTAAAAATCAGACAATGTGATTTTCTGGATTTGTTTTCTCATTTTGTCTCTCATAGTTGAGGTCTACCTATGATGTCAATTACAGGCCGGCCTCATCTTTTTAAGTGGGAGAACTTGCACAATTGGTGGCTGACTAAATACTTTTTTTTCCCCACTGTATGAGGGTAACTGCTTTTTTAAGCGGATTAGGTTTCTGTTCGGGGAGTCTCCAAGTGGACCCCCCTGAACAGAAACCCAAACGCCAGTGTGAACCTACCATAAGCCTTATTTTCTACAGATGGAGGGAGTGCCCCCTTGTCTTTTGAGGGGATTTTACATGGAACAGCTTTTCATATTTCTTTTATGGGCCCAGGGCTGGCTCCAGGTTTGTGTGGGCCCTTGGGCGACAGAGTCCCAGTGGGCCCCTTTTGGAGTAACTCATGCACACTGCAGTAAAAAAACTATTGAAACTGGGTGTTTTTTGCTAAAGTAGACCTACTGGAGTGCACTGTAATACACCTGCTCAGACATCAGAAAGTAAAGAGGAATTTGAGGTGGACATCTGCCTCGGATTCTTCTTTATTTTCTGCCCCTGGCTCACGGTGCAGAGTATCAGTATTCTGTTGCGGCTTCCACCTTCCACTGCTGATTAGGCCCAATTGAATGAGTCTAACCAGTGCGGAGTCTCAAGCCGCGGCCTCCGAATCAGCGGCAGAATCTGCAGCAAAATCCAGCAGGACGCTTTTTTTTTCCAGCTTCCTGCTCCAATTACTTTCAATAGGAGGCAGAATGATGGAGGAATCTGCTGCTGATTTAGGGGCGAAATCCACTACAAAATCAGTGCCAGATTCCTTCATGTGAACAGGGCCTGATCCTGTTAATAGTGCCACTCCACAGTGGCCCCCACAGCATCATATGCTCCACAGTGGTCCCCGCATAGTATTATATAATAATAATAATAATAATAACTTTATTTATATAGCGCCAACATATTCCGTAGCACTTTAGAGGACACATCAGAGGACACATGAGACATTACGATGTGACAAAGAGATTAACATATCAAACAATAGGAGTGAGGGCCCTGCTCGCAAGAGCTTACATTCTATGAGGAGATAGGGGGCACAAGAGGTCAGAGGGCTTGTTTGCTACAATGGTCCAGCCATCTTTTAACCCCTTAATGACCGGGCCATTTTTTGTTTTTGCGTTTTCGTTTTTCCCTCCTCACATTCCAAGAGCCATAACTTTTTCATTTTTCAATTCCCAGAGTCACATGATGGCTAATTGTTTGCGAAACAAATTGTACTTTGTAATGACACTATTCAATATGCTGTGCAATGTACTGGGAAGCTGGAAAAAAATTCAGAATGAGGTGCAATTGGAGAAAACCCCCCATAAACTGAAACCCGAACGCAGGTGTGAACTTAGCGTAACTGGGTTGAAACCATGACTGATCCCCTGCAGTCCTGGACTGTGGAGTCGGTAGGTCAAACCACCAATCCTGACTCCTCTATTTTTCTACAGCCCAATTCCTTCGTAAATAGCTCACAGCATTCACCCTCATGTTAAAAACATGGCAGAAGCTTTCTTCTGTCATATTTCTTTACTATCCGTCAGAAAAGTAAAACTCATGACAGAAGAAAGCTTTTATTATGTTTTTTATAAGAGGGTGAATGTAGACGACACCAGATGGAGGGGATTGCATGGGGAACTGAGAGAGGGGGAGGGGTACACCAGTGGGGGGGGCACCTACCTGGGGAGCTGGGAAAGGGGAGAAGGTGCACCAGCAGCAGCAGGAGGCACTGTGAGGGCTGAGGAGACATAGCACTGGCATTATAAAATGATGATAATGCAGCCAGTCAGTGCCTCACTCACTCCTCACCTCACAGCCGATGCTCAAGTTGCAGGTGAAGGGAGCAGGGCAGCTCTGAACAGTCAGTAAGATCTCTCCCTCACACTCCTGACCCTGGGGCTGGGAGCTATAGTCACTTATTCAGATTCTAGTGCCACCATATAAACTTTACACCTTTTTGCAGCCTGTAGCAGGTACTCACAGTCATATAAGGGTGTGTTCACACGGAGGAATTTGCCGAGGATTTGGGGGTGGATTTCGCCCCCCCGAATCCGGAGCAGATTCCTCCCGGAATCCGCCTCCCTTTATTTTCAATGGGAGGCAGATATCGCAGCAGGACGCGGAAAAAAGAAGCATCCTGCTTGATCTTACTGTGTATTCCGTGGCTAATTCAGGCACGAGGTCCACGGCTCAAGACTCCCTCCTGATTAGGCCCATTCATCCGGGCCTAATCAAGAGCGGGATGCCGCGACGGGATGCTGATGCACTGTGTGAACATACCCTTGCTGTCACATGACACAGGCTTCCTTTCATCTCATCATGATTGATTATTCACACAGATTCTTATTAGGGGCGGGGCCAGATACCGAGGGGGGAAGGGCCATGGAGGAGCAAAGGAGCAAGAGCAGCAGCAAACACTGAAGAGGTGTGGCCTGGGAAGTCATAGCAGCCCATGCAGAAAGTTTTAATTGCATATTCGCGTCTTGCAATTAAAACTCTGCGTGGTCAAAGAGGCAAAATGTATGTAACAGTTAGCACCCAGCAGCCGAAATCGCAATTATACCTATGTCAATTATACCTATGGAAACACGATTTCCCTATAGGTATAATTGAAGCAGAAAGTCAGCAGAGGAAACCTCTGCTAACTTTCTGTGCAAAGCGCTGCAGGAAGAATCGCGATGCGTTGCCACTATGGTTTTTCACGCAGTGCTTTTTTGCTGCGGGACACTACGTGGGGCCTTAGCCTTAATCTCTCCTAATAACTTAGGTCCTCCATGCCCCTTTATCAATTTTGTGGCCCTCTGTTGTACCTTTTTCAATTCTAGGAAATTCTTGCTGTGATCTGGTGCCCAGAACTGAACTGTGTAATCCAGATGGGGCTGCACCAATGATTTATGAAGTAGTAATATTACATCCCTATCCCGCGAGTCCATACGCCTTTTAACCACTTCCAGCTGCAGGCATATATATTGATTTTCACTACCTGGCTTCCAAACCCCATAACATTTTTATATCTCCATTCACAATGCCATATGAGGGCTTAATGTTTGCAGGACAAATTGTACTTTGTAACGGTACCATTTGATATTCTGTATAATGTACTGGGAAGCCGAAAAAAATTCAAAATGGGGTGGAATTGGAGAAAAACTGTGTCTATGCAACTTTCTTACGGGCTTTATTTTACAGCGTTCACTGTGTAGCCAAAATGACATCACCGGTATTCTATGGGTCAGTACAATATAGTTTAGTTTTTTTTTAACCCCTTAAAAAAAAATCCAAAACTTTGCAAAAAAATTTAAAAATTTTTTTTATTGGAGTCACCATATCTTGACACCCGTAACTTTTTTATATTTCTGTGTACAGGATGCATAAGGTGTCTTTAGTTATACCATTTTGGGGAATGTCTGATGTTTTGATTGCTTTTTATTCACATTCATATAGGAGGTGAAATAGCAAAAAATGGCGGTTTGGCTTTTGATTTTTTTTTTTTCTACTATGGCGTTCACTGTATGGTAAAAATATTTTCATATGTTTGTAGACCGCGTGTTTTCGGATGTGGAGCTGTATAATTAGTTTATGTTTGTTTTTGTTTATTTAAAATCTAGTTTAAGGGGGTCTTTTCTTTTTTTTTATAAACTTTTTAAAATTTATTTAAGTTAACTGATTATCTCCCCTAGAGGGCTTCAACATTTAATCTTTTGATTGCATGTCCCATAGACTGCAACACATCTCTTCTTGCTGTAATTCATTCTGCTCACTTACGATGGATAAAAATCGGTCCATGGTCATGTGATGGACACACAGCTCCTTTAGAGAAGGCAGGGAAGGTTTATTACACCGCTATGGGAGCCACCATGAAGCAGTTAAAATGCTGACACCCCCCAAAAAAAAAACAACAACAAAAAAACAAAAAACGATAAAGTTTCTAGCCCTGCCTCGCTAAAAAAAAAATAAAAATGTGAAAAACAGACAGATTCCCCTTTTTTTGTTTTACATTTTTTTTGTATGTTAAAGAAAAGACACAAAAAATTATTTGAATAACCCACAATCCAAAGACATACTGATAGGGAATTTAGACTATGAGCCCTGTATGGGACAATGACTGACAATGTGTTGGCGTTATATAAGCAAGAGAAAGGAATAAATATTGGGTGATAAATCTACAACTTCCTTACTGTTTCCATTATCTGTGAAGAAAAAAAAAAAAAAACATGAAACAAAAACGAACACTGCCTTAAGGACAAGAAACTCTGAGAATTCACATTTCCTTGTCTTTTATGCAATGTTCACATCTGCTTTGTGTTAATTCCAGGTTAGAAGATTAATTTTTGCTTTCATTGTCTTTGCTAATGATTTTTTTGCTGATTATTTAATCTATAAAATGTATAGAGAAACAGTCTATCATCAAAAAATTATTAATTTTTCATTTAGGGTCTCAGGATGACCTTTTACAGACACTCATAAATCTGGACTGAATGTAAACTTTTCTTGGAGAAACGTCAATTATTCTGCTAGGATGGGTCTATAGTAATTACTTATCTCACCATGTGACATTTAGTTCTTGTGTGTGAGCGCTTGTTATATATATTGATATTACATTAAATATGCATTATGATATATAATGCATATTTTATGTAAGCAGAACTTCATACAATATTCCACTACAGTATTCGTGAGCACCAAATCTTTAACTTGCTCTTTCAATCTGTCTCAAACATCCAAAGAGTCCACTGGGAATATTACTAGCCAGTCAAATATTTAAAGGGGTTGTCCAGCAATTGGACAACTCAGGTAGGAGGGTGGGGAAAGTAAAACATAGAAACCTGTCCCCAGTGCTCTGGTTCGTGCTGCACATGACCACAGGATGTATGTGAGTGTGATGATTTTTTGTTTTTATTTTTTTTAATATTTCACCTTCCCCAGCTTCCTTCATCAGTTCTCCAATTTTTGGACAACCCCTTTAATGTGGATATTTTTATCAAAAAGATAAGAAAATAGTTGGAAACAATATCAGTTTATTCTAAGTTTTTGTAGTAGCCTATACAGTTAACTCACTCAGCTGCCTTGTTGTGCTTATATGCCCATGCATGTCTTTCAGTATATATCATAAAAAGCAATAACTATAGATGCAACCACCTGGGGCTCAGCAGTGTGTAGATGACAGAATTAGGCCCAAGAAGGGAGCTACATTGGTCACAGTGAATGTTTTGTCACATCTTCTTATAGGGCCTAGGTTGATATAGCAATGAACAGGGCTAGCTCTAGGTTTGTGTGGCCTCTTGGGCGACAGTTTCTCAGTGGGCCCCTTTGCGGCGCAACTCATGCGGCAGCAGCGTTTTTGTCCAAAAGTGCCGCAAAAAACACCTGAAATGGGTTGTTTTGTGTTGAGGCAGACCTGCTAGAATATCCTGTAAATCCAAGGATGAGAAGTAGATAAAACTATATGTAAGTGTAATACAAAGTCAGTATACAAGTATTTGGCCCTTTTCAGACATCGGAAAACAGAGAGGAATTTCTGTTAATTTTCTGCCAGCCTGCTTGCCGCCCATTAGGCCCAAATGAATGGGCCTAGTCAGCAGGTAGTCTCAAGTCTACACGGCTGAATCACCTGCAAAATCCTCAGCAAGATTGAGCAGGACGCTTATCGTCCTGCTCTGATCTCTGCCTCTCATTGAATACAATGGGAGACAGAAAGAGGGCAGAATCTTCTGTTGATTTTGGATTGAAATCTTTCCCGCAGAATCAGCGCCAGATTTTACTGAGTGAACAGGGCTTAATACTGTTAACAGTGCAGTGAACACTTTCATCTGTATTGTATTATATATAGTGCCTCTTAAGTATGCATATACATCCCTATATATATATATATATATATATATATATATATATATATATATAATGTTTATAACAACAAGAATGAAGAATTAGAAGCAATAATTTTGGAAGACAAATATGACATAAGCAAGACATGGCTGGATGATAGCTATCAATGGACTGTATATACAAGTATACAGTCTATTCAGGAAAGACCAGATAAATAAGAGAGGGGGCAGTGTGGGGGCAATTTGGTTATAGGCTTGGGGGATGTAGTTCCTGGGATCTGTAGTCAGCAACCCTTTGATCCCCAGAGAGTTTATATATATATATATATATATATATATATAGATATATATATATATATAAGTGTCGGACTGGGATGTCTAGGGCCTACCAGTGGAATTGTTTCTAGGGGCCCACCATCAGGACCCCTAAAGATCAGTGGTGCCGAGACAGGGCGGCTAAAGGTAATAACATGTCGGGAGCTATGTTGCTCACCCACTATACCATGTGCACCACTGCACTACCTAAACCTACTGCTACACCTTGTATGGCAAGTGAACAGCGTGGCTCCTAGAATTGTTACCTTTACCTGTAGCCGCACTGTCCTGGAAAAGCTGATCTGCAGAGGTCCTGGCTGTTGTATCATCGGAGATGTAATATTGATGGCCTATCCTAAGGACAAGCCATCAATATTAGAAAGATGGATAAATCCTTTAAAGAAGTTGTCCAGGAATTGGAGCAACCCATGTGACTGGCGGAGGTGTAAAGTAAAAAATAAATAAATTAAAAAGCATACTCCCCTGTCTCCGGCACTCTGTTGTCCGCTGCCAGTGTCCATTCAGTCTCGTGCCGGCGCCTTCCTGCTGGGAGTCCTGCACCTCATGTGATCACTAAGACCAATTAGGTACAGGATTTCCAGAAATGAGGGGCCGCCATGAGACCAAACAGACACAGGAAGGGGTGCTGGGGATAGGTGAGTATGCTTTTTTTTTTTAAAATTTGCTTATTTTTGCACCAGCCTGGCAGCCGCCACAGTGGTCTCTCCAGTTTATGGACAACCTCTTTTAAGGGGTTGTCTGGTCCGAATTTTTCTATGGTCACTTCACTGGTCCCCCCACATAGTGGCCTCTTCACTGGTCCCCCATACTGTATGGGGAACAGTGATGGGGTCATTATATTGTGTGGGAGCAGTGATGGGGGCTAACATCCTGTGGAGGGAAGGACATTAAACTGTGTGATGCATATTAAAGGGGTTGCCCAGGGTTAATCTTTTTTATGGCCCATGCTCAGGATAGGCCATAAATACCTGATCGGTAGGGGGCTGACACATGGCCCCATCAGCTGTTCGGAGCCACTTCCGGCGCCCGTTCTGTACACAACACAGGGCCGGAAACAGAAAGCTCCATCCGCTGTAAAGCAGCCCGGCGCCTTCACTGCAGCTCAGCTCCCGCTTACTTCAATAAGTGCTGAGATGCAGTGAAGGTTCCCAGCTAATACACAGTGGACAGAGCTTTCTGCTCCCAGCCCTGTATTGTGTACAGGACGGGCGCCAGAAGTGGCTCCGTACAGCTGATCGACCGGGGTCAGCCCCCCTACAGATCCGGTATCTATGGCCTATCCTGAGGATAAACCATAACAAATTATGCCTGGACAACCCCTTTAATATACCCCCCAGGGCCCCCCTAATGCGACACACTTTAAAGAGGTTGTCCAGTATCATTTTTTTCTTTTTTATAATTAGTCCGGGGGAGGTGAATCCCCCCTAACCCCCCCCCCCCAAAAAACAAAACAAAAAAAAAAAGCATACTAAATATACTCACCTGTGCCCGGTGCTCCGGTGTCCTCCCAGCACGGTCCGGTCCCGCAGCTCCGCTGTCTTCTTTTTGCCGGAAGTCCTCACTGGCTGTGAAATCCCAGGCCCCTGACCATTGCATCTGCATTGGTAACATGAGGACTAATAGTCGGGGCCAGTCCGACCTTGTATGTATATATACAGTACAGACCAAAAGTTTGGACACACCTTCTGATTCCAAGAGTTTTCTGTATTTTCATGACTATAAAAATTGTAGATTCACACTGAAGGCATCAAAACTATGAATTAACACATGTGGAATTATATACTTAACAAAAAAGTGTGAAACAACTGAAAATATGTCTTATTTTCTAGGTTCTTCAAAGTAGCCACCTTTTGCTTTGATTACTGCTTTGCACACTCTTGGCATTCTCTTGATGAGCTTCAAGAGGTAGTCACCTGAAATGGTCTTCCAACAGTCTTGAAGGAGTTCCCAGAGATACTTAGCACTTGTTGGCCCTTTTGCCTTCACTCTGCGGTCCAGCTCACCCCAAACCATCTCGATTGGGTTCAGGTCTGGTGACTGTGGTGGCCAGGTCATCTGGCGTAGCACCCCATTACTCTCCTTCTTGGTCAAATAGCCCTTACACAGTCTGGATGTGTGTTTGGGGTCATTGTCCTGTTGAAAAATAAATGATGGTCCAACTAAACGCAAATCGGATGGAATAGCATGCCGCTGCAAGATGCTGTGGTAACCATGATGGTTCAGTATGCCTTCACTTTTGAATAAATCCCCAACAGTGTCACCAGCAAAGCACCCCCACACCTCCTCCTCCATGCTTCACGGTGGGAACCAGGCATGTAGAGTCCATTCGTTCACCTTTTCTGCGTCGCACAAAGACACGGTGGTTGGAACCAAAGATCTCAAATTTGGACTCATCAGACCAAAGCACAGATTTCTACAGGTCTAATGTCCATTCCTTGTGTTCTTTAACTCTTGGAATGAGAAGGTGTGTCCAAACTTTTGGTCTGTACTGTATATATATATATATATATATATATATATATATATATATAAAAATCCTGCCTAAAGCCTGTACTGGGAGGTGACATTTTTTTAGGCAAATGAACATGTAGAGTCCCTATTGGTGAAAATAAGGGAAGGGAAAAATAAAAATAAAACACTAATAGTGTCTACAAGTATAGTGGACGAAGGGGAATGGGTATTAATGGAATAAATAGAGGAGTCAGCTAAAAATAGTGAGGTAATTATTATGGGGCATTCAACAACCCCGATATAATCTGGGAAACAGAAACCTGCAGGTCCAACAAAGGGAACATGTTTTTGGCAATAATTTAAGATAACTATCTTTCCCAAATAGTGCAGGACCCAACACGAGAGAAGGCACTGCTACAGATTATCAAAAGTGTAGGTTGGGGTAATAGTGACCACAACATAACACATTTTCAAGTATCCTTTAATAAAATGTTTAGTGGAGTAGTTACAAAAACACTAAACTTCAGAAAGACCAATTTTCATTAACTAAGGGATGACCTTGGGGCCATAAATTGTGACAATGTCCTTAAAAACAAAAGTATGCAGGCTAAATGGGACATTTTTGAAAGCATCTTAAATATGTCCAATGAAAGAAAGATACCAGATGGAAATATATATGTTCTGAACAAAAGAAACTACTGTGGCTAAACAAAACTGTAAGAGGTGCAATAAATGATAAAAAGAAAATGTTTAAACTATTAAAACAGGAGGGAAGTGATGATGTGAAAAAAAAAAAAAAAAAACAGATAAAGGCTGCAAAGATTGAGACGGAGAGGCTCTTCGCCAGGGAAAGTAAAATAACCCCAAAATATTCTTCAATTACATAAACTACAACAAACAAAACTGAGACTGTGGGCACTCAAAATTATTCTGGAGAGTAAAGGTGGAGGAGGATGAGGAAAAGGCAACTCTATTTAATTGTCTTCATCTCTACTGTAGTTACACAGGAAAATTCAACCACGGGTGACACGATCACAGTAGCAATAATGTGAATTCTCCATTAAATGTCACCTGCTTAACCCACGAGTAAGTGAAGAGGCTTCTTAAAAACACGAATATAGGCAAATCACCAGGTCCTGATGGTTATCACACCTGTGTACTGAAGGAATTAAAGGGGTTATCTGGATTCTAACATTGATGGCCTATCAATGGGACAGATCAGCGTGGCTGACGGTACCGGTGATCTGCAGTGATCTAATATTGATGACTTATCCTTTAGCATAGGCCATCAGTGTTAGAAACCTGATAACCCCTTTAAAAATGGTGATAGACAGACCCCTATATCTAATATTTAAAGAGGACCTTTCAAATCCTCTGACATCGGTGGTATTATATACCACTAAAAAGCTGACAGTGCGCTAAATTCAGAGCATTGTCAACTTTGTCAATATGTGCCCGTGTACCAAAGATATCGGTGCCATTAGTTTCGGCACCAATATCCCTACAGATATTTTCAACACTTTCCCAAGTAGGGCTCACAATATAAGCATCGTATATCTTTGGAGTGTGGGAGGAAACTGGAGTACCTGGAGGAAACCCACCCAAACACTGGGAGAACATTCAAACTCCTTGCCTCTTTGTCTGTTGTCTAGCTATGTTTTGTAATACAGTTGTGCTACAAAGTTTACATACCCCGGCAGATTTCTTGTTGGCCTTTTTTCAGAGAATATGAATGATAACACAAAAACTTTTTCTCCACTCATGGTTAGTGGTTGGTTGAAGCCATTTATTGTCAAACTTCTGTGTTTTCTCTTTTTAAATCCTAATAACAACCAAAAACATCAAAATGACCCTGTTCAAAAGTTCACATACCCAGTTCTTAATACCGTGTATTGCCCCCTCTAACATCAATGACTGCTTGAAGTCTTTTGTGGTAGGTGTGGACGAGGTTCTTTATTTTCTCAGATGGTAAAAATGCCCATTTTTCTTGGCAAAAAGTCTCCAGTTCCTGTAATTTCCTGGGCTGTCTTGCATGTACTGCGCACTTGAGATCTCCCCAGAGTGGCTCACTGATATTGAGGTCAGGAGACTGAGATGGCCAGAACCTTCACTTTCTTCTTCTGTAGCCAATGACAGGTCAACTTGGCCTTGTGTTTTGGATCGTTGTCATGTTGGAATGTCCAAGTACGTCCCATGCGCAGCTTCCTGGCTGATGAGTGCAAATTTGCCTCCAGTATTTGCTGATAACGTGCTGCATTCATATTTCCTTCAACTTTGACCAAGTTTCCTGTGCCTTTGAAGCTCACACATCCCCACATCATCAGTGATCCACCTCCATCCACCTCCATCCACCTTTACAGTAGGAATGGTGTTTCTTTCATCATAGGCCTTGTTGACACCTCTCCAAATGTAACGCTTATGGCTGTGGCCAATTTTGTCACATCCCTCCAAATTACCTTGTTCCAGAAGTTTTGAGGCTTGTCTTTGTGCTGTTTGGCGTATTGAAGGCGAGATTCTTTGTGGCATTTGTGCAGTAATGGCTTTTGTAAGGGTTAAAACATAATTTGTATTATATTCTATAATGCAGTATATAGAAGACACAGGGTGAAATGTTCTCCATGCAGACTAAATAGTTTAGAGATAGAATATAATCTCAGGGTCTGAATATCAACAGTTCTGCTGTTCTCAGAGATGTACCATTCTCAGGAAAGATAAGGAGGACATTTAGACTGGGTGAAAAGGAAACATCTAGGGTGATGGGAAACTGAACAACTTTGTCTGGTAACGGAACTGGAAAACCCATATATGTACATTGATCACATGACTGTTATGTAACTGAGCTTACCTTTAAAACTGTATTGAACTACGCAATAAAGAAGAAACGGTTCATACACGATACCTGTGTACGTCTTGTTTCCCGAGCGCTCGAAACTGGTTATTTATTTAATTAGGCTTACGGTGACATCCATCCCGGGGGGACTTAACCCCCGACACTTTCTTCTGGCAACTCGACCATGCAGCCCATTTTTCTTCAAGTGCCTCCTTATTGTGCATCTTGAAACAGCCACACCGATAGTTTTCAGAGAGCCCTGTATTTCAGCTGATGTTATGTGTGGGTTTTTCTTTGCATCCGGAACAATTTTCCGGGCAGTTGTGGCCGAAATTTTGATTGGTCTTCCTGACCGTTGTTTGGTTTTTACAGAGCCCCTGAGTTTCCATTTGTTAATTACAGTTGGAACACTGCTGACTGGCATTATCAATTCCTTGGATATCTTTTTGTATCCCTTTCCTGTTTTATACAGTTCAACTACCTTTTCTCGTAGATCCATGGACAATTCTTTTGCTTTCCCCATGACTCACAATCCAGAAACTTCAATGGCTGGAGGAAAGATGCAACAGTCTGTCTGGATCCCAGAAACTCACTCAGCTTTTATGCACACACACTGATTACAAGCAAACAAGTCACAGGTGAGAATGTTACCTTTAGTAGCCATTCAAACCCCTTTGTGTCAACTTCTGGGCATGTTATCAGGCCAAAATCATCAGGGTATGTGAACTGTTGAACAGGGTCATTTTGATGTTTTTGGTTGTCATTATGATTTAAAAAGAGAAAACACAGAAGTTTGACAATAAATGGCTTCAACCAACCACTAACCATGAGTGAAGAAAAAGTTTTTGTGTTATTCATATTCTCTGAAAAAAAGGCCAAAAAAAGCAAAAAAACTGCCGGGGTATGTAAACTTTTTAGCGCAACTTAATATACTGTAGAATTAAAATTATATTTCCTAAAATTTTGCTTAGAAATTTATAAAGTAACGTGAACCCAGCATTTCTGTTATTTATTGTTAAGGTTATGGAATGATTTAAATATACATCCTTAAATGCATCTCATAGGACAGAATGGCTGTATTAAGTTAAATAAAATCTGCTCTGAAATAGGAGGGATATCTTGTCATGACTAGAGTCTGATGGTATCCCTCTGCATTCACCCTTGGAAAGACTTTAAGGGCATGTTCTAAGGTTCATGACTGTACATATCTCATTACTTGAATGAACTTTATGTCCTTCAACCATAATTGAGGACACAGGGTACAAGGCCTGGTGGCGACTGCTACTGCTACATTCCTTATAGCTGCACCCCTGGGTAAAGCCCAATGCTTGGTGTAAACACATTCAGTGGCAATTTTTTGCACCGTCACTCATCAATTTTTAACAGCAGCCAGCACCAGGACTAACAGACAACAGACTGGAAGCACAGCTCCGTCCTCTGTGTGGTGGCCAGAGCAGCTTGAATGGAAGCTGAACTACAATAACCTGGTCAAGCCACTATACAGAGAATGGAAATGTTTTTCCAGCTCCTTTCTGTATTCGAGTACTTGCATCAGTGTCTGCTGAGAAGTGAATGTACCGGTTTTCCCCCATTTGATGACCTAATATTCTAAGAATAGGTTAGAATCAGTATCTGATAACGCAGAAACAGCTATAATATTGCTCTCTTGAATACACTTGGGCTTCCTAGCATTGTAAGCAGTGCCCAGCGGGTACAAATCTACAGTCTACTGTGCTTGTGGTACATATGGACACAGAATGCTAGTACTTCCAGTGGGGGGTGTGGCCAGCCAGCAGAGCAACAAGACCTGCTTTTACAGAGCTGTGGCCTATCTCACCTGAATCCACAGCGGATCTAACGCATCCTTGAAGCCACAAACTCCAGAGGCCTCAGGGGTCTTCCCCCAGACCCCAGTGTACATATTTAGAGGCTCTGGTATGGTGACCGGGCAGAATCCTGGAGGTTCTGCTGTGAGGCCTGCAGCGCTGCCTGCTCCATTTTGGAATCGCGGCCTACCCGTTATCCCTGTGCCACAGACTGCAGCTACCCGCGGAGAACACCTTCACATACCGGCAGAGCTGTGGACGCCTGAGGTGGTGACCCCACAGACTTTTGGGCACCAGATCTGCCTGCAACACTGCTGACAGGAGCCTTCCTGTGTGCCTGAACTGCCGCTCTGCCATCTTGGAGGCCCGCAGAACCACTACCTCACGCCCTGGGAGACCATGCCGCTCCTGACAGCGTTATCAGCCTGCGGGATCGGTCATCTGGTATAGCGGCTGCTCAGGGCAGCGCCGGCAACGACGCGGAGAGGAGGATTGAGGGCTCGCTCAGAGTGGAGGACGCCATCTTGCGGCCTACGCGGTGGGTTCCTGAGACGCCGGAGCTCTTCCATCAAGCAGAGGTGGATGTCTCCCACCCCTCCCTGCCGATCTTACTGAGGAGCCTCTGCTGTATCTCGGCCCGGTGAGCAGTCCGCGCAACTTTAGGTCCGCGGAGCGGACACGAATCGGGGAACCGCTGCCTCTGCTGCTGGTCAGCGGAGACAGGCCTCGAGTTGATCTCCATCCTTGCTCCGCCCTCACTGTGTGTAGGCCGGGAGTGGGCCTCTATCCCTGCTCTGGATCAACGACAGTCTTCTGTCTGACTCTCAACAACGACAAAGAGTGGCTCTTCCGTGAGTAAACATTCCACATATTCTCCCGTTTTGGCGAGTTGGCGGGTAAATATTAGCGTTGCTGGACTTTGCTGTTCTGACCGCATGTATGTGGCTCCTCATCATGATTAAATAAATCAGCAAGAAGTTCGCCTACAGCGGCCCACCGCTTTCCTGTATACTACCTTGGGCTCCTGTAACGCCCTGAGTGGATCCCACTGTCTCCTGGGAGCGACAGATTTATCTCTGGTATACATATCCTGTTACTGCTGTGTTCAGTCTCTACATTGTCATTTTCTATCTGCTCACCTAAATGTCCAGAGACATTGCGGAGATGACCAGAAAGAAGGCTTCCTCCTCTGGGGCGCCCAGGAAACTCACTGAATTCTTCGCACACCAAGCCTCAGACCGTCAGCCCTCGCCTGAAATGGACTCTCATGCACGACTTCCCTCCCCACTCAAATCAACGGTTATGCCACAAGATCCGATGGGCACGAAAAATGCAATCATGTCCTCTCTTGCTGCCTCACAATCTGTCCAGGAGGGCAACAAAAGAGGCCCAAGTGTCTCCAATGCCTCATCCCCAACCAAGGAAAGTCCTGCACGTAAAAAGAATAGCCGGGCCCAGACCCCTACACCCGATGATACCTCTCTGATTGGTCACACTGACATCTCTGATTTTCCGGCATCCTCTGACCCAGCTACTTGTGACACATTGAAAGGCATGCTGGTGATATTGCAATCGGGCATTAACAAAAGTGTGGCCTCGTTGGTTGGGAAAATACAACATAATATTGACGCACTTGGAGAGAGAACTGATCACCTTGAGCGGAAGATGGCGGAATTCTCCACTGCTCACAACGAATTGATGGATGCTCACAATACACTGGAGGCAGAAGTGCGCTGGCTAAAGATCAAAGCAACAGACTCTGAGGACTGCTCCAGACGCAACAATATTAAGATTCGGGGAATCCCAGAGGACATTGTATCCATCGATCTCCCGGCCTATGTCAAACGAATGTTTAAAAAGATCCTTCCAAATCTCTCAGAGCTTGATCTTACCCTGGACAGGGCTCACCGTATACCTAAGGCAAGTTCAGCCCCTGTGGATGCCCCTAGAGACACCCTTGTTAGGGTCCACTTCTACCATATCAAAGACTCTATCCTTGCTGAGGCTCGTAAATGCAACACTCTCCCCGCACCGTTTTCAGCAATTTCTCTGTACCCGGATTTATCTGCTGCCACTATGCAAGCGAGACGCAACTTAACACCTGTTACGAAGATACAGTCATATGAAAAAGTTTGGGCACCACTATTAATCTTAATCATTTTTAGTTCTAAATATTTGGGTGTTTGCAACAGCCATTTCAATTTGATATATCTAATAACTGATGGACACAGTAATATTTCAGGATTGAAATGAGGTTTATTGTACTAACAGAAAATGTGCAATATGCATTAAACCAAAATTTGACCGGTGCAAAAGTATGGGCACCTCAACAGAAAAGTGACATTAATATTTAGTAGATCCTCCTTTTGCAAAAATAACAGCCTCTAGTCGCTTCCTGTAGCTTTTAATCAGTTCCTGGATCCTGGATGAAGGTATTTTTGACCATTCCTCTTTACAAAACAATTCCAGTTCAGTTAAGTTTGATGGTCGCCGAGCATGGACAGCCCGCTTCAAATTATCCCACAGATGTTCAATGATATTCAGGTCTGGGGACTGGGATGGCCATTCCAGAACATTGTAATTGTTCCTCTGCATGAATGCCTGAGTAGATTTGGAGCTGTGTTTTGGATCATTGTCTTGCTGAAATATCCATCCCCGGCGTAACTTCAAATTCGTCACTGATTCTTGTACATTATTCTCAAGAATCTGCTGATACTGAGTTGAATCCATGCGACCCTCAACTTTAACAAGATTCCCGGTGCCGGCATTGGCCACACAGCCCCAAAGCATGATGGAACCTCCACCAAATTTTACAGTGTGTAGCAAGTGTTTTTCTTGGAATGCTGTGTTTTTTTGATGCCATGCATAACGCCTTTTTGTATGACCAAACAACTCAATCTTTGTTTCATCAGTCCACAGGACCTTCTTCCAAAATGAAGCTGGCTTGTCCAAATGTGCTTTTGCATACCTCAGGCGACTCTGTTTGTGGCGTGCTTTCAGAAACGGCTTCTTTCGCATCACTCTCCCATACAGCTTCTCCTTGTGCAAAGTGTGCTGTATTGTTGACCGATGCACAGTGACACCATCTGCAGCAAGATGATGCTGCAGCTCTTTGGAGGTGGTTTGTGGATTGTCCTTGACTGTTCTCACCATTCTTCTTCTCTGCCTTTCTGATATTTTTCTTGGCCTGCCACTTCTGGGCTTAACAAGAACTGTCCCTGTGGTCTTCCATTTCCTTACTATGTTCCTCACAGTGGAAACTGACAGGTTAAATCTCTGAGACAACTTTTTGTATCTTTCCCCTGAACAACTATGTTGAACAATCTTTGTTTTCAGATCATTTGAGAGTTGTTTTGAGGAGCCCATGATCCCACTCTTCAGAGGAGATTCAAATAGGAGAACAACTTGCAATTGGTCACCTTAAATACCTTTTCTCATGATTGGATACACCTGGCTATGAAGTTCAAAGCTCAGTGAGGTTACAAAACCAATTTTGTGCTTCAGTAAGTCAGTAAAAAGTAGTTAGGAGTATTCAAATCAATAAAATGATAAGGGTACCCAAATTTTTGCACCGGTCAAATTTTGGTTTAATGCATATTGCATATTTTCTGTTAGTACAATAAACCTCATTTCAATCCTGAAATATTACTGTGTCCATCAGTTATTAGATATATCAAATTGAAATGGCTGTTGCAAACACCCAAATATTTAGAACAAAAAATGATTAAGATTAATAGGGGTGCCCAAACTTTTTCATATGACTGTACTTCGAGAGAACGACGTGCGATACCGATGGGGCTTCCCCACCAAACTTCTGGTCTTTCACAATGGAGTCACTCATTCTATACCCTCCGTAGAAGACGGAATGTCTCTCCTCCGTAGATGGCGTCTGACCTCTGATAACTCTGAACCTCGGCCTGGCGGACCCGCTCGCCCTCCACGGGTACCCAAGGACTGGCATATGGTTGGAGAACCCTGAAAGATCTACGAGACTCTCACTCTCCCTCACCCAGGGAGATCAGGTGCCTTTACAGGATGTTAACTATATAGCCTTTTTCTTGGCGAACTACTTATCACTTTTTTCTATAAGTTTTTTACATTTGTAATTGATTGATGAAGGAATCTTACTTCTCACCCCCCACAGCTTATTCGGTGCATTTTGGCACTATGATGTTTGTTTTTTGTTCTTTATTCTTGTATAGTTTACTGTGTTTAGTAGAATTTGGTTATTTTATCATACACAGCTCATATATGTGCGCATCACCTAACTATATCTTTAGTGCAGATCTGGACCGCTTGCCATGCTGGCACACACCCCATCTGTGTAGTCTAACATCCCTCTATTGGCCATTACCATGGTTATTCGAATTTCCTCTATAAATGTTAAGGGGCTTAATAGCCCTTACAAAAGAAGCTCGGTATGGAGGGAGGCACGCCGTTTGAGATGCGACGTGCTCATGCTTCAAGAGACTCATTTTCATGTTGAGAAAAGCCCTCTATTTACGAACCCCTCCTTTCCTCATATTTTTAAGGCCTCCTGTGCGGCCAAACGCAAGGGAGTCCTTATAGCTGTCCGTGACTCAGTTGCCTTTAGCATGGAGTCTGTATTAACGGATCCCCAGGGCCGGTATCTCGGTCTTAATTGTACTATTAATAGTATGAGATACACTTTGGTCACAGTGTACCTCCCCAATCGGTTTCAGGCCTCGTATTGGAGATCTCTCTTGCCCAAAATTCGGGCATTTGCCACTGGTATCTTAAATGTAGGGGGAGATTACAATTGCCTTAGATAACTCTCTAGACTCGTCCAATCCTCAAAGGAAATCTCCTGTACTCACCCCTTCCTTATTAGATCAGGGGTTATATGATGTGTGGAGATGCCAGTATGGTAGCGAGAGAGACTACAGTTTTTTCTCTTTCCCTTCCTCCTCATACTCTAGGATAGATTTCTTCTTGGCGGATAAATTGGGCCTGTTACAGACTGTATCCTCTCATATTGGTCTGATTACGTGGTCGGATCATGCCCCGGTGTCTCTGGTCCTCCGTGAGCAGTTTGCCACAGCCCTGCCTTCCCAATGGCGTCTAAACGAATATATCCTTGATCATCCCTCTCATGGTGCTCAGCTCCTCAATGCGCTACAAGAATTTTTTTTTAACTCAATGCGCCTACGGCCTCAGACCCCTATATCCTGTGGAACGCCCATAAGGCATTTATGCGCGGGGTGATTATCCAAGCTTGTTCTAGGGCCAAGAAGCAACGCTCTAAGGATATTGATGCTTTGCTTCAAAAGCTAGCTGGGCTGTCGGCAGCGAATAAGCTTTGCCCTACCCCATCTCTTTCAAACGAGATTAGACAATACCAATTACAATTGCAAGGTCTGATGGCTCATCAACAAGACCTTGCCTTTAAGAGATTTCAGTGCCAGGCCTATATCCATAACAACAGAGCTAGTGCTTTCCTGGCAAAGAAAATCAAACAAGCCCAACCCAGATCACGTATTGAGTATCTTTTTAATGCTCAGGGGGACAAAATTACAGATCCCCGTCTTATAGCTGAACAGTTCAGGGCCTACTATAAATCTCTATATAATTTAAAAGAGGATACCGAGGTACATCAACCCTCACTGACGGACATCGATAAATTTCTAGAATCTGTCTCTCTTCCCCACCTCTCGGAGGAACAGCGCCAGTTACTGGCTGCTCCTATATCTCTATCGGAGATCTATAAGGCTGTTGCATCCTTGAAGCCATTAAAATCCCCGGGTCCTGATGGTTTTTCTGGTATCTATTATAAAAAATACAGGGATATTTTGTCGCCCCATTTATTGGGAGTGTTTATGAGAGCTGCGGAGGATCAGAGATTCCCAGAGGAGATGTTAGCCGCAACTGTGGTTACCCTCCCCAAACCAGGCAAGCCCCCTACTAGTCCAGCAAATTTTAGGCCTATTTCTTTACTGAATGTGGATGTTAAGTTGTATGCGAAGGTGCTGGCGGAGTGTCTGGTACGTATCCTGCCCCGGCTAATCGGGCCAGACCAGGTGGGATTTGTTATGGGTAGACAGGCCCCGGATGGCACCCACAGGTTTAATAACTTAATTCAGAGCGCAGAACGTAATAGAGGACCATCCCTTTTATTAGCTCTCGATGCAGAAAAGGCCTTTGACAGGGTCCACTGGGGCTACCTAGATCGAATACTGGATAAGTTTGGCATGGGATCTTTCTTTAAAAAGGCCACCCTGGCTCTTTACTCCTGCCCGTCCGCTCGGATTCTATCCTCGGGGTTTTTGTCCGACCCCTTTCAGATCAGCAATGGGACCCGCCAAGGCTGCCCTCTCTCTCCTATCATATTTGCATTAGTGATGGAGCCGTTGGCTGAGGCCATTAGACTTAACGTTAATATCACAGGTATTTCAGTTGGGCAACATCAGCACAAAATTGGCCTATACGCTGATGATGTGATCCTCTCCTTGGCCAACCCTATGTCATCCTTGCGAGCTACTACAGATACCTTGGAGACCTTTAGTAAAGTCTCTTATTATAAGATTAACCCGGCCAAGTCCCAGTTGCTCCCAATTGGTATTTCCCCGTCTCTAAAAAGGGAGCTGAGTGCCCAATTCCCGTTCAGGTGGGGGGAGATAGCATTACGTATCTGGGAATCTCCTTGACGACCCCAAGCTCTAATCTCTTCTCCTTAAACTATGTACCGTTGCTGTCCAAGGTGTCCTCCCTCCTGGCCGGTTACTCTAAACCCATGTTGTCCTGGGCTAGTAGGATTGCCATAGTGAAGATGATGGTGCTCCCAATCATACTTTATTTGTTCCGCACTGTGGTTATCCCCCTCCCCAACTCCTACCTGACAAAACTACAAAAGCTAATTTCGGATTTCATTTGGGAGGGGAAGAGATCAAGGATACGCATGCGGGTTATGACTAGACCCTGGGCTAGAGGGGGAGCAGGTGTCCCAGATGTTAAGAGATACTATGCTGCAACTGTTTTGGAGCAGTTGAGGGTCTGGTGGGGGGGAGTCACCGGATACCGTTGGTTGGAGGTTGAGGAGTCCTCTATGAGCCTCCCATTGATTTCCCTCTTGCGTCCCAAATCATTCTGCCCTTCCAACACTCTAATTCCCCTAAGTATAAAGGCATCTGTCTGGTCATGGTGCTTTCTGACCTCATTCACCCCGGTGGCAGAATTAATTCCTTTGACGGACCTGCCATTACGTTACCTGGCCTCATTCCTGCCCGGTCTGAGCTTGAAGCGCTGGTCAGACGCTGGCCTCCAGAGAGTCGAGCAGTTATTCGGGGGGCCCAATTGAAATCGTTAACTGCATTGATGGAGGAATTTCAAATCCCACAGCGGGATTTCTATAAATATCTGCAGATAAGACATCTCCTTCATCCCCACAATGTCTCAGACCCCGTGTTTCCTAGACTGGCCCTCCGGATGTGGCAGACATCGGCCCCTATTAAGGGTGGTTCCTCAGCTTTCTATAAACTCCTCTCCACCAGGTTAAACCTCTCTGTCTGATACGCTGGGAGATTGAGCTTGCTAGAAGCATCTCTCTCCAGGAGTGGTATGAAGCGTTCGGGTTTGTTAAGCGTGTATCGAGGGGCGCAGCCCACTGGGAGACGGCGTGCAAGATATCTCTTCGATGGTACAGGACCCCCACTCAGCTAGCACACATAGACCCTTTGTGCTCAGATTTGTGTTGGAGAGGTTGTGGTGCAAGAGGTACACTTATACATATGTGGTGGGACTGTCCCCCTGTGCTCGCTTTCTGGAGTGCCGTCTTCCAGTTGATGTCCGGTCTGGCAGGCATGAATGTCCCGTTATCTCCAGGCCTGGTGCTCTGCTTCCTGGATACTGAGTCTTTTCCAGGCGATATGGCAGTAGTTCTGGGCCAGATTATATTAGCGGCCAGAGCTATGATAGCACGCCAGTGGAAGAATGCACCCTGTTTGACGCTGTCGGAACTAATACAGCACGTCAACTTGGCCTATACACTAGAGAAGATGTTGGCATGTAGAAGCCATAGGTATACTGCCTTTCGCCTGAAGTGGGCCCCTTTGGTGTGTCTATGTCGGCTGTGTGGGGAGTCCCTCTTTGCAGAAGGCCGGACCCCTCTTTCCATACATGATATTCTATTGCTCCACGGCTCTAGTAGTGTGGTGATGTGTATATTATAAACCCTTTTTCTAGATAACTTACTGAGCGGTATGATGTTGATTTCTGTTTCCCTTTTTCCCTTGCTCCCTTCAAATTGTGTTACCACTACAACAATATGTATATGAATACTGTTGATGCCTTATTGTCCCTATGTATTGTTTCTTTCCCTGCTATGTATTGCAAAAATTTTCTCTCAATAAAAATCTAAATTTAAAAAAAAAAAAAGAATGCTAGTACTTCCAGTCAGCTTAAATAGAAGTATCACTGCTTGGTAATACACAGAATGTTAAATTTAGCCCCTGAGCCTCTATAGAAGCATATGAGGGATTGTACTAGGCACCGGTCTATACCTCATTAGTTTTTTTCAGTAAGGCTGTGACTTATTCATACAGAGAATTAGAGCAATATTTACTTTACTACACTATTGATATGGAGTGCAGACAATTTGGAAATATGGTGAGCTCTCCAGATATTCATATCCTATTATGTTCCAGCAAAATCAATGCATTGTGGCATACAAAATCTGAGTGTTACTTGGCAGAACAGCAAATTATCAGCCAGGTGTCAAGCCTGATTATACATGAATATCTGTCAGCACAAATAAAGTGATGAGCTGCTGCATGCTCTGTGATAGTGACCACAGCTGACTAGCAGTGAAAGTAGGAATGCAGATTGTTCCTTTCTACACACAAAAGAAGCAGCTGCAGCTGGTTTCTCATGGAAGCCAGGCAATAAATAGGAATCCTTAATTACTTTTATTGAACTAAAAATAGCAGCTCCTGTCTTGGCCGAATTGGGTTGTGCTGTCATGGTGATATGTAGAAGGGTACATACTTATTCTATTCCCTACAGCATGGGTTGTGCTTTATTAATATACTCTTATTATGCAGCAAACTACATTTTATAGGCTTTGAAGGGGGTTTTCCCACTACAGAAAATCATGGCATATACTGTATATTTAACCTAAGTATGTTGTACTTTATAAAGGGCAGCATATTACAGGGTCAAGTCCGTTCTCCTGTTAGTCAAAACGGCACCAAAATGTGTAATCAAAGAATACAATGCATACACAGCAGCCTGTCAATGATACACGAGCCTGCTATATTGTTTGGATTGCTCAGTTAATGGCACAATATTTTTAAGAATAATAGGAAAACAGACCTAGTTCTATAATATCTTACCCTGACATATGGCCACTGTTCCCTCTCAATAGGGCAATTCAAAACATTAGCAAATATTGGTGTATGGCACCAAAAAGATTAGCAATAAGTAGCTAACATTGGAGTTTAGTAACATTGCTGCAGTCTAGGCATAGAAGAGATTAAGGTCTACATCCCTAGTGACCGAGAGCAATGAAGAGGTGTATTATCAGCACCCACTGAGCAGAGAAAGAGTTAATGACACCATCCCTAAACATCTACAGCAGTAAAGTTGTTAATGTTTGCAACACTGTTGGTCTAGGGCAGAGAAACAGTTAATGGGGGGTATTCATTATTAATTCAAGCCACATATCTGGCATAAAAAGCAACCTTGGTTTTGCACCTCCCACATCACTTTCATGAAAGCAAAAGTGTTGTGGGGGTTGTACTACATGTAATATAATTTACACCAGTATAGTGGCACAAATGATCAATGAAATCTACATGTGCGACTCACCATAAATGAGGTGGCTTTGGAGCTTGGGATATGAAGACTGGCATGGAATATTCCATTCTTCATAAATATCCCCCAATGTTTGAATTCCTGGGGCTTTAGGGCAGTGAAGGAAATGCCTCTCTGTAACTTTGGAGGTATAGAGCAGGGAATGAATGACGTAATACCAGCTTTCCTGGTTGTCTAGGGCAGAAAATGAATGTCATGTCAATCTAGGGGCATTCTGCTCACATGACTAAGCAGCTGATGCAGAGAGGTGACTGGTAGCAGGAAACATCAAATGCTTCAAACTTCGAATCAGAACTTTATTTTGCCCGTTTAAGCAGCTAAAATACAATACACAACTATACCATTATGTTCTGCAAAAAAAAAAAAAAATTAACATTGTGTTTTTGAAAACTGCTCTGCAGTGTTTTGCCAGTTTCTGATTTTTTTTTCAGCAATATGTGGATTGAGATTTCTTAAAACCTCATGCACCGTGACAGTGCAAACTTTCAGGCAGTCTGAAAATTCACCAGGTAGATCACAGCGGCTGATGATAGATGATAAATCTAGTGTATCTTTAGATTGTCTAGTCTAATTTTATACCACATTTCAGTTGGCTTATGTTCAGTCTGAATTATTCAACACCATTTTGATGAATTTAAGCCACTCCCCCTTTTTCTGAGTACCCACATGTCTAACAAGTTGAATTTTTTATTTTTTATAATTTTTTTTTTTAACCCAGACTAGATGTTCCACCTTGCGCCAATGTCTAATTGGAACCACAATAGTAAATAGTTCTTAGGTGTTTTTTTTCTGAGTTTTTATTCTCCCCCCCCCCCATAAAGAAGTCTATACATAAATGTCTGAAAAAATGCCAGACCCAAAGCATGCTGCAAAGAGCCAAGACACAGTCAGGAAATTAGCAAAAAACACATTGTATGTTGGGCTATGACACTTGCAGTGTTCTTTGCTGAAATAGACAACACAAAAAAAAAAAAAACCCTCTCTCTCTCAAGGTGCTTCCTCACGTCATGTTTGATGCAGTTTTTGAAGTCAATGCCAGGAACAGAACATAAAGGGAGAGGAAGTATATAGTAAAGGTTCCGCTTCTCTAATGTTTAATCCATTTTAATTTTTAAATTTAGAGAGTACATTAATGTGGCATATGAGAAAGCAACCTATGACTAGCACATAAAATAATAATCAGTACGACTGAATTGCTGAATTCGTTCACTACCATCATTAGATTTTACATGTACTCATCTTAACAGTTTCAACAGTAGAGCATACAATAGAAACAATACAAATGCAACAAAAATGTATTTTGAGCAGCATAAACAAAGCAAAAAACCCATGCAGTTTTTTTATATATTTATCTTTTTTTTAATGACTCCAGATTTAAAGGGGTTGGTCACTTTCAGACCAATATTAAAAGACCAATGTTCTTGTTTGTATAATAAAGAGTTGTAAAATTTTCCAATATCCTTTCTGTATTAGAAAGCTGTGCACCTGTGTGTTCATCACATGACCATGGACTAATTTTTAGTATAATGAATGACAGCAATTGATACAGAAAGAAAATTATTGCCTCAGAATCTAATTAGACTTCACTAAAAGACAGACATAGGGGGTCATTTATTAAAACTTGTGTTTCCTATGCCAGCCTTAATCCATTCTTCCACTGGCATGAGATGCATCAGAATTATCTTGCAGAGTGTAATAAACAGGGTTTCCATTTAAGATATGTGCAAACATAACATGGGTGGGAGCTTGAGAGCTACACCTTTGCTGATTTTTACTATGCACTGGCTTTGCAGCTGGTGGAAATTTCATTGGAACTGTAAAATAGATGATTGATAGGATACAAATACAATTTTGCATATACAGTGCTGGCCAAAAGTATTGGCACCCCTGCAATTCTGTCAGATAATACTCAATTTCTTCCAGAAAATGATTGCAATCACAAATGCTTTGGTAATAATATCTTCATTTAATTTGCCTTCAATGGAAAACCACAAAAAGAATTGTCAAAAAGCCAAATTGGATATAATTCCACACCAAACATAAAAAAGAGGGTGGACAAAAGTATTGGCACCCTTTGAAAAAAATCATGTGATGCTTCTCTAATTTGTGTAATTAACAGCACCTGTTACTTACCTGTGGCACATAGCAGGTGGTGGCAATAACTAAATCACACTTGCAGCCAGTTGAAATGGATTAAAGTTGACTCAACCTCTGTCCTGTGTCCTTGTGTGTACCACATTGAGCATGGAGAAAAGAAAGAAGACCAAAGAACTGTCTGAGGACTTGAGAAGTAAAATTGTGAGGAAGCATGAGCAATCTCAAGGCTACAAGTCCATCTCCAAAGACCTGAATGTTCCTGTGTCTACCGTGCGCAGTGTCATCAAGAAGTTTAAAGCCCATGGCACTGTGGCTAACCTCCCTAGATGTGGACGGAAAAGAAAAATTGACGAGAGATTTCAACGAAAGATTGTGCGGATGGTGCTAAAGAACCTCGACTAACATCCAAACAAGTTCTAGCTGCCCTACAGTCCGAGGGTACAACAGTGTCAACCCGTACTATCCGTCGGCGTCTGAATGAAAAGGGACTCTATGGTAGGATACCCAGGAAGCCCCCACTTCTGACCCAGAGACATAACAAAGCCAGGCTGGAGTTTGCCAAAACTTACCTGAGAAAGCCAAAAACTTTTTGGAAGAATGTTCTCTGGTCAGATGAGACAAAAGTAGAGCTTTTTGGGAAAAGGCATCAACATAGAGTTTACAGGAAAAAAAAAGAGGCCTTCAAAGAAAAGAACACGGTCCCTACAGTCAAACATGGCGGAGGTTCCCTGATGTTTTGGGGTTGCTTTGCTGCCTCTGGCACTGGACTGCTTGACCGTGTGCATGGCATTATGAAGTCTGAAGACTACCAACAAATTTTGCAGCATAATGTAGGGCCCAGTGTGAGAAAGCTGGGTCTCCCTCAGAGGTCATGGGTCTTCCAGCAGGACAATGACCCAAAACACACTTCAAAAAGCACTAGAAAATGGTTTGAGAGAAAGCACTGGAGACTTCTAAAGTGGCCAGCAATGAGTCCAGACCTGAATCCCATAGAATACCTGTGGAGAGATCTCAAAATGGCAGTTTGGAGAAGGCACCCTTCAAATCTCAGGGACCTGGAGAAATTTGCCAAAGAAGAATGGTCTAAAATTCCAGCAGAGCATTGTAAGAAACTCATTGATGGTTACCGGAAGCGGTTGTTATTTTGTCTAAAGGTTGTGCTACCAAGTATTAGGCTGAGGGTGCCAATACTTTTGGCCGGCCCATTTTTGGAGTTTTGTGTAAAATGATCAATGATTTGACTTTTTTTTCATTCTCTTTTGTGTTTTTTCATTGCAAGCAAAATAAATGAAGATATTATTACCAAAGCATTTGTGATTGCAATCATTTTCTGGAAGAAATTGAGTATTATCTGACAGAATTGCAGGGGTGCCAATACTTTTGGCCAGCACTGTATATTACAAACCACCATTGAGATCACTTGATTGTGGCTGCTTCTAAAATCTACATTAGTAGACAACCCATCCAATGGACTCCCATCAATGTAATTTTCTTAGATAATTAAAATATTTTGGAGAATTCCTTTAGTAGAGGATGCATGAATAATCAGTGTGAAAAGTTAAATGGGATATTTCAGTCTCAAGTTACCCTCCAAGTATAGCACTTGGTTATATTGACAGTTCCCTTTAAATGACCGGTGGTGTGCATTTCTGACCTGCTGCTCAATCATACTGGGGAGAAAATCAGTGACTAGACCCCCACCAAACAGCAAGTTACTGGAATACCCCTTTAAAATACTCTATCCTCACACTGGTTTCATAGATTGTAAACAAACTGGGGGAGATATATTAAAGCTAAATGTTACAGAATTCTGAGTAATTTGTGCCAAACTGGCATACATGTTTGGCACTACATTTATTATGTGTTTTAGACACCCTCTGCACTTCACTGGTTGTGACTTAGGCAATTCACACTAAAATTGAACTAAAAGTTTGGCACAAAGTAAAGTGTAAAGTTAAACACATCTAAAGATGCACCAAAATTTAAGATAAAACCCCTTAATGACACAACCTATTTTGGCTTCCAGGACGAGGTATACTTTTTGCTTTTTTTTCATCCCTGTCTTCTGAGTACATCAATGGAAAAATGAAGTTATGGCTCTAATATGATGGCTTGATTTTGCCAAGGGAAGTTATATTTTTAGATAGAATCATTTTAAAGTACATTTAATGCATTAAAAAACTTTTTTTTTGGTGGAGGGAATAACAAAACAAACAGGAATTCTTCAATATGTTGCATTTCGTTTTTACGTTGCTCGCCATACAAGGACATGCTAATTTTATTTTGTGGGTAAGTACGATTACAGAGATCCCTAACTTATAACGTAGTTTTTACATTTTACGACTTTTGCACAATAATAAATAAAATAAATAATTTTGTTTTTGCATCAACATATTCTAAGAGCCATAACTTTTTAATTTTTCAATTGATCGAGCTGTGTATGGGCATCTTTTTTGTGGAAGGAGCTGTAGTTTATATCTGTACTCTTTTGAGGTGCATTCAACCTTTTAAGCACTTTTATTCCATTTTTTGGGAGATAAGATTAACAAAAATGTCAATTTTTGTGTTTACTTATTTTTCTTGCGGTTAAATAACATGTTAGCTTTTTACTGCAAGTTGTTTCGGACACAACAATACCATTTATGTGTTTGTTTATTTTATTTTTTTTTAACATAAAGTTGTGTGCAAAGGGAAAATTGTATATGGAAGGTTTTTTTTAATAATTTTAAAACACTTTATTATTATTTTTTTTACATTTTTATTTAGTCTCACTAGGAGACAAAAACCTGCGATCTCTTGTATAATATCTTGTATGTACAGAAGTATTTCAGGGTATTGTACATGTCAGTGTAACACTTACCATCAGTCTATAAGACCCAGCCTCTAGTTAGGTCTAA
This sequence comes from Leptodactylus fallax, assembly GCA_947044405.1. Classification (NCBI taxonomy): domain Eukaryota; kingdom Metazoa; phylum Chordata; class Amphibia; order Anura; family Leptodactylidae; genus Leptodactylus; species Leptodactylus fallax. The sequence continues at coordinate 2,728,376 of CAMRHE010000087.1, read as the reverse complement.
TAGGCTTGCGTTCATGGCAATACACAAGGTTAACAGCCAGGCCTCTGGCTGCCCTGTAAAATCCTCAGAACCTCGCAATTGCGCTGCAGAGGACTGAGGGGTTGGCACAGGGAACCTCTTCCCTCTGCCTAGCCACTTTACATGCTACGATCACTACCGATCGCTGCATGTAAAGGGTTAAACTGCCAGAGTTTGTAGTTCTCCATTTCCAGCAGTTCCATTCGTCATAGAAAATGAACTGCCCCTTGCCCATGACGAATATGTTTGTCAATTCATGGGAAGGGGTTAAGTTACACTGTCTAAATATAAAACAGGATTAGTAAATCTGCCCTCACTGTGAAGAAATATTACCTTGTAGTAAATTATGACTAAACACAAACACGATAATTGCAACAGAAAACACAATTTTATTGTTACTTTAATTATATCAGTTATTTTATGGCAAGAAATATATACATGGTGTTTATTGGTACATTATATTGCAACATTACAAAAGATGACAAAATAAAACCACCATGGTGTAACCTATTCTCACATGGTTTTGTGGAAGACAGAGTTGATCTACAGTACTATATCCGCATTTCATGCTATATTTAAATGAAAAGTAAAAAATAAGAACTTTACATAATACACTATATCTAGATGCTGACAGTGAAACCACTCCTAGACTAAAGATGTACAGAAAAAAAAAAATCATTTGTTTCACATAACTTAATTGGCAGGATTAAATGGCTCAACACATTTTGAGTACATATGGTAGAAAATGAAATGCTCATTAGCATACTAGCATTACATCCAATATTCAACATTAACAATTTATAGAGATTTTCTTCATGATATTCACAAAAGTGGAATATAAATTCAATAGACTATGTGGTGGATAAAAGGGAAAAAAAAATAAAAAAAATTTAAACGTCCCATCATGCATACGTGAAGTTAACAGCTCCTCGAGAGAAACTGAGCGATGGAATCCAAACATACAGATGTATGTAGCAGTATCGATATTACTACACGACTACAAAACATAACCAATAGAGTACATGGGCATCTTAAAGTAAATTTGTATAGAAAAACTGTTGTGTCCCTACAATATCATTCACAATGCCAATACAATATGGATTGTATTGCACATTGGATAAGTAGAAAGGTCCAGGTCATTACTATAATTCTTTATCTTCTTCCATACAGTAGATTGCTTGCTATTTTGTGTAACTTAACCATTAGAATGCACATTCATTACAACACACAATACACAATATTTAAATCTTATCATAATTCGGGACTATAGCACAAAAATACCTATTTTGTGAAAGGACTAAATTACCCTGATTGCAAAATTTTGCTTTGTCTATTATCAAAAATCACCTACCACCCGTTCATAGTTATCTATATGCTGTATAATAATTAGACAGAAATCCTTGGTATATATAAAAATGTATAATAGATACTTATACTAGAAATTCTAACTTGCACTCCTTGAACATAATACAGTAGTTACAACTGTCAGTATTTACTGCATATTTCCATATCTGCTAATAACAAAGTACTTTAATGTTCCTGTAATATGATAAATCAGGTTGGACTTGCTCTAGAAATATTTCCACCTGGGTAGTCATGTACTAATAAATCTAGTGTGAATTAATCAACAAAAGTGTAAAAACATTTGGATCTTAATTGGTATAACTGTAGAATTGGCAAAGTCAGATATGTCACAGCAAAGGAACTGTTATATTATCTTCAGTGTAAGGAAGAGTCATCCTTTGCTGGGATCTCAGTAAAGTGTGGTAGAGATGAAAAGATGAAAAATACAACACACAAAAGCATCACACATAGAGACATTCTGTGCTCAAATAAACACTTGTGAATAGGACACAAAGGAAGGATGCAGTTGGTCTAAGAGATACCATCCAGTTGTCTTGAGTGTTTACAATAAAAGGCTTGCAAGGCTTAGAGTTAGCTACAAGGAAAAGAGAGATGCTGGCGTCATTATCAGGAGAACAGACAAGACATACAAGGCAACATGATAAATAGGGAAATGTTACATTTTGGTACATAAACCAATCCTGCATTCAAAACATTTTTTTTTAATCTAGTGACAGGTCAAAGCATTACCCAAGCAACAAGTTACAAACATGTAGCAAAGAACATTTCATGAAAGTGTAGCTTGTTGGTATTCTATATTGGAAAATGCCAAAGCACCAGCACATCTGCAAAAGCCTGTTTTTATGATTACCAAATGCAGTATAGGGTCATTGTGATGAATTATGTATTATCAGTGTATTATATTGTTTAGGTATGTATACAAGTTGTGTTTGGGGCTAGCCAGGAATGTGATTATTATCTACCAGTGATCACAGGATTCCCTGCCGTTTTATTACCAGAGTCTGGGCACAGCACTGTCTTTGAAATAGCCCAAGACAGACCAGGTTTAAAATAGAGAGGGGGTTGTAGCAGGAATTTCTTCCTGACAACAGAGGTGTCTGTAAGAACTAAACTTTTCCAGGCGGGGATTAAACCATTTATTCCCCAACTTTCCCAGGTGAGGATGAAACAGTTCACCCCCCACTTCATGAAGGGGGAGGAGGGTGGGTTATCCTGGCAGGGTTTTGTCTGAATGAGACAGGGGCTCACCCTTACAAAAACTGTGGATTCTAGGAGTACTTGTTCACAGCTTTAGAGCCAGCAACAAGAGTGTTGGCCATCCCATCTGAGATCCTACAAGCTCCATAGAAACAAAAGGACTATAACTCACAAGGTTTTTCTATTTTTCTCCCTTTTATTTTATAAACTGTTTTGCTTGTTTTGTCACCTTTGTTATATATAAGCACTAAACTGTACAGTACTAAATTCAATTTATCGAGTGATCCACATATGCTCTATGAACCCATCACCTTTCTAAAGGGTGTGTGTGTGTCTAACGGTTAGGTAGACGTGTGCTTATTAAAGCCATTAAAGTTAGTAGATGGTGGCAGCATGTATCTGGAGTGTGTGGACTGTGTTGGAGTGTGATTTATGCTCAATTTTCAGTCTGAGTGAAGGATGAGTGTAGTGAATTAACCCCTGACAGCTGCATCCAACATAACATAGGAAAGAGACTGCAGTTTGGGAGTCTGGGGTGTTAGACTCACACCAATCATATTCGGATGACCTATCCTATGAATAGATAATCAATATGAAAGTTCTGGAAAACCCCTCTAAGAGGTATACACCTCTTGATAAATTTGGTGCATCTCTGGCCCTCCATGCATCAGAAAGTCAAATCTACACAAGCAAGGAAGTAAAATGTATACCAGTTTTTAGTGTAAATTACAATAAATCTGGCAGACCATAGGAGATCACGTCTATTCAATGCTAAACAATATCCACTTTTCAAAGAGAGTAATTTTTTTTTTTTTTTACTGAGATTTTAAAAACAGTAAAAAGATGTAAAACGGGATTGCCCATAAATATGTGACTTTTTACAGTTTAGGCATATACAGTATCAACCTCACATTTATATAGTATAACATGACTTGCTGTCTCAGGAAGATCCAATGTGATTAGCTAGTCCTTACGTGGGTATTGTTGGTGACCCAGAACGGTGGAAGTGTACATTCTGCCATTTTCCATCACGGCGGTGCCACACGCGAGTTTCTTCAGATTGCATGGTCTTTGGCAACCCTGTGTTATCCATATACTGGGTGAGTCGAATGTAGGCAATGCAGGCAGCATCTTCCCCAATCAAGTGAACATGAGGGTTCAGGATAATAGTATGAATTGGCTTGTTGCTCTTGGATAAAGCTACAAATAAAATAAAGGCTTTAGAACATACAATATATCCTTTTGTAAGGTTCAGCTTTCTGAAAAACGTAATACCCTTTAACACTTAAAGGCTACATACACAAATTGCAACATTTTTAAATGTATGTATTCTAAAAATTGCATTCTAAATTTTTTTTTTAATTGCGTTTAAATTAAAACTTTTGCTTTGACTCCTACAATTTGCATGTATAAGCACTAAAATACAGGCTATAGAATGCCCTCTCTCTTCTAAATCATTAGGATGACTACCCGACAGCGACTTCTCCAGCCTCTCTCAGGTCTCTCCTGAAAGATCTTTTAGGCTTTAGTCCCACGTGACGAAAATGCTGCGGCAAAAACCATCTACACTTTGCAGAAAAATGTCTGCAACGGACATGCTGCGATTTCCAGAACTGTCTAGTATTTGGAAATTGCAGCATGTCAATTATACCTACGGAAACGCCAGCGGTTTCCCTATAGGTATAATTGAAGCAGAAAGTCCACAGAGGAAAACTCCACAGACTCTCTGTGAAAAGCACTGCGGGAAAAACGGTGATGCGTTACTGCCACAGTTTTTCCCGAAGTGCTTTTTGGCTGCAGCCCGCTACCTGGGGCCTCAGCCTTAAGCTTTTTTATCACTAAATGAAATTTTAACTTTCAACTGGTCATAACCAGCTTAATATTTGTTCAGAAGAGTAGAAAGAAGGGTTGAAGAGGGAGTTGGCAAGTAGGCAGCTCGACAGATTAGATAATAAATGGCATTCTACTGCTTGTACTGTAGGGCTTAAACAGGCAAGCCGTAGAAGTCAAATGAAACAAAATGTTTAAACTCAATAAAGAAAAAATTTAATAAAAAAAAAAAAAAGTTTGGCAAAAGTGTACATAGCCTTTATTCTTTTATTCACCTTGGATCAACAAGATCTAGAGGGAGAAGGTTCTTAAAAGGTCAGCTACGCATTTACTAAACAATATACACGTTTCTAGCAGGGTGTTATCAGGGATATGTGTTTCAATGGCAGGACATTCAAAGCTAGTGAGGCTTGAACAGAGTTTGATCAGCTAGAACACCTATATGTTTATTGTGTTTGAAGGGACAATTTACAAATATACAATAATCTTCTTAGTTTAATATAGAATGAAAGTAAAAAAAAGAACGTGGAACTATATACTCTTGGCTTGAGGAAATCCACAACTTCCATTGTGGCTTGCCATCTTGACAGAATGCCTAAAACATTAAATCATCACCCAGGGAACAAAAGAAACCCTATAATCAGTGACCGAAATAAAGTGATATCAGCTTAAAGGGGGTGGAAGGTTCAAAATACCTTCCATAGCAATGATAGTCGTGTGTAGGGGCCTTTAAAAAAAGAAGAATCATATATTTGTGGCCACAAAGTGATGAAGCAATACAGATATAATCATATTTTATGGATATGCAAATCGGCCTCCAAGTGCACCAGGGATGAATCCAAGTTGTCTAAAGACAGCTTTAATGCACGCAGAGGCTGAAAATGATAATTGTAGAATTAGGTAGTAATTCCAAAGAAGAGCCAGAGCTCTTATAGCTGTCTATAGGCAAATCAGACCCACATGAAAAATGCATCCAGCATGAGAAAAATCGGAAGTATATAAAATATAACTTTCAATTCAAATAGAAAATATATAAAAATTTGATGAAAAACCAATACATGTAACGTCACTTACACGTTTCAAGGCATAAGCCTCTTAATCATAGCACAAAGTCTATGGCATGTTGTCCACAATAAAAACCTAGCCAGAACAACATGAAACATGTAAGCGACGTTACATGTATTGCTTTTCTTCCAATTTTTATATTTTTTTCTATGCGAAGTTAAGTTATATTTTATATACTTACGATTTTTCTCGTGCTGGATCCATTTTTTAATTTGGTTCAACCTATCCCTTTACGGAATATTAGATACCAGTCTTCACATGTGAGTGGGCTGTGTTTTGTACATTTTTTGTAAATCAGACCCTCCCCCATTGCACTTGCAAGCTTATATGTATATCCATAAAAAGATGATTATCTCTGCATTGCTTCATTATCTTGTGGCCATAAAGGAACGTTTTTACTCCTATTAAGGCCCCTACACAGATCTTTAATTGGTTTGCAAGGAATTGAACAAATTGACCTAACAGACTCCCTTTAAAGCAATATGTTTGGCAAGAGGAAACATTTTTTCAATGGTAAAAAAACTGCCTAAAAAACATGGAAAGCTGTTGATCACACATTTAATGCCACTGCCTATATCCAAGGAAGTTTTGCAATGTTTATTTCTCCAAGAAAGATAGATAAAGAAGCAGCCATCCTTAGTTATGCCGTAGTACCAATTTTGTTTTCTTCACTGCTGACCTAAAAAATCTAACATAAAAAAATGTAACGACTTTCTTTTGAGAGATGAGGGGGGAATAACTGCAGGATTTTACTTCGTCTGCAGACATAAAGACAGGTGTGCATAGCGGAGTCATAAAAGGTGTGTAATATGTAATATCAAAGTGAATATGTGTGCAGCTAAAATATACAAATAGATGTAAAAACTACTAAAAACAGAACACACCATTTTCAAAGTAAAATCGATGGAAATCCATGCCTTCCACAAGGTTTCCCAGCGCTTCGGGCTCAAAAGAAGTAAGTCCAGGATCACAAATCTTTCTGTAAATTAAATATAAACATTTCAGTTTAAATGTTTCAGAAACATTACAGACACTATATAGACTTGAAAGGATCATTTTTAGTTAAAGGGGTATTCTGTTTTTTTTTTGTTTTTTTTATATTATATTATTATTTACTTTCTCTACAGAACAGGATATAATACAATTTTCTAATATACACACACGTGGACAAAATTGTTGGTACCCCTCGTTTAATGAAAGAAAAACTCACAATGGTCACAGAAATAACTTGAATTTGACAAAAGTAATTTGCCAAACTACATGTTGACAAGCCACAAAGCTTCTGGGAGAATGTCCTATGGACAGATGAGACAAAAATCAAAATTTTTGGCAAGGCACATCAGCTCTATGTTCACAGATGGAAAAATGAAGCATATCTTGAAAAGAACACTGTCCCTACTGTGAAACATGGAGGAGGCTTGTTATGTTTTGGGGCTGCTTTGCTGCATCTGTCACAGGGTGTCTTGAATCTGTGCAGGGTACAATGAAATCTCAAGACTATCAAGGGATTCTAGAGAGAAATGTGCTGCCCAGTGTCAGAAAGTTTGGTCTCAGTCGCAGGTCATGGGTCTTGCAACAGGACAATGACCCAAAACACACAGCTAAAAACACCCAAGAATGGCTAAGAGGAAAACATTGGACTATTCTGAAGTGGCCTTCTATGAGCCCTGACCTAAATCCTATTGAGCATCTTTGGAAGAAGCTGAAACATGCCGTCTGGAAAAGGCACCCTTCAAACCTGAGACAACTGGAGCAGTTTGCTCATGAGGAGTGGGCCAAAATACCTGTTGAGAGGTGCAGAAATCTCATTGACAATTACAGGAATCGTTTGATTGCAGTGATTGCCTCAAAAGGTTGTGCAACAAAATATTAAGTTAAGGGTACCATCATTTCTGTCCAGGCCTGTTTGACGAGTTTTCTTTTTTAAAACATTCTGTTGAAGCATGGTTGAAAAGCAATGTTTGACTTTCATTTGTTCACTTTCATAGATTTGTTATATATTATTACTTTTGTTAGATTCAAGTTATTTCTGTGACCATTGTGGATTTTTCTGTCATTAAACGAGGGGTACCAACAATTTTGTCCACGTGTGTATGTATTCAAAATTCTGCTCACATACATACTTATTATTACATCAGTGCTAACTCATTTTTGCATAGTCAAATTGTATAGCCCATGAATCATTCTGTCATGTGTACCCATGTGCACCCATAGGCTAACAGAATAGGACTATACATAGCATCGAACATGTGACACATCATGTGAGACTTGGCATTGAGTAAGCAACTGAATGCCAGGAGTCTCGTGTTTGGTATGTATACCTAGGAGGGAAGAAATTTCACAAGCTGACTTGTTGCAATGGTTGCATCCTATTACAATATCACACTGGAATTCAGTGAACTCTGCAAAATGATCCATTCTTCCACAAATGTTTGTAAATTCAGACATGTCTATGTTCTGGATTTTATATACCTGTGGCAATGGGACCGAATGAAACACATGAATACAATGATTAAATTGAGTCTACCAACTCCCCCGAGCATATTCAGCTGTCACTACTGCATTACAGAGATAAACAACTTATCTTTATTATTCATGTCACTTTTGTAGGTTTGGATTAAAACTTTTTTTGAAGTGTTAGGCAAATGAGGTAGTTGGTGCACTGCTAGCGACCTGGCTGCTGAAGTAGGAAGGGTGATGTTATAGGAGTGGGACAGTCATCTCTTACTGCATGGGGTGGCACACGCAGGAGACGGTTAGTAAGAGCAGTGCTTCCGGGAGATGATGGCCCTTCCTCAGTCAACCAACTCCCTCATTTAGATAACACGTCAAGACCAGGGCTAAAAACGCTTGCAGAAAAAAAAATTCTCAGCGGAGATGCTGCGTTTTTGAAAATTGCATGTCAATTATACCTACGGAAACACTGGCGTTTTCCGTATAGGTATAATAGGGGCAAAAAGGTTCGCAGAGGAAAACTCTGCAAACTTTGTGAAAAACGCTGCGGGAAAAGAACGTGATGTGTTTCCGCCACTTTCTTTTCCGTAGCGTTTTCTTGCTGTGGCTCGCTATGTGGGGCCTTAGCCCAAGGCAATTTTTATCCAAATGTAGAAAAGTTACATATATAACAAAGGTATGAGGTTTACCACTGTAATTTGCTCTGTAACACAGTAGTGGCAGCTGAAAATGCTTGTGGGAATTGGTACACTCCCTGTAAGAGGTGTGTCCCAATATTTTTCTCCATATGATGTTATTAAAGCAACATTCCAACGACACCTTAGATTATGACTTAAATTCAAAAGTCAGACACACTTCAAAGCCAGCCATACACTTGGGATGGCTCCTCGTAGATGCTTGCTGTTACCAACTCGCCCCAACTCCACTTTAAACATGAACCTTCAGCAAAGCAACACCACTGTAGAGAGAACATCTGCCATTTGGGAAGAGTTGGAAAATTTCAGCATCGAGGTGCTTTTCTACTTACACCACATTCATGCAAACAGTGGAAAACATAGATATTAAAAAATTCTTAAAGAGAATTACTCATTTTAAAATGCTAAATGTTATACATAATGTAATTGCCTCAGTGACCTGAACAATTTAGTGCTTGTTTATTTTCAACAGACATATGGTCACTGGAAAATTATATGCAACCTAGCTCTTATTCACCAAGTGAACTTTTTGTTTTTTTTTCTCAGAGAAAATAAAAGGTTACTGCCCACTTGGTTAAAAACAAACAAAAACACACACACACACACACACACTATAATGTTCAGGAGCACAGTGGCAATGAAATGATATATGACATTTAGCATTTTGTACTTGGTGACAGGTCCTCTTTAAATACTGTACATTATCCAAAGTGGTCAAATATACTGTATAAAAGCAGAATTATTATTCTAGCAACACTTACGTATAGGCTTCAAAGTCTCCATTGTTAATTGCTTCAATAAGCTGCTCTGTGACTTTGATGATTTCCTGCTTGCGGGCTAAATAAAAAACATGCTTTAATTGACAGACACATTAAATAAGCAAAAATGGAAACAAACAAAAAATTTTTTGGATGTGGTCTAAATGTTTTTTAAAATTAAGATCTTCGCTGGCATTAAAGGGGTACTCCCAATTTATATTCACATACTGAGCAACAACTTTGCAATATAATCATATTTTAGTTGGTGAAAATTTACACTTATGTCACACATTCTTGTCCCCATGAGCTTTTTCAACTTTTCACCCTCATCAACTGTGGACGGCCTTGAAGAGTATTGTGTCTGGGCAGCCAATCGGTGCATGGCAGAGCTATGACTGCAGAAGGTCTAACCACAGTGGGTGTATCGGGTGGAGCTGTTTACAGATCTGGAAAGTCTCATGGGGATGGGTATACATGATGTAAGTGGAAGTTAATAAGACAGATCACCTACTGCTGAAGCAGGACATTTTTATCAATATAATTATATTGCATAGTTGCTTTGTTCGTCCAGTAGATGAATATGGATTGGAGGATTTAGATCCAGGAATTTAAGATTCAACCACCTGAGATATCATTGGGACTTGCATTAATATGTGACAACTGTACTACATCACATGAAAGGGGACGTTGTGAACATCCATTGCTCTCATCTGTCATAGGAAAACAACAGACTTTAAAACAGCGATAGAGTGACACACACACAGACAAAACTGTAATGTAACATGATGAAAGAAAGCATACAGGACGTTTTTTCCCCCATTAAAAAAGTGGAAAAAAAAACTTGACAAGTGAAAACTTCTGTCATGTTTTTTAACATGTGTGAATGCAGACGGACACTAGATGGATGGGGTCCTGTCTGCATTCTACAATGGATATCCATTATTCTCATCCTATAACAGATGAGAGCAATGGACATTACTAACGGCAGTGTGAACCTACCCTAACTGAATGACTAGATTTATGGGCTAAATTGAAAGCAGAGTGGGTCAGTAGCTATACTATGTACCAAAATTAATTTCTGACCAGAGCAACATGTGCAAGGTTGTTACATGTGTTTTCTTTCACAGTTTTCCTCCACATATTCTTATGTTAGTTACATTAGGACAACTGAATTGGCAGCACTACTCTGAGGACAAGTAGTAAAGTGATTGATTACAATTTCTGTGTGACACTCTAGGAGTGGGTTCACACTATTGTTGTTAATGTCAGTTGCTGTCATCCATCACAGGATGAGCGTAATAGACATTAAATGACAGATGCAGACTGAGCTCCTTCTATCGGGACTCTGTCTGCACTCACCCCTATGTAAAAAATATGATGGAAGCTTGTGCATGCAGAAGTTTTGCTTCTATTACAATAGAAACCAAACATGACAGAAGACAGCGTCCGTCATGTTGTTTACATTAGTGTCAATGGGAAGAGACACAGAAAGGGGGCTCTGTCTGTGTACTTTACTCTGCTATAGTTAATGTCCATTGCTGTCATCCTATGATGGATGACAGCTATGGACAGTAACAACAGTAGTGTCAATGCCCCCCTTTGGTAAATGCTTCAGAGTTCTATATGCTGCACTGAGTACAGGTGTACAGACAGTCTCCCTGGCAATGCTTTAGAGCAGGGGTCGGCAACCTATGGCACGCGTGCCACTCTTGGCACGCGAGGCTTATTTCCCTGGCACGGCAGCGGACTCCTCACCCAGCAGTTTCGATCAGACCAAACACGTCCGAAACGAAACTGCTATTATTATACTGTGGGGTCTCTTCAGACCCCCGAGTATAATAAGCGGAGCTCCCGGGGAGATGATCAAACATAAAAAACAATGTTACTCACTATTCCACGCTCCGCAGCCGCTGTGTACTCTTCAGGCGCTTCTGCTTGAAGTCAGCTGACAGGGCCTCAGGGGTCGCGTCTGCGTCTGACGTCATTACGCATAATGACGCGACGTGACCCCTGAGACTCAATGAGCGGTCGCTGACTACAGGCAGAAGCGCCCGAAGATACAGAGCGGCTGCGGAGCGTGGAATGGTGAGTAACATTGTTTTTTATGTTTCATCACCTCTCTTTGCCCTCCACTTATTATACTCGGTGGTCTGAAGAGACCCCACAGTATAATAATATCTAGTGAATGTGCAGGGTCCACTATAGAGCATAATACCGTGTGCAGGGGCCACTATAGAGCATAATACCGTGTGCAGGAACCACTATGGGACATATACCATGTGCAGGGGCCGCTATGGGACATATACCTTGTGCAGGGGCGACTATGGAGCATAATACCATGTGCAGGGGCCGCTATGGGACATATACCGTGTGTAGGGGCCGCTATGGGACATATACCGTGTGTAGGGGCCGCTATGGGACATATTGCTGTGTGCAGGGGCCGCTATGGGACAAATACTGCGTGCAGGGGCCGCTATGGGACAAATACAGCGTGCAGGGGCCGCTATGGGACAAATACTGCGTGCAGGGGCCGCTATGGGACAAATACTGTGTGCAGGGGCCGCTATAGGACAAATACTGTGTGCAGGGACTGCTATGGGACAAATACTGTGTGCACAGGCAGCTATGGGACAAATACTGTGTGCAGAGGCAGCTATGGGACAAATACTGTGTGCATAGGCAGCTATGGGACAAATACTGTGTGCAGAGGCCGCTATGGGACATAATACCGTGTGCAGGGACCGCTATGGGACATAATACCGTGTGCAGGGACCGCTATGGGACATATACCGTGTGCAGAGACTGCTATGGGACAAATGCCGTGCGCAGAGGCCGCTATGGGACAAATGCCGTGTGCAGAGGCCGCTATGGGACAAATGCCGTGTGCAGAGGCCGCTATGGGACATAATACCGTGTGCAGAGGCCGCTATGGGACAAATACTGTGTGCAGAGGCCGCTATGGGACATAATACCGTGTGCAGGGACCGCTATGGGACATAATACCGTGTGCAGGGACCGCTATGGGACATAATACCGTGTGCAGGGACCGCTATGGGACATATACTGTGTGCAGAGGCCGCTATGGGACATATACCATGTTGCAGGGGCCGCTATGGGACATATACCGTGTGAAGGGACCACTATGGGACATTATTCTGAATAACGGTGTGTTTTCTATATGAAGATATGAAGGATGTGTTTTTGCACAGAAAACTCAGGCTTTGTTTTTTTCTTTTGTGCAAAAATGCACCAGTTTTACATCGAATGAAAAAGTTCCAAATATAGCTGCATCCAGATACATAGTGTGTTTTCACTATAAGACTGCTGCCATACGGTGCTCCTGGACACATTTACCACTAATTGGGGGCTGCACATGGACTTTCATTGCTTCTAATCGGAAAGTACATGAGCGTCCCAGGAAATAGCAGTAAACGCATGTGTCCTAAAGAATCTGGTGGCAGCACTTCTGTGTTATGGTTTTTGGTATATGACTTTAGTTTAGGGGTCGTCAGACTTACAATTATTGACCGGCACTCCGAGTACCTCATCTTTGATTTTTTTATTAAAATCGGCACGCCTAACAAAAAAGGTTGCCTACCCCTGTTATAGCATATTGCAATTCTTATAGTCAACAGATAATCACTAACCAAGTTTTTGCTTTTGTTACTATTGTTTGCAGCTATTACCTCATCATCATTGCCAAAACAATATTAAAACATCTAGTTTAAAGTATGGAATTATCTAATTGATCATCTTAGGACATTACTTGCATCCCTTCACAGCATACCAGGACTAAGAATTACATTTTTTATTTAACCAACTACAGGACATATTCCAACTATCTTATTACATCAATTGGGGTTTCCTGGGCTATATTTAGCTTCTCTTCCTCTTCTCAGCCCAGTGACATCAAGTCCACTGGTCACATAGCCTTGCTGCAGCTACTGTTGTACTACTTTTCCACAATAATATATCCTTGCCAAAAATAATTTGTTTTAGTGCACCATATTCTGAAAGCCATATTTTTTTTATTTTTCCATCATGGGAGATGTGTGAGGGATTATTTTTCGTGGGAATATCTTTTGTTTCTATCGGTACAATTTTAGGTGGTATGTTACATTTTTAGAATGTTTTATAATTTTTTTTTGAAGCAATGTGGTCAAAATTAGAAACTTTTTTTTTCACTACATTCACCATGTAGGATAAATAACATCCTATTTTACATTATAGGTTGTTATGGATGCATCAATACCACATATGGCTATTTTTTATTATTTTTCTGTATTTTTTTTTTTTTTTTAATATAAGTCATTGTAAACCTGCCTGTGCTAATAATGAGTAGACTGCTGCAAAGAAACAGTACAGGAAGTTTTATTTATTAACCTTAGTGGCTAGAGTAAAAACTGCAGGATTTTAGGCCTTTTTTTTTTTTAAACAGTTACTGATATACAAGACAAATATTATTGTTTTGTATAATGAAATATAATTTTCCAATATATTTTCTGTATCAATTCCTCACAGTTTTCTAGACCTCTACTTGCTGTCATTCATTCTGTTTAATTCCAGTGGGTAATAATCAGTCCATAGTCATGTGATATACAGTCTATAGTCACCTTGTTACCAGACCAAAGTCTGTTTACTGTGCTGTAACTGTAACGAACTGTGCATCTGTGTGATCATCACATGACCATGAAATGTATATCATATGGACTGATTTTTATCCACTGGAAGAGATGTAGAAAACCATGAGGAATTGAAAGAGTATATTGGAAAATTGTATAACTTTTCATTATACAAACAATGATATTTGTCTGCAACTGAACAACCTCTTTAATATTGGATAGAACTGAACAGCCCAATTCAGAGAAGATGAGTGCTGTTGTCACTTATCAATGCTTTATCACTACTGATCAGATTTAGCACTTGTGCATTGTCATGGAAACCTGCAATAATTCTGCAGCAATGTAAATGAAGTAGATAAAATGTGTGATTGTCAAGAATTGGAAGTGAAGACACTATACATAAAACTCCATAGTTGCATTTAAGCCCATGTCTATGTATACAGAGAAGTAAAACAAAACTCATTTATGCTCAAACACAACCTTGTACTAAAACCACATTTTAAAACAAAGGCCAGAAAAAGACCATGCTTAAAATTAAAATATATACTTTTACTTAAACGGTAGTAGATCAATCTTAAAAACAAAAACCGATTCAGTTTTTGTCCGCTTTTTTTGAAGGACACAAAAACGTAGTATACCATACTTTTGTAAAAGAAATGTTTTTTTTTTTTGTTTTTTTTTAAACATTGATGTCTATGTAAACAGATGGCCATCTGCTTGCAACCGTTTGCATCAGTTTTTGCATCCGTTAAATTGTTGTAAAAACAACGTGATCTGAATAGAGCCTATACATATACACAAATTACAAGCTAAAATAAGCAAATCCGAGAGGTGGCCCAATAATATAAAATTCATAACTCCAGTAAAATAAATATGCTAATCTAAGTATTAGTAACCTATGTAGTATTTGATATTGATTTTGTTTTGTCCTAACTGCATATGTTGTTACTATATAGTTCCTCATCATAAATGCACCCCACAACCTCTCCTACACTTACACTGAGCAAATGAAGGATTGCACTGAGAAGGGTCAGACTCATTCGAATGACTCTTTGAATTTGTGTGTTCTGTACACTTGGCTGTGGAATTGATGGAAAGAAACACAACATATGAACAAATGAAAATGAAGATGTATAGTGACACCAGAATCTTCAGCAGGTACTGGCAACAGGTGCGGCCATTGGGGCATTCTATGGATGGTGACCAGCAAGATGAGGAAGAAGAAGGAACAGAAGACAAAGAGGTAGAGGAGCAGCAGCAGGAGGACTGATGAGCTGTAAAGAAGCTTCTCGTGCTACCCTCCATTGTGAAGGCTGTACTTTAGGCATGCAAGAATGAAGAAAACGAAAATGAAATAATAGAAAGTGCAGCACAAAAAAGGCATGAGACAATGTAAGCAGAAAATGGGATATACACAAAGATTATGCAAGCTGATATAATGTCAGAATAAAATATGTTCAGGTGTCTCAGCTATCTCCAAAGAATGTTTCTCCACAATGTAGATAACAGTTGGACAAATGAAATAAATGATAAAACAGATAAATGTGCTATGTAGTCATGGATATACCTAGGGGGCATAGCACAAACAATGCCTATAAATAAATACTGAAATTCTGGAGAAAGTTATAAGCCAAATCTATGCCAGTTCCAAACTGCCAAAGATTTCCATTCTGCCGCTGGAACCTCTTCATAAAACACTTGTTCCCTGCACCAGTCGGGGCCCTTTATTAGGAACGGTGTGTGGTATGCTAGTCTTAATAAATATACCCCAATGATTTTAAGGCTCCATGCACACAACTGTGTACTCTGTACTTGCCCTGACAAGGTTCTGGGTCCAAGAGAGGTATGTTATTGCCCTCTGTTCACACTGTAGACCCATTTTGGGTCCAATAGAGGTATTAGTGTAGGGTCCTACCTGAATGAAGTCACCTTGTCAGGGCAGGTGGGATTCCTACGGTTTGATCAAATATGTATAACGAATTTATATATTTCGTTTATAGACCATATTAGTTTATAAGTGCCAATAATAGCAGTAATGCAGTTTCCATCTCTGTTCTTTATATGCCCTTGTGCTGTGTCAGAGTGCTGCTGCACTTTTTTGTATCTCTCTCTCTCTCTCTATCTATATAATCTAAATATATTTCCTCATGAAGATTGCTGGGGGGTCCTAATGTTGGGATCTCCACTGATTACAAGAACAGGGGTCCCCGTTTGAATGGAGCAGGTTGACAAGCATGAACAATGTTCCATTTAAAGTCTATGGGACTGAGGTAGATAGCCAAGCTCTTTACTGGGCCATCTTCAGCAGTCCCATAGAGAATGAAAACCGTAGCAGTGTGCATGCTTGACTACTGCACCATTCAAACAGGAGGAACAAGAAATATCAGTTCTTATGATGTGTTAGGGGTCAGTAGTGGAACCTTGGGCTGGGCCATTAACCGCTTAATAACCAAAACCATAAAAATCAACAAAATTAACCACCATGAATTTGCTCAATCAACAATTTTATTTTGGCTATTGTGGATCCATACCATTCTGTCTCCCGCTGCCATTGGATAAGGGTATGCCAGCAACTATACGCTATCCATGTAGGATCACTGATATGTGAATTATATGTGATTGGATAGCATACAGTAAATAAAAAAAAACCGCATTGCATGATTCGCATTGATTTCAATGTGTTTTTCAAGGAGCAATCCATCTTAAGATGTTTCATGTTTTTTTTTTTTTTCCATCTAGCTAAAAAAATTAGCAAGAGGAAAAAAACTTCTACTGACTCCCATTGAAATAAAAATGTTCAAACTCTGTGTGAACATACTCCAATGGCGGCGTAGTATGGGAACATTGTGCTGCGAGGGAGGGGCTGTTACAGTTTGTAATCGCCATCAGCTTGTATACAATACATTTTTCAATATGCTATTGTATATCTGCTATGTACACATGTATCATACATGTGTACGTAGCTGATATACACGAGCAGGGTGCCTAATAGTAATATCTACCGGTTATATATGTAATACCATGTATCTGGAGCTATGACACATTGCACTGCAGACTCAGCAGATGGCTTATGTAGAACAGAGGAGGTGGGGTGTACAATATGGTCTTACAATGTTCTCACCCTTTCCTTATAGTATATAGTGTATACAGTGCTGCCTGCTAGTACGCAGAGTTGTACATAGGTTCAGCCATATGCACTGCTCTGTGTATGGTATATACTATGAGGACAGCACTGCACGCACACACACACAAACACACACTATACACTATATACCGTGCTATATGCTTGATTGCACATGACCTTATAGTGTATACTGTGCACAACACTGCCCTATCAGTCATGTGCAGAATTAAGTGATTTAGGTCATAACTGTCCAGCTCCAGTGTGATCCCCAGAGATCAACTGTCCTCTATCCTTTATAAATCCCTATAAATCATCTAGACATCCTAAGGTGTGCCCTCCTTCTACTAGCCAGCATGGACAGCTGGCAACAAACAGCACGTGGACTGAGGAATGTATCACATGGCTAAACATTCAAAGATATGGACAACATGTAATCTATAACAAATCCCCAACATTCAACTACTGTGCCAAGGAACGCAACCTACCCCTTCCCATTATTCCTGCAACAACAATATAGGAGAACTGAAACAGTACATGCTGCCTAGTGAAATAATGTGTAATGTATGCCAAGCTGGATATTCCAGAGAGAAAGGGTCTTGCTTTTTAGTAGCAACCACCAGAGGTAATAAAGAAGTCATGAGCAGGGTACACACTATAATAGCCATATGTAGTAATAGGTGTGTGTGTGTGTGTGTGTGTGTGTGTGTGTGTGTGTGTGTGTATGTTCGGTCTCTAAAACACCTCTTCAATTTAAAAGTGTACCACACATAAGTTTTCTCCCAGTTTCTCATCCAGGACTAACACCCAGTACTGACTTTTAGTAACTATATTCCATTTTCTTACAAAAACAATCAATGATATACAACAGCATAGAATGGAACCCGCAATCAATGGAAAAACACAGACAATTCTACAAATACCATATGATAATTAATGTCATTCTTGTTTTTACAAAATAGTATTAAGCTTTTGTTGTTCTTTTCTGGTAAATCGGTGCAATGGAATCACTGTGTTTTCTGGATAGTGACTAATCTCCTTCTGAAATTGGAACTGTCATCACAAATTAAACACACTGTCATTAAAACCTAAACACCTTCAACAAGTACATCAAGAAACGATCAGAAGATCACATAAGGTAAAAAGCCTACATTTATATTCATTTTCCAGTCAATTGATGCATTTATGATGCTTCTCCTTGTGTACTGGCTACCTTTACAAAATGCAATCCCCTGAAGAAAAAACTAAGAGTAATTCAGCTGGCTTTGTATGGGATCAAGCACTACATAATTTATATTTTTAACTATTCTTAAAGGTTCTTAATCTAGCATTTTTTTTTTTGTTAGTCACATTTTTTTTTTGTCCTTGAAAATAGGAATAGTAGAAACAAAAGGTTCACAAGACATACATGAGAGCTGCAACAGGATCTGATCATTTCTATTTAGATATTACAGATATTAAGGATCTATCCTTACGATAGGTCATGAATATTAAATCTGGGGTGGATCCAACACTTGGCACCTCCTCCAACCAGCTGTTCACAGGAGCTGCAAAACCAGGAAGGAACACAGAACAGAGCCAGAACAGTCTCTGTGTAGTGGCTGACCTGGGTTACTGCAGCTCCCATTTACTTGAATGGGAGCTAAGCTGCAAAGACTCAGCTTAAAACACTACACAGAGAACAGAACTTTTGCATACGTTCTCTGTGTCAGTGACTGCTGTGAGAACAAAGAGGGTGCTGAGTGTTGGACCCCCATCAGAATAGGCATTCAAAATCTTTAAACTTGAAAAGCTGTTTTTATGTAGTATAACAAGAGTGAATAAAAATTGCTTAAGACTGTAGTCCGATGTTGCAGAAAAGCTGCTTTTTTGTTGCAGATTTTGCTGCATTATTTGAGCCAAAATCTGAAGTGAATGTAGAAGGAGGGATAAGGGCTTCCTATATATTTCCCATTCCTATTAACCCTGCTGTTCTGTTCGGTTCTACTATACACATATAATGTTCCGGTCATTTTTGACCGGGCCTATTAAAGTCTGGATTTTTAATTAATTTAAGTGTTTTATTTGAATTTCTTATGCATTATTATACTGTATGTGAACATGGTTGTTCATAAACAAATGAAAAATGAAATCAAAAACTTAATTTTTATTTTTTTTGTGTCAAAAAATGTTACATCGCCTTATTGCATTATTCATGCATATTGCACATTTGCACAAAAAAAAAAAAAATCTTTATAAAACTGTAAACTATAACTAATAACATCAAACTGTATGTAAATATATTTTTTTCAAAAAAAAAAAACAAACAAAAAATAAAAAGTCTAGTTTTTTCTATATAAAACTACTGTTGTATCCTCAGTAAAATAAAATGTAGAACTATAAACGTCTCTCTTACTGAGGATACCTTGCAGCAGTTCTGGCTTATTTTTTCTAACAGTACCCAGCATGGTCATTTTTCTTTTCAGCAATATCTGCCCCAGTTGGTGTGATGTGAAAAAATTGTCACATGTAACATTTCGTCCTTTGAGTCCATGTGTCAAATCCAAAAGTACTTGCATACCTTGATTTTTTTCAGATCTTTCTCCAGGGTTTTTTCCTATGTATACCTGAGCGTTTACAGCGTATGAACTTTTGCTGTCGCAAAAACTGAACTATATAGACCAAAATGAGATTATAACTCCTTTATTTTTTTTAAAAAATGGCTGGAGATTAGTATAAAAGGCTATCGGTCATTTTTGACCGAACAGTACAAGTGTAAAAAAAGACGTGGAGCAAAAAGTAAACAAAAAATAAATAAATAAAAACTGCTATTAGTAAGAACCCCTCAAATGAGGAAAAGTCAATGAACCACAAGTTTCAGAACCGCATAATGAATATTTTAAAAAATATCAAATTTCAAATTCGGTCATTTTTGACCGAACAGAACAGCAGGGTTAAAGGCATTCTTGGCTTTTGCTCAAAAAACACAGAAAAAAGTGCAACAGAAAAAGCAACTTTGGGCCACAGCCTAAAGGGGTATTCTCATCTTACAGACATGTATTAGCATATTCACAGGAAATGGAATGAATGTTTGATAGATGTAGGTACCCCAACATTCATCCCACCTCATCTGCTTGTTTGGCCCTTTTCATAACACTCATAGCAGTGATAGGAAAGAGCTATGAATATGCACAGTCAGTCACCTTTCTACTGCTACCCGACCCAAAAGTGGCAGCCAGCAGCTGCCTCACTTGGCATGATGAAGGTTGGGTGCTCTCATTCTCTTACAAAAAACAAAAATAAAAAGCTGAAGAATGAACTAAAGCACAACACACACACACACATATATACACAGTACAGACCAAAAGTTTGGACATACCTTCCCATTCCAAGAGTTTTCTGTATTTTCATGACTATAAAAATTGTAGATTCACACTGAAAGCATCAAAACTATGAATTAACACATGTGGAATTATATACTTAACAAAAAAGTGTGAAACAACTGAAAATATGTCTTATATTCTAGGTTCTTCAAAGTAGCCACCTTTTGCTTTGATCACTGCTTTGCACACTCTTGGTAATCTCTTGATGAGCTTCAAGAGGTAGTCACCTGAAATGGTTTTCACTTCACAGGTGTGCCCTGTCAGGTTTAATAAGTGGGATTTCTTGCCTTATAAATGGGGTTGGGACCATCAGTTGTGTTGTTCAGAAGTCAGGTGGATACACAGCTAATAGTCCTACTGAATGGAGTGTTAGAATTTGTATTATGGCAAGAAAAAAGCAGCAAAGTAAAGAAAAACGAGTGGCCATCATTACTTTAAGAAATGAAGGTCAGTCAGTCCGAAAAATTGGGAAAACTTTGAAAGTGTCCCCAAGTGCAGTGGCCAAAACCATCAAGCGCTACAAAGAAACTGGCTCACATGAGGACCGCCCCAGGAAAGGAAGACCAAGAGTCACCTCTGCTGCGGAGGATAAGTTCATCCGAGTCACCAGCCTCAAAAATCGCAGGTCACAGCAGCTCAGATTAGAGACCATGTCAATGCCACACAGAGTTCTAGCAGCAGACACATCTCTACAACAACTGTTAAGAGGAGACTGTGTGCAGCAGGCCTTCATGGTAAAATAGCTGCTAGGAAACCACTGCTAAGGACAGGCAACAAGAAGAAGAGACTTGTTTGGGCTAAAGAACACAAGGAATGGACATTAGACCTGTGGAAATCTGTGCTTTGGTCTGATGAGTCCAAATTTGAGATCTTTGGTTCCAACCACCGTGTCTTTGTACAATGCAGAAAAGGTGAACGAATGGACTCTACATGCCTGGTTCCCACCATGAAGCATGGAGGAGGAGGTGTGATGGTGCTTTGCTGGTGACACTGTTGGGAATTTATTCAAAATTGAAGGAATACAGAACCAGCATGGTTACCACAGCATCTTGCAGCGGCATGCTATTCCATCCGGTTTGCGTTTAGTTGGACCATCATTTATTTTTCAACAGGACAATGACCCCAAACACACCTCCAGACTGTGTAAGGGCTATCTGACCAAGAAGGAGAGTGATGGGGTGCTACGCCAGATGACCTGGCCTCCACAGTCACCAGACCTGAACCCAATTGAGATGGTTTGGGGTGAGCTGGACCGCAGAGTGAAGGCAAAAGGGCCAACAAGTGCTAATCATCTCTGGGAACTCCTTCTAGACTGTTGGAAGACCATTTCAGGTGACTACCTCTTGAAGCTCATCAAGAGAATGCCAAGAGTGTGCAAAGCAGTAATCAAAGCAAAAGGTGGCTACTTTGAAGAACCTAGAATATAAGACATATTTTCAGTTGTTTCACACTTTTTTGTTAAGTATATAATTCCACATGTGTTAATTCATAGTTTTGATGCCTTCAGTGTGAATCTACAATTTTTATAGTCATGAAAATACAGAAAACTCTTGGAATGAGAAGGTGCGTCCAAACTTTTGGTCTGTACTGTGTGTATATATATATATATATATATATATATATATATATATATATGAGTGGGCCGAGAATTTTTATTTATGGCCTATCCTTCCCTGTCACAGAATATTAAGAACGTGTGGATGTGATTGTTTTTAGTTTTCTATTTATAGTTTGTGCACTATATTTGAGGTTCACAGTTGGAAATCTTTTGATTTTTGCTAGTGTCTATGAGGATTTTATGGATATTAATAAAAGAAGTTTTAGTGGAGGTAGTTCTTTCTATTCTGTGATGTGCGTTAACTGAACTACTCGCTATTTATCATACTTGCTGGCAGTTGTAGTCCAGTGACTGATTTTTGCTATGCTTACCATGGCCAAAGACAAAAGCAAACATGAGCAAAACGAACTGCTAACTTATCTTCCATAACTGTGTTTTTTAATATATAGTCAGCAGCAGGCAGTGTGCAGGGTCAATTTATCATGTGTCTCTATACATAAATCGTATATTTACAAATGTGGAGAAATGGTCAGAGATATATGAGCACCTGAAAATATGAGAGAATCCTAGAAGTGGCAGATGATTTCACAGAGTAAGGCTAATTGCACACAACCATGTGCTGGCCACTGTTTGTGATTGAACGGCATGGCTGGTGTCCAACCCATGCTTCCACGGACCCATTCTTTCAATGAATAGGAGCTGCAGAAGCATGGCTGCAAAATCGGACAGGAATAGGACCTGTCCTGAGTTTTGCGGCCTGGACTGTCAGCCCGCACACTGATCCATGTAATACACTGTCACGTGCGTGGGCCGACAGAAATGAATGGGTCAGTGTGCTATCGAGGAAAAATCCAGATAGCACACTGACCTAGCCCATGGATGTGTACAAGTGGCCTATTTTATATCGAGGAAACATCAATTTATAATTTATTTATTTATTTTTTTTGAAATAGTGATGTCAAACAATATGAAGAGGGATATGAATGTACAAAACGGACCAAATTAAATGCAATATTAGAAAGATAGATAACTGCTTCCACTGGTAATAAGAATAAGAAACACATTTATAGTAACCATGACAAGTAGCACTGAAACAGTGGGGTGAACCTCTGGGTTAGGTGACAGAAGAAAGCTTTCTTCATGTTTTTCACATGAGGGTGAATGCAGATGGACACCAGACAGAGGGAGCTCGCCTGTATCAGTCATTAATTTCCATTGCTCTCATCCTATGATGGGCGAAAGCAACGGACATTAATATCGGTAGTGTTAATATGAACACACAGTTTCTGATTATCTACCATTATCCTAGCTCTTACAGTGAATATGTCATAAACTTTCCACTTAGCACCTAGTTCACAGTTGAGTTTTTGCAGGGTAGAACTTTCCTCTTTTCAAATTTGCAGAAAATCTTAGCAGAAACTTGGAATTGCTGAGTTATGTGAGATTTACTTTCATTATAGCCCTGTACCATGCCTTTCTCCTTCATAAGGGCTTTTTATATAGATGTGGTAACTTGATACTGCAGTGTGATATCTTATGACAGAACACAAAAAAGCTGCTGAAATCTCCAACTTAACATTTTGTGCCACAGTACTGTCAAGGTGTTAAGTTAAAGATATTTTCCAGTGGCCACTGGGGGACAGACAATAGCCCTTGCACCGAAAAGCTGTATGGGTCAGGTTCAGATGCCTGTACTATACACAACATGGGGCCAGAATCAGCTAATTGCTTTTGGCCTCGTGTATACAGTAAGCATTTCAGAAGCAGCCAACTGGCCACCCACCAATCAGGTATTTATTGACTATCATAAGAATAGGCCATAAAAACCTAAATCTTGGAAAACCTCTTTAAACTTTGCCACATCTTTATGATCACTTCTCAACTAAACAAGTTTAATTTGTTTGTACATTCACCTTTCAATAAATAAAATTCATTTATACATTACCTTTTACATCTTCATCTTCAATAGTGGTGTTAGAGCTCTCTGTTGATTCCTGTGGACAAGCAAACAGTGAGACACATACAAGTAGAAGGCATAGCTGTGCTTCTAGGCCATGTGCTCTAGAAATGAAAAAGTGCTCTCTGTACAGCCACAAGACTCTATAGCAAACCTGTTTCAAATATAGTAGGTTACTCAACCATTTCACTTTGAGAGTACACATTTGTAAAGGAAGCACTGGCAAACTTACAGATTGACATTAGCAACAATAAAACATCTTCTGAAACACAGAACTCAGACAATAACATTGTATAATGGCAACATTGACCTGCAACATTGCAAAAGCAATGAAGAAAACTTGGCAACATGAACCCAATACCACAAACACGTTAAAATTAAATACAGTTATTTATCAGTTGACAGTGAACAAAACTCTCTAACAAATACAAGAGCAGTTAGATAAATTACTTTGTTTAGGGGAGTAAGTCACCAAATATTTTTTATGGAGTCAGTTACATTCCGAGCAGGTGATACTAAACACTTTCATCTTACCCCATAGTTAGTAAAAACACTTAATATCATAGCGAAGACTTGTGAATGATTTATATACATATCTTTGGTCACTTAAAAGTGAAGCTGAACATTAGATTGTCTTGGGTACCATGACGGCCCCCTCACTCTTTTCTTTTGGTTTCTTTGCATTTGGCTGAGCAATTCAGACACAAAACTCTTGTATGGCTATTACACGGTAATATTTATTAGAATGCAGACATGACAGGTACGTTCATGTTTGGTGAACCTATAGTGATGCATTAAGAAATTACATAAATCGCAGTTACCAAATACTCTCTTTAACAATCATGAGCAGTCTTATGAAAAGCCTATGTAGGCATAGAATTGAGTTCTAACATAAGGCAATATAGATTTAATGGTTCTCTAAAAATAAAATTGTTTCCCCCCAGTATCCATTGTTGGTAGCACTTTCTGTTTTTACGCCAGGAGATTTTATGCCAGCAAATATTAATGTTTATGTCCACAAAAAAAAAAAAAAAAAAAAAAAAAAGAGATGAAGAATGACAAACAAGCATTTTGTTTGATCACTGGACCTGTTAACTCAGGGAAAATATCAAGAACAAAATCAGTTGCCCGCTTGTCACCCTATATAAATGACCCTGAAACCCAGACGAGAAACAAAACAAACAAAAAAAAACATAAAAAGACACCAAACATTTAACATACAGTGACTGGCTTATACATTTACAAAACATTTGTTGAGCACATGTTGCAGTCCAAGATGTGTTGTGTGCTAATCCAGTTAGGGAGCACAAAATTGTATTCTAAAAGGACTTCTCCGGGATTATGTAGTATTAATAAAGTTTGATATTTGCAATGCTCCAATTTACTAGTATATCTATCTACTAAGATTTATGTTCCAAACATTGAGGGAGGAATTTTGACATCTTTATGTATATGCCCAATCCACACTCTATTACACATTGATGGTGAGGCAGGCACTCCTAGCATTTCAGATCACAATGATGCAGGGAGTCCAAGTCTTGCCAATGTATGGACCAGATTTTTCAATCCAGATACCTCTGTGTGCATGGGACCTAAAATAACCTGACTGAATAAATACATAAACAAAGATGTAAAGAGACTATGCCTTCCTGCTCATGGTCCATAAGATTTTTCAGCACAGTCCAGGAATCAGTGTTGAGGGCGTACATGTTCACAGTATACATGTTAATTGAAGCTCTACATGTGATTGGCACTTTAAAGCTTACTTATATAAAGGAGCATAGCTTAGCCTGTATTTGGTATGCAATTAGATTTATTTTCTGCATCCTACACTGTTACCTGTCTTTTCACATAGGACACAGATAACCCTACTACACTATTCAACCTCAGACAAGCCCTCATGCACAACTGATAGCGCCTGACAACAAGTTAAATGACAAATTAAACTTTTCTATATTTTGTAATCCCGGAAAACCCTTTAATGCATTGCTTAGATGCTTTGTAAGGAAAGGTTATCAAATACTAACCTGTGCATGCCTATAAATCTGTGGGCATGTTCAAAAAGAAATTGTATTGTTTTAGAGGACAGGAAGGGTTGACACATTACAGTTGCCTAGTGCATACAATTATAAATGAATGCCACCATAGAGATGTGTCCTTCCTTACCTTAATTTTTGGCTCAAAATATCCTGAGATGGGTGAGCTGAGATGGCCACTTTTATAAAAAGAACACACGATTTCACGATACTCTATCATAAAAGGTCCCTATAAAACATATGGCCACCCAGTGGTTGTGACGCTAAATACGGCATGTCAAGATATTGCAATGAATTTGTTCAGAGAGAAATTGCAGAGTTCCCAAATTTTTGCAAAGATAAGGGTGGACACATCTGTATTTATTAGTTTGCACTAAATCTTAGGATTGATAAATCCGCCCCTATATTTTCATATCACCAAGATATAGGATGATAAAGAGTTAAATGAGCAAGTCCTTGTTCAGTTATGTTCACATTAAAAGTTAATTTACCTATGCAAGTTGAGTCCATGAGAAAGCTTTGTCCCTTTTATAGCAGCCGGGCGATGTCACTGCAGATCAGAACCCATTGAAGTCAGTGGAAGCTGAGCTGCAGTGTAGGTGCCGGGCCACTATACAGTGAAGGGAGCTTTTTGATTCCATCCTTATATTGTGTACTGGACGGGTGTAGAAAGCAGCTCCGTACAACTGTCTAGGGGCCAGGTATCGGCCTTCTACCAATCAGGTATTTTTGGCCTATCCTGAGAATAGACCATAAAAAAAAAAAAAATTAAGCTCGGACAACCCTTTTAATGGTAAGATATATACACTTAATTTTATTGAGCTGTAAGTTGCATATATACACTTGCATTTCTCAAAAAAAGGATGTAAAGCAAGATTTGGGGTATTTACGGGCAATTACCAGGAAGGCTAATTTACAAATATGCTATTTAAAAGGGTTGCCTGGTTAAGAAATCCAAAGAGGGTGTATGATTATATTGCCATGTCCATACAGGATGCTGTATGATACATGCTTTAATGCACTTTGTGTCTCCTTCCAGTAGCATACACAGGCATGCTGTATACAATCAAACATTGTCACCACTGTATATATGACCCCAAAGATAAACTTGAATAATTGATTCCTCTTCTGGCTTTGACAAAAATAGAATGGAAAACTATTTTCCAAAAAACTGTGTGTGAAACTACCTTCACAGTATTAAGTGTTGTACATATTGCACGAAAACACATTGGGCCACATTTATGAAAGCTGTTTAACAGAAAAATGGTCTGTTTAGCTCATAGTAACCAATCAATGTGAAGCTCTCAGAATATGAAATGAAAGTTTCGCTGTGATTGGTTGCTATTGGGCAACCAACATAGTTTATATTATAGGTAGTTTGGCAAGTTTTCCTTGGTCTATTTATAGAAGCTTTCCTTGTGAATGTATGTGGATGAATAAGATAAGGAATAAAGTGTCCCCTCATGGAATGTTACCAGTTCTGAAATACTAAAAGCTGGGGGATTTATATTCAGTTTCAGAAAGTTTATTTCATATAGCTGACTGAGCAGTCAAAATGATTATAAAACTGAGAAGTGTTGCTAAGTATATGAACAGATTTACTACTTGAAACATGTATCTCAGCTATACAGTGGCTATGTTTGAATGAAGATGGCCATCCCTAGTGTGGCCTGGCGGCACTCAGCATGTGCCAATAGTTGGGCTGCACCTGGACTTGCTACTGCTTCAAAGCGAGATCTTAGGCGTGGCTCGGCAATTAGCACATGCCGGATGCGCTGCGTAAGGGAGCGCCATGCTAACTCATAGTTGTCAGTCTCTTGAATGGTAAACTAACCACAACTGCAGGAAACTACTTAGACTGATGTAGAAAGTTATTGTGTATAGTATACACTGTGGTTCTAGAAATGTAACACATTTGGAGCATTTGATTTTCTTAACGTCTAATTTTCAGAATTTCTAAATAGATTTGACCCTAATTTCTTGGGGGGGGGGGGGGCTGGCACAGTGAGAAAGAGATGGATATATTTGGTGTAGATTTTCCCGACCTACCACACAAGTATTGGATACAGTCAAACTGTTGACTATAGCTGTCGGCTGGAAGAATAAGCCTGCATGGAATATTTCAGAGAGTTGCTACCAGCGATTTCACAATTATGATAAAATGGTGATTGCATCAAATTACTTTAACTGCCCAGCCCTATTTTGATCTAAGGTTCTGTTCACATCTTAATTTATAACTGCAGCCCCAATGTTATATTGCATACATTGCATGATGGTCAACAGTGATTTATTATAGGGTTTATCAAGTTTCACATGGTGTCCATTGCTTAAAAAGTGCTACATGCAAATTTGTCTTTACCTACTCATGTGACGGAAACTGTGATGGATGTGAATATAAGCCTGCTGTGCTCTGGCTGTCATCTAGAAGTTATTAAAGGGTTTATGCCACAAAAATTACCCTCTATCCATGATACAGGATAAACTGCCGATTGGTGGGGGTCAGACCGCTAGGATCCCCACTAGTCCTGAGAAAGGGCAGTGTTTTTTTCTCTCCCACCAATTATGTAGTGATGGATGCAAAGGTGCCCCTGCTCCATTAATTTCAATGAGATTGTTGGAAACATACAGCATTTGGTTATCTCCAGCAAATTCATTGAAATAAATGGAGCAGGGATGTATTTGCATCCACTGCTATATTCTTACTGGTAGAGAAAAAAAAAAAAATACCCCCTGTTCTCTGGAACAGTGTAGGTCTCAGCGGTCAGATCCCCACCAATCAGCATCTATCATCTAAGCTAGAGGATAATTCATTTTCATAGAATAACCACTTTATTCTTCTAAAACAATTTCCAACTGGTTTGTTCACTTCATTTTTTTTTTTTTTTTTTTTGGGCAAAAACAAGTTGGACATCACTGGTGTGAGTGGCTCTGCAGTATCAAAGAATATAATGTTGCTAAGGGGATGTATGGTGGGATCACATTTTTTATTTTTTTTTAGAAGAGGGGCAGAATGGTTCATAAAATAAAATCATCAAACACCCATACCACAGCCATTCCAAGGTTTTCTGGGTCCTCTTCTGATCTCTACATACTGTTGTTGCATTCCACTCAGGAAATGACAGCCTCAGCCAGTCACTGGTTGCACCAGTGACCAAGAACAACTTTGGCAAGTGATTGTTCCCATTGTGACCAATTTCTATAAATATATATACAGTGGGGAAAAAAAAGTATTTAGTCAGCCACCAATTGTGCAAGTTCTCCCACTTAAAAAGATGAGAGAGGCCTGTAATTGACATCTATGAGAGACAAAATGAGAAAACAAACCCAGAAAATCACATTGTCTGATTTTTAAAGAATTTATTCGCAAATTATGGTGGAAAATAAGTATTTTGTCACCTACAAACAAGCAAGATTTCTGGCTCTGATAGACCTGTAACTTCTTCTTTAAGAGGCTCCTCTGTCTTCCAATCATTACCTGTAGTAATGGCTCCTGTTTGAAATTGTTATCAGTATAAAAGACACCTGTCCACAACCTCAAACTCCAAACTCCACTATGGTGAAGACCAAAGACCTGTGGAAGGACACCAGAAACAAAATTGTAGAGCTGCACCAGGCTGGGAAGACTGAATCTGCAATAGGCAAGCAGCTTGGTGTGAAGAAATCAACTGTGGGAGCAATAATTAGAAAATGGAAGACATACAAGACCACTAATAATCTCCCTCCATCAGGGGCTGCACGCAAGATCTCACCTCGTGGGGTCAAAATGATCACAAGAACGGTGAGCAAAAATCCCAGAACCACACGGGGGGACCTAGTGAATGACCTGCAGAAAGCTTGGACTAACGTAACAAAGGCTACCGTCAGTAACACACTACACCGCCAGCGACTCAGATCCTGCAGTGCCAGACGTGTCCCCCTGCTTAAGCCAGTACATATCCGGGCCCGTCTGAAGTTTGCTAGAGGGCATTTGAATATTCCAGAAGAGTATTGGGAGAATGTCATATGGTCAGATGAAACCAAAGTAGAACTGTTTGGTAGAAACACAACTCGTCGTGTTTGGAGGAGAGTGAATGCTGAGTTGCATCCAAAGAACATCATACCTACTGTGAAGCATGGGGGTGGCAACATCATGCTTTGGGGCTGTTTCTCTGCAAAGGGACCAGGACGACTGATCCATGTACATGAAAGAATGAATGGGGCCATGTATCGTGAGATTTTGAGTGCAAACCTCCTTCCATCAGCAAGGGCATTGAAGATGAAACTTGGCTGGATCTTTCAGCATGACAATGATCCCAAGCACACTGCCAGAGCAACGAATGAGTGGCTTCATAAGAAACATTTCAAGGTTCTGGAGTGGCCTAGCCAGTCTCCAGATCTCAACTCCATAGAAAACCTTTGGAGGGAGTTGAAAGTCCATGTTGCCCAGCGACAGCCCCAAACCATCGCTGCTCTAGAGGAGATCTGCATGGAGGAATGGGCCAACATACCAGCAATAGTGTGTGCCAACCTTGTGAAGACTTACAGAACACGTTTGACCTCTGTCATTGCCAACAAAGGATATATAACAAAGTATTGAGATGAACTTTTGTTATTGACCAAATACTTATTTTCCACCATAATTTGCAAATAAATTCTTTCAAAATCAGACAATGTGATTTTCTGGATTTGTTTTCTCATTTTGTCTCTCATAGTTGAGGTCTACCTATGATGACAATTACAAGCCGGCCTCATCTTTTTAAGTGGGAGAACTTGCACAATTGCTGGCTGACTAAATACTTTTTTTCCCCACTGTATATATATATCCCCTTTTACGGACATCCCCTTTTACTTTGTTACATAAACTTCTTATAATTTCTTAACATACAACCAAAGTAGCCCTTCACTGACATCATAAGAATTTGTTTTTAAATTGAGAATTTATACCAAAAAACTATAGTATTATTTTAGTTTGCCATATAGTTTTTTATTTTGATACCTTCACTGCAAATATTCAGTTTCCTGACTTTCTATTGATCAAAACCAAATTCAAAAGAATCTATAGTCTGCAACATAATTAAAAAAAAACAAAACTGATTTTCTAAATCTATTTCACAGTTTACAACAGCTCTGTAGTAATGGGCTTAGATGTAGGTAATTCTTTCACTGCTGGGCACATTTTAGTCTACAGCTCACTGGCTAAGTCACTATTAATGTGCAAGAAATTTGGGCATTGAGTCAAAGTGGTCATTACGCCTGTAATTCTGAGCAAAGCATTTATGCTCAGCTCCTTACTTAAAGAGTAATTACTGTATAAAAACACTCATTAACTGGATCAATTAACTTACTGTAGATTTCACAGAGGTTGAACTCTTACAAGACAGCCAAACTCTTTTTTTTGTAACTCTAGATACTTATTCCACAGCCAGCCAACACAGCAGATGAAAAATGTCAGTTTTTTATTACCAAGAATAGGAAAAGTGATATTAATGGATTTTTTTGCATGCAAAAGATATAGAAAATCATTTAAAAGAAAAAATACAAATACATAGGTAGATATGACGAAGTCCAAAATGAATGTTGAATAAAAATGAAAAATCTGAAATGATGTATTAGTATTTTTTAAGCCTTTTTATGAGACAGAAAGCAAGCCATTTGGCTCAAAAGCTTCAAAAGCTATGTCTTTGGGGACCAAACAGTATCTGAGTATGCACGGGAGATATTCACTAAACTAATAATCACCATTACAAATGTTTAACATGAAGGTTTAGTGAATGCCTTCCTTAGACAATGGATAGACTTGTCTGAAAAAATCTGTTGATGAATATGCATATTGTTAACCGAGATGGAGTTGATTCTGTCCCAATACCTTATTTCCATCAGCAGGGTTGTGGATTACAGTAGATTGGGGCTCCTGAGTGAGAACAGAGAGAAAAAGGTACCTATTGGTAAGTATAGTTGAACAGAAAGAAACACACCTAGGAAGGAATGCTGACAGCAATAGGTACATGTGAAGAGCTGTCATGGAATGAATCTGGAGACGGTTCCTGGACGGAAAAGAAATCTGTAACGTTACCTATCAGAGCAGCATGCAAAGACCTTATTCAGTATCACCATATAGTGTTGAGAGGCTCAGACAATACTACGTAGTGCACTAGATCCTTGTAATACGGTACTAGCAGGGTTTATTGAAATGTGTATATACAATAATAGCCTTCAGTCATGGCAAGAGGACTGGCATGAACTACACATACCCTATACAGTGCATGGTTATACCTTACAACGTTGAGAGAATTTTTTTTTTTTTTTTTAATATGTTGTTATGCAGTTAAATCCATAACATTATCAGTATTTTTTTATCCTTTCACACAATAGCCAACGTTACAATGCCTGACATTATAAATCTGAATAAGGTCATTTTGTGGTTGCCTAGCGATACTTTTGTTTGCTCCCCTTGATGCCCATACACAGGTAATGATGAAGGAAATCCGTAATTACCTTAGGACATCAAGATACATCCATCAAAAGGAGAGCTAGAGGCAACACAAAGCATACTCTACTCACACTGGAACAAAACATGCATGTGTCTTAGTTCTTGCCACTAGTACGTATATCTAATACCCACCAATGGTTGGTTACTGAAGAAACACACTACTACACAAGGAACTTCCCCCACAAAACCACAACAACAAAATTTAACAGTACTTGAACAGTACTTTTTTTTTTTTATGAGAAAAGCAACATAAAAAAACATAAGCAAAAACTGAAAAAAAGCAAAAGAAAATATATACTAAAATAAGTTAAGGGGGTGGAAAAATATACCAGAGGTGGGGTAGGATCTTTAGGGCTTGTTATTACGTTGGTTTTGTTGTTTATCTGTGGATATTCAGAAAATAGAAACAAAGAAGAGCCTTAGACTGGTAAGATGCTTAAAGTGGTATCACAGAATAGAGGCACAGGTCAGGATATTATAAAGGAAAAGAGCAGTTACACAAAGAATGTATGATAGCAACGTTTACAAACCATACAATGCCTTCCTATAAGAAGTTAGAGGAAATAAGTGGAGGGCCTACTCAAGAACAGGTTTGAGAACCCTCAAATATTTGGGTTGCTATGAATCTTCCATTTAGATATGTCTGGCATTTGTACGCTATACAACAACCTATAAAAATATAGTAAACTGACAATATTTTAGACTGCAGAAATCAAACATCATACAACTTCTACAAAAATCTGAAGTCTCTTGCGGTCTTATACACAACAGTTGGGTGTATGTCTTTTGACAACTCAAAATAAAATTTCACACAAAATGAGAAGCTATACAGTATATGGCAAAAATCCCTGAATGAGGGTCAGAAATCCACATTCACAGTAGATGGGAGAGATGGAAAGTGACAGCTCAAACTTTTTGGAATCAGTAGATGTGAGCAAAAAAAAAAAAAAAGTTCAGCTTTAGGCATAACTGGTTAAAGGGGGGGGGGGGGGGGTATTTAATATGAATGACCTATCATTAAAATAGGCCATCAAATCTAGATAAGTAAAGATTTGACTTTTGGGACATTTAGCCGATTAAGCATTTAGCAGTCTCCAGTCATTTCACATTCAATTGAATGGAGCGGAGCATGCTGTATGACCAAGTGTCCTGGTTGTAACTAGGGTACAAAACACCACGGTTTTCATGATTTGTGGAGGTCGCAGTGTTGGGACACCGACCAATCATCAAGTTTCCCTCTATCCTTTGGATAGGGGGTAACTTATTGTTACTGCAATACCCCTTTAATGACAGGCTATCAATTATTAAAAGGCACCCTTTAACATGTTTCACACCCCTTGTTGAGGAAGGATTCAGAAACTGTCTGAAGCATGTTAGCGGGTGCCACTTTTGGTCATGAATGGAATTTAGGAACGTTAAAACAAAGCCCGCTGATCATGGCTGAGGCTGCACTGTTTTTCCTTATGAATATACCTGTGCTGCCTGCCAAGTCAGTGTATCAGCTGCTCAATCAGGTCAACTGGATAGGCCCCTTGCTAAAACTTATTTTGATGACTAGTCATAGTTGCAATATTAATGATAAAATATGGATTTTATTGTGAGAAGGAAGTATTATGGATTAAAGTGTGTATAAAAACTGATGTCCAGTCACTTCATAGGAATCCAGTTCCAACTCCGCAGAATGTATTGATTGTCCATTAAAAGTCCATACAGAAAGCGCCTATGAGGACATGACAATCATATTAACATGAACTATTAGTTCCATATAAAAGATAAATACAGATATATGGAACTAGTAATTCATTTTAATATGACAAAGTTTTTTTGTTTTTTTTTTAATATATATATAGACAAAACACTTAAGCCAATTCTCAGAGGAGCTCACTGCATCGACTTTTAGTGCTCAAACTGTAAGATTCATGCACTAATACATAGAGGTGCATCTCAATAAATTAGAATATTTTTGAAACGTTCATTCATTTCAGTAATTCAGTAATACAATCCATAATCAGCGTCTTCCATGATTGTGTGTCCTACTGAACCAGACTGAGGGACCATTTAAAGGCTTAGGAAACCTTGGCAGGTGACACACTGAATTTACAATACTGAACTTTTTTTTACAATATTCTAATTTTCTTAGATTTTGGTTTTCTTTAGCTGTAATCCATAATCAACATTTACAGAAATAAAACACTTGAAATAGAACACTCTGTGTAAAGAATCTAGAAAATATAGGAGGTCACTTTTTAATTCAATTACTGAAAGAAATAAACGTTTCAAAGATATTCTAATTTATTGAGATGCACCTGTACACAGTTGTAGCATTCCAGTCACAAACATTTAGAATTGATCCTCTGATAGGACTCAGAGTCCCTATGTTTTAGTCATCTATGGAGATCCCAGCAGTTAGATCTCCACAATAAACTAAACAGTTTTATTTACCTATTGAGTAGTAGTAATAATAATAATAATAATAATAATAATAATAAGTTTAATACATTTTTGTGTATAGAGCGTCAACATATTACGCAACACTATATAAATGATAGGGTACATGTACAGACAAAATGAGATGTTACAGTAATAAGAATCATCAATTCACACAATAGGAGTGAGAACCCTGCTCGCAAGAACTTACAATCTATGAGGTAGAGGGGGTAACAAGAGGTTAAAGTGCTTATTTAGTGGTCCAGTCATTTTTGTGAGATATGGTAACACAAAGCTGTATGAGTCACCCCAGTCTGTGTTTTTTTATGTACTGTATAAATCCAAAGGGCTTAGGCATGCAGGGTTATACTTAGATGAAAAGGTCATGTCCTGTGGGATAATGTAGGGGAGAAGGCGAATAGAGGAGGGTTACTTTGGGGACAGTAGGTGTAGAAATGTCAGATGGAACTGTGATAGGCTTGTCTAAAGACATTCATTTTCAGGTGGTGCTCAATACTGTAGAACTTGGGTATTAGGACTCATGCATATGAAAGTGTGCAGGCAGGGTGGGTGCAGATTTTGTAATGGACGGCACCAGGATCACACTCAGATGACAGAGTGTTATCCCGGCACTGTCTGTGATTCATTCATTTCTAAAGGGGAGTTCAGCCCTATTTTGATCTGATATTATGGAACAGGATCGGACCTGCTCTATAATTACAGAATCAGAATGAAGCATCAGAGCTCCCTTTGGATAGCACACTCGGTCGTGTGCATGAGGCCTTAATCTGATTGTCCAAGTAAGCACATTCCAGAGAACTGGTGCAACTTGGGAGAAGTCTGAGTTGGCAGTGAGAGATTCTGATAATGTAGGATGTTAGTCTCAGGTGATTAGAGAGAGCTTTGTGGAGAGCCTTGTGTATTAGGGTGATAAGATTAAATTGCATTCTATAGTGGATAGGCAACCAGTGTAGTGACTGGCAAAGTCGTAAATGTTAGAATGTTAGTCTTGATGCCTCATTAAGGATAGGTTATAGTGGGGGGAGTTTAGTGAGGGGAAGACTAATTAATAGGAAGTTACAGTAGTTGAGTCTAGAGTGACTCAGGGAGACAATAAGTGTTTTTGATGTTTCCATGGTAAGGAAAGGGCAGATTCTGGAGATGTTTTTGGGGTGTAGGTGACATGAATCAGACCTTTCCTTTACATAACCCCAAAACAACAGACACCCTGCCTCCATGTTATGGTGAAAAATGGAAATATCAAGGTTATGTCAGTTAGTAGATGGTGAAAACAACAGTAGCTCAGTTTTTCAAAAGATTCAGTTTCAGATAAAGGGAAGACATGATATTAGACACAGCGGAGAGACTTTCACTGGTGTTCTGTAGTAGTGCAGGGGTGACATCATGGATGGAGGTATCTAGTTGGGCGTCATCGGCATAAAGATGGTAATGAAAGCCAAATCTGCTGATGATTTGTCCAATAGGGGCTATCCACAGAGAAAATAGGAGGGAACCTAGAATGGAGCCCTGAGTAATTCTGACAGCAAGGGGAGAGGAGAAGACACAAAGCTGGCAAATGATACACAGAAAGTGTGGTCAGAAAGACAGGAGAAGCAAAACCAAGAGAAAACAGTGTTCTTGAGGCCAATAAAGTGAAGTGGTGGGAGGTGGTGGTCTACAACAGAAGTCCCCAAACTTTTTTGTACCAAGGACCACTTTCAGACAAGCCAATTTTTCCATGGACCGGTGAGGGGCAGGGTTTTCAGTGGCAGGGCAGGATTGGGGCAATTGGGTGGCTCATATTTAATTATTACATTTATACATTTACCTATACTTTATTAAGGGAGATCTCTCTCGATATCATGCATACAGACAGCTCTCTTAAAAGTATATATATATATATATATATATATATATATATATATATATATGGGTAGGACTGGAGCTCTCACTCAATTAGGGGTGATATGGAAAGAGCTCCCTTAATAAAGTATAGGTAGAGCAGGGGGGACCATAATGCAGGCACTATTACTGTAATAGTGTCCTAATACTATCCCCCACAGGTAATAGCCCCCCACACACAGGTAAAGTTATTAACTGTGGGAAATATTACTGTAATAGTGCCCTAGTAGTGTTCCCCTCAGGTAATATTACCTGTGTGTTTGTGTAGAGGTGACTATTACCTGTGGGGAGTACTACTACAGTAATAGTGTCCTTCCCCCCTTCCTGTTAATAACATTACCTGTGTATGGGGGGAAACTGTTATTAACTGTAACTGTAATAGTGCCCTAATAGTGTCCCCTCCACAAACAACATATGGGGGAGACTTAACTGGGGGGGGGGGGGGGCACTATTACTGTAATAGTGCCCCTCCACAGGTAATAGTCTCCCCTCTTCATCATACTGTTGAATTACAGTTTATAATTACAATTACATTATACTTACCTGGTTACTAACGCAGCCTCCGAGACCTGTTCTTGCACACAGGATGTGTGCATCTTCTATTCTGCTCCCTGGTCCCAGCGGCACCATAACAAAGGTTCCAGAAGCAGAATAGAAGACATCTTGTGTGGAAGAACAGATTCTGGGAGTCGCTTTAGTAACCTGGTAAGTGGAAAGTGATCTGCTGGTGTAGCCTTTGGACACTTACCTGGTGCCAGTTGATGCTTGTATACTGCGTGTATTACCACGTATTACACGCAACACAGAAGGATCAACCAACACCTAGTAGACTACAGAGGTCCCAAATGACCAGGTCGGCCCGGTATCAAGTGATCCATGGCCCGGTACTGGTCCGTGGCTCGGTCATTGCAACCTCTGGTCTACAATTTCAAATGCCGCTGAGAGAACCTGAAGAATAAAAAGAGAATAGTTGCCATTAGATTTAGTAGCAAGAAGAATAGTGGGTCTTTTCTAAGGGCAGTTTCAGTAAAATACAGACTGCGGATATCAGATTGTAAGAACACATTTAACAGAGAGCTACAGGGTTAAGCGAGAGAAGACCAAGCTTTCCCAAAGTTTATAGATGAAGGGGAGATTGGAGACAAATCGGTAGTTAGCAGCACAGGAAGGGTTTCAGGAGGGTTTTTTAGTAGTGAGGTTATAACAGGTTTGAAATAGGAGGGAAAGATTCCAGAAGAAATTAAGAGGTTAAACACTATAGTAAAGAAAGTAATGACAGCTGGAGACAGACTGGACAAGGTGTGAGGAGGCAGGGTTGCTAATGCATGTAATGGGGCGAAAGGAAGAATGGAATAAAGTGTTGTATTGGAGGATATCAATACTGCTTGGGGATTTGTGGATTATTTTCTGTTGATCTTCTCAATTTTGTTTTAGAGGTAAATGGCCAGGTCCTCAACAGAGATGTCTATAATAGGCACCTGCAACTTGGGAGTAAGTAAGGAGTGAACAGTATCAAAGTCATTTTGGTCTATTGGAGAGAGGAGATGAGAATGGTAAAATGGACTTGTTTGTCAAAGCGAATGGCAGATTTTTTTTTTTTTTTTTTTAAGATATGTTCACACAGAAGAATTTGTTCAAGCAGAAAGAATCTGCTTCAGGAATTGGAAGCAGATTTTGGAAGCGTATTACAAAAAAAAAAAAAAAAAAGTTCCTAAATCAGCCTTCCATTCATTTTAACAGGATTTTCAGGCAGAATCTGTCTCAAAGTCAACTCCAAATTCCTCTGTATTAATATACCTTTATAGGTTTTGAGCATGAACCTGAAGTGAAGGAAATGTGTGGGTGTATGGGATTTTCCAGATTTTCAACACACATACATTGCTAAAGAAAGTGCATCTGTTTGTGTGTTGCCATGGTTTCCGACACCTATGTCAAAAGGTTTGGGTGGATGGGGGAGGTTCTTAATCCAATGCACTTTTAAGAGTTTTAATATAGTGATTGGTAGTCAGACTGGGACAGGAGAAGGAAGAGATATGTGACAGTGATGACTGTAAAGTGTCTTGAGAGGTCCTGGGTGTTAACGGTGCGTAGATTCCTGTGTGTGATAGGTAAATGTGTTCTGAGAAGGAAAGAAAGTAATGATTTTCAGTAAACTAACTACACAGCATTGTAGGGAACTACACCCTTATTAAAGTGGTACTTTGCTATGGGCATTTTTCTGCTTTTATAAATATGCAAATGAACTAGCAAGCAAAGCTGTGTCCCAAGTAGTTCTCCTGCTTTTCCACCACTACATTGCTTGTTTTCACCCATTTGATTTTGGCTGGCACAGCTTCCAAGCCAAGTTTCAAGTTCACAGTGCAGGTGAAGATTTCCCAGTGGCTTGGAAGCTGTTCTCATCTCAATCAAAATCATATGGGCGGAAACAAGTGGCAGAGGGGGTGGGGAGGCAAGAGGAGAACCAAGGCACTTGCAAATAAAGCTATGCCCAAAGTAGCAGTCACAAAATCATTTACATATGTATAAAAGTTGATTTCTCTGCAAGGAACCAGATGATTTCAATAACAATGGCACCATTTTAATCAATGTTAAGTGTCCTACAATGCCATGTGGTTAGTTTACTATGGGTGAAATTACTGACAGACTCTCTTTAAATTTCTGCATTCTGTGGTGTCAAATATATATGTGATGTGGACTGAAGTGGACGAATTTCATTAGAGTATCAGCAAATGGTCTCCAAAGTAGTGTATATTAAGGCTTAAAAAAGGTCACATTTATAGCAAATTACAAATGCAGAATACTGTGTACTGTACATAGCCATACTTCTATTAGTAAGTAGTAAGTCATTACAGTAACTGTTTTCTGGAAATTAACAAATTCAGTTACCGTATGTAAAAATAACATTTTCACTAACTACTGTATTTTTAGGACCATAAAAACCACAACTTCCCTCATTGTAACTGTTTAAGTTACATGTTTGATGTTTACAATACGCAAACATACACAGTGTGCACATAAATGGTACAGCATCGTATTTTATCAAATAGGGTTACCAAGTACAATACAATGCATTTATACAGACTGCTAGCTGTCTAGTAGACCTTGTGAAAACACTATTTTATTAACTCCTACCCAGTATCACATCAAGTTAAGAAAAAGTTATTGAAACACACTGTCAAAATATTTTCAGAAGTTACTTTTGCATACATTGTGAAAACTGTGTTGTCCCAGATAGGACTGTTTAATGAAGTTGAGCCATTCTGCATTTCCATGTATTAGGGAGATGATGCCCAGTCCCCCTGACAAGATACTGAGTAAATAAGTACAGGAGATACAGAATCAGGCAATCATCACAGAGTGGATGGACTGACTGACTGGATAATCAGTACTTTGACAACCTTTTGTTTGGGTACTTCAGGTTTAAGAAAGTAATTGTGTACACAGCCAGGAAAATAAGGTAAGCAACTTGGCGTTTAGTGACACAGTTGGTCTACATGCTGGAATTTTTCTAACAACCATTGCAAAAAGGTGGTTAAGGATATGAAGTACATTTATAAGTAATATCCTTACAGCATGTGAGGAGTATCATTGCTGTCTATCAGCACTGTCTAGTGTAAATCTAATTGTCCCTAAAAGTTGCATAATTGGCTAAGTGTAAATGAGCCACTAAAGGGATTGAACAAGACAGTGGCGTAAGTACTACGGTAGCCACAGTGACCTGGACCTTAAGGGACCCGGAGGGCCCCTGCTTTTTTTTTTTTTTTTTTAATAGGCAGTTACATGCTGGAATAACCCTAGCAGGTAACGGCCCTATTTGCTTACCGATCCCCGTTCTTACGGCCACCACTGCTTCCCCTTCTGCCCTGCAGGGGGCCCCGTGGATTTCTTATCAAGCTGCTGGAGAGAAGAAAGGAAAGCGTAGGCAGCCATGAGCAGGATAGGGGATCGGTAAGTAAGGCCGCACCAAGAGTATAATGATCGGAGGCCCAGGGGAGGTGAACGAACATAAAAACCAGTGTTACTCACCTCTCTGGCACGGCTCCATGCAGTCTTCAGCCTCTGTAGCGACGTCACATGGGTCAGGCCAGTGTCACGACACATGACGACGCTGGCGTAACCCATGTCTATGACGTTATTGAAGAGGCCCCCGATCATTATACTCATGGGGACATATGGGACATAATACTGTGTGGAGGGGCCACTATATGACATTATAATGTGTAGAAGGGCCGCTATGGGACATTATACTGTATAGAGGGGCCGCTATGTGACATTATACTGTGTGAAATGCTACTTTACACACACTATAATGTCCCAAATGGGGCGTTATACTGTGTGGGGGCCAGGCAATGGGGCATGTGCGAGGGCCCAAGACAAAATTTTTCCATGGTTCCCATCTTTGCTAGTTACTCCCCTGGTCCAAGACTAAATATTGATTGCTTATCCACTTATCCAGATCAGAGATCTTCAACATCAGAGCGACACTGCTTTCAGCTCCATACACAGCAGATCTGGTGGCAGCAGCAACTGATTGTTTGGGGTGCCAGGTGTTGCCAGACCCCCAGCAATCTGCTCTAACCTAAGGATAAGTCATCAACACTTGCACGTCCCATTAGCTTCATGAGGTTCCATCATCCTTTTATGGTCAGCATACCGCTCAAAAAAAAACCAAAAAAAAAAAAAAAACCAGCAATGAAATACTTTAATCCTTTAACAGGCACTTCATGTTTTCCCCAGTCTTTATCCTGTAAGAGTGCAACAATCCCATCCTTGTTAGTCTCTAGTGGAGGTAGCCTTTCTCCACGGCACAGTAATATGCTTATCAATAATCACTCTCTGATGGAAAAACAGTAATGGATTATGCAGGTTACATTGTGGTGAATCATTCTGGGGAAGAAACAGGGATATATTGCAGGTAAATATATTTAAATATTTGGATTTTCCCATCATTAGTGCTATGCATACTTTTTATTGAAATATATTATGTAGGTATCCACCCTTAAAAGGATTTTGCCCATATCATAAAGTAATGACATATCACCAGGACATGCCACCAATTTAAGATTAGTAGTAATCTCACCTTTGGGACCCCCACCAATGCTGACAATGAGGACGACACAATGCTGATATAGCCCTGGTCCCCTTCATTGTTCATTTGAACCCAGTTTGTGACCATTCCCTACACCTTTGGGTGGTTGCAGCGCTGGTCTGCAGAGAGAACACTGAACTAAACCAAAAGGTGCATGCACTTAATTCTTTTTGGTGGGGGTTATAGCACTATGCTATCACTTTATAACATGTGACAAACCCTGGATGGGTGAAGAAATTACATTTACAAACGCTGAATAAACAATAGGAAGGGGGGCCTGTAAAATCATTGTACACAGGCAAATAGAAGCTATGCAAATGGTGTAAGCATGGGCTTTATAATTGATATAGCTCAAGCACAACCACTCTACTATAGAGCATTAGGAGCAAGCATTTAGCAAATGTCCTCACCATTGTCTGATCACACGGACTTGACTTCCTTTTCTAAAGTGAACACTCAGAAAAAAGGGGGATAAAAACAATAAATGAGTAAGAATATAAAAAATGGACTGGCTGGGATGGGAACTATTTATTACTTGTAGGAGTATTGCATGTAATAATTCAGTGACTGATCATTAATCTATTATTTAACAACTGCTAGCTAAAATAATTTTTTGCCATTCCACATGATCTGTATCTGAGGACAGTGTTTCTTATACGATGCATATGCCCTGTGTAAAACTGGTTTAGAATAGAAATATAAAATTAAATCTATCCAAAAATAAGTAAAAAGAAATTGAAAAATCTCAAACAGTAAATTTTTCAACCAGGTTAGGAGAAAATGCCTATATTCAGCACTTTGCTAAATTGCACCATGTCCCTGTTTTTCAATGTTATGTTGGGAAGGGTTGACTACATTTATGTGAATCACACTCTTTAAAAAAGTTAGGACATATCTATCATGATAACATTATCATAATGTAGTTTACTTGCCGATCATGGATGTGTAATAAAAAAATATATATTTTAGCATTTAGTTGTAAATGCTGGAAAGGTAACTCTATACAGTTTTAAAAACACAGTTTAACCCATTTAAAGGAGGACCTTTTACCATCTCCCCTAACTCCAATTCTTTACATCGTTCAATAGGTGCCACTGATTCCGATGAAGTTGGATTTTTTTCTCTCCTTTAGGCCACACTGTTTACAATAGGTGCTGTTCATTCCAGCACCCAATATGCTAATTGGGTTCTCTGTGATGTCCTGGACAGGGACAGATAATCTGAGACTGCCCATCAGACAGTAGTGAGCCTAAATGAGCATATAAAAATTCTGCGCTGGAACCAGTGGACCGCCACCTTTTAAAGGATGCTAGAATTTGAAGTTGGTGGAGGTGGTGAAAGGTCCTCTTTAAATGCAAACAAAAAAATGTCTGTGGGAAGCACGAGGAACTGAGCTGCTTGATAGTTTTATCAGGAAATATTTAGCAGAATTTTTATTTTTTTTTAATTTTCTTTTTAAATATTTGCTCACTCTGGGCTTTGAAGTCGAGTAGGCGGCCATACTCACTAAGTGACAGTCTATATAGCTGTCAAATCACTTATTAGAACCAACTTCAATGAGATAAATCTTTCCCCATAAAACTCTATATCAATTTGCTTAGCTACTTTTGCTTTATAACCTACTTCTCACATATCAGACTGCATTTTCACTATGATGGGTTCCCTTTAGGTGACAATTCCCTCACTACTCAGATCAGTCCAAGTGAATATAGGTCCCTGCTTACATTTTCCCTAAAAGCATAAGGTATAAACATTGTGAACCTGCCTGGAGTTTATTACTCATATGCATAGGTGCAGTTTTGTTAAAACTATTTTAGATGAGAAAATGATTTATTTTCTTAGTCATTCCTTACATGAGGCTACCCATTTCCATCCAGATGAGATTCTGCAGCAGCGTTGGTGCATTATTAGGAAAAATATAAGACATCACTTCAGGTCTGTAATCTGTAGACCCATGTGGATAAATGGATACTAAACTCCTTAAGCTATTTGTCTTTCTAAGAAGCCCTAAGAAAACCACTTAGAGCCCATAGAAGATATCTGTAAAGGAAACTTGCGCATTTTCAGAAAAGCAGAACTACACTGTAATGACCATGGTGTAAACAATGATGATAAAATGACCCTCATATAATATTTGCATTGACATTCTTAACTTGGAAGGATTACCTATAATCATACTTGATCAAATGTGTCTGAACAGAAATCCATTCTTTTAGGAGCTATTAGTTTTTATAGCCTTATTATAGTCCCATCAAGCAAGTATGGGACCTGTAGTTTACCAGCAGGTGCTTGGACA
The DNA here is from genome assembly GCA_947044405.1 of Leptodactylus fallax. Taxonomy (NCBI): domain Eukaryota; kingdom Metazoa; phylum Chordata; class Amphibia; order Anura; family Leptodactylidae; genus Leptodactylus; species Leptodactylus fallax. Next base: position 2,684,155 of record CAMRHE010000087.1, on the reverse strand, counting down.
CTGGCTACATACCTTTTGTATATATAAATGTAAACCAAAAGGCTATATATACACTGACATGCAGGTAATAAGTAAATAACATTTAATACAATATGGTCTCTAGTTTACATAAGCGTGTTGCTTAATAATTATGCCATTATATCATTAAAACCATGAGAGGCCCTTAAATAAAGACACCATTAGGTTACCTGGGCTGGTTGGGTTCACGTCACCTAGTGCTGCAAGGAAACCTATAAATATTAAAGACAGAGTCTCTGTTTACATAACTTACCTTGACTCCATCAGGTTTCTTCAGTAAACTTCGTGCTGCTGCAAATGGATAATAATTTCAAATTAAGAAGAATTCTTATATTGTATCTGTTTTTTCACAGTAAATGACTAATGTATGTATTTCTAACTGTAAACCATTCTGACTTGTTGCCACAAAATGCAAAATAAGATTTTAACAGAAAATTCCATTGTATGTGGTTGGACCAACATGTTTTTTTTTTTTTTTTTTATAGGAGAGTAGATGAACTAAATATTTAAACCCATGAGCAAAGAGAAAGTCCTTCATATTTCATCACACTATAGACTATAAAGTCAAACTACCTATTTAGCAATACAAGTTCTCACTAGTGTAAAATACTTTGTATGTGGAAGTATCCATATTTTACAATAAGTATTCTTCGGATTTATGTCGTAGGGAAGGTTCTACTTTTAAAGTGAATTTGAAGTACATACTGCACATCCCTGCATGTTTTTTTTTTTTTTTTTTTTTTTATCATGGGAAAATGCATACACTTTTAATGAAGAAAAACTGTCAAAAACCATAAACAAGTTTTTACATTTATTTTTCATTTTGATACATTTATTTTTATGATGACTTGTACTTGACTTCTAACATTATAATATCACACAGCTCTAGAGTGTAGCTCCGGATTATGTAAGGAATCTCCAGTGATCACATCGCCAAAGTTTTCTTTTTGCTTACTCTGTGGTCAGAAGACTTTGCCTCATACTTCATCTCGTACTTTATCAATTGTGAGGAAACTAAAGCACCCAGTACAGGAGGAATGGCTCATTTCTAGCATGTGTCTAAGCAAAGCTATTCAGATCAGTACTGTAACACTGTCATTGATAGGTTGTCTGGTCAGATTTTTTTTTTTTTCAAAAAAAGCCTCAAAAAAAAAAAAAAAAAAAAAAAAAAAAAGAAAAAGTACTATTCACCTCGCAATGCCTATTCTGACACTTTCCAGTTCCCTCTCTGGTCTCTACACACTTTATGTCACTCTTGACATAAAATGTGTTACAATCACTGGCTACAGTGGGTCACATTTCAGTGTCCAGGGGGATCAGGAAGTATAGAGTCCAGCAGCAGACTTGGGAAGTGTTGGAATGGGAACAGCGAAGGATCAGTAAGCAATTACTTTTTTGATCCATTCTGAGTATTTTTTTTTTTTTTTACATTACTGGCTTGTCTCAGCTGTTTGATAAATATGGCGCACACAACATGAGACCATTTTCAGAGCTCCCTCTTGCCAGCTTTAAAGCTGCATCGCATATTCTCCCTACTACGTAATGCTAAAGACAGAGGACGCTGTATGATATGTTGCATACTTTTGTATGCCAGGCGTTGCACTTAAAATGATTTGAGCCTTTCTAAAGTCGCTGCACCACTATTGTATGCTAAATATCACACAAACACATGGCATTTGATAAATGTGGCCATTTATGCAGTATGTTCTTTGAACAAAGTGATGAATAATTCAGCATTGCTTCTCAACAGTATATAAACAATTCTTTCATAAAGGTATTTAATCATAAGAAAAACTCCAGAGAGAACAAAAGTGGATTTATTTAGCGGAGCATTGGAAAGCTAGCAGGTGTAGCAGTGTGAAGCAGATATGGCAGTTGCAGAAGGAGGAGAACCACAATTTAGGAGAAGAATCAAGTCCATGCAGCCAAGGATAAATCTGTGCCCTATTAATGATTTATAACGGCTGGCAAGATGAGAAGCGACCTATAAAGCATTTACTCTATCATTTTCACCAAAGCAACATGGATGCCTGCCAGCTGCCATAAAAGTAACTGTGTGTTGAACCACTGGAAGATAAGTAGCAAAGAAACTTGGATTTGACTCCTACAACTGACCAAACACTTAAATACAGTCCTGGCGTAAAATGAGACAGCCCTTCCTAGTATGAACAAAAAAAAAAATATATGACCTTCTATATAGAACATGGTATAGCCAGTTTTATCTCAGATATTGAAAACTCATTATATATTGGCACAAACACATTACCTAGATTTACAATTATGTACATATCACCATACTTGGTCCATAACTGTGTGGTGCTCTAACTAACTTCCTGGAATATTATCATATAAAAGTAAATAGTCCCACCTAGCATTTACCATCTATCCAGGGGGTAGTTTATTGCAGCTATTAGTCTCTGCTCATGTCAGTGGCTGACGCTCTGTCAGTGCACACAATGCTATTTATTCGGTCAAAATGACAGAGACCATGGCCAAACTCCAATGGACCCCATTAGAGTCCAATAAGGTCAACTGGCTGTCTAGGTGCAAGTGATGTAGCAGTATGTAGTGGTGTCAGTTTATGAGGAAACCACAATGAATCTGTGAACAGTCTTATGCTGAAAATGTATTTTTCATCTATTACTTCTATAATACAGTAAATAAGGGGTTTTCCAGGCTAAAAAATGTATTAGCTATGTAAAGGATAGACCATTAATATCAAATTGGTGGAGATCTAACACCCCCACGGACTTCCTTTTCTCAGCAGTTGATACACAGAGAATAGAGCAGGAAGCAGGCAGCACTGTTCTCTATGTAGTGGCTGAAGCAAGTCACTGCAGCTTAGTCCTCATCCAAGTGAACAGGAGTTGATCCTCTTTAACCTGGTCTAATCACTGCATCTTGCTCCATTCTCTGTCTATCAGATACTGAGAACAGTTAAATTGGTGGGGTGCCGGGTGCTGGACCCCAACTAATCTCATATTATTGGCCTAAGCTTAGGTCAAAACCACTTTAAATGTGGAGAATGTGTTAGCAGTGACAATAGAGGTTTCTAAATTGATGCTAGCATGTACCCCATAATTATTACAGGGGTCAACATTTACCCCTTTATTGGTTACAGGTTGTCCTAATGTTGAGTTTGAGGTTTACAGTCTATAAATGAGACTGACATAAAAAACGACACTACTCCTGATGCCAGTGGAAGCATGTCTCTTAATGATAATAAATGTCAGAATTGCAGTTTCTGCTGTTCCTTAATCTCAATTGTAAAAATCCTCTAAAACAGAGGCCAGGATAAACTAGAATAGATTTGCTGTAAAATCAGTTTGCTCCTTCTTATGACAGATGTTTTATTCCTTTCTATTCTTTCAGTACATTATAAATCAGTTTGCAGACACCGAATAGACCCGTTGACAGGGGATTGGAATATTAATTAAAGACATAATAAAAAATAGATATTAGTATTACAGAAGGCAATAGCTAAGCAGTTATTAAGGACAGATTTGTAGACTCATTTTCTCTAGCAAGCACAGATTAAAATGGCGAGAGGTGACAGGAATCTTCATTTTCTTTGACTCTTACCTCACATGAAACACAATCCACATAAAAAGGAAAATTAGAAAAAGGAAAATTAAAAAACACAATTATAACCACAGTTGTATGAGCAGCTAATGTAAATGTCATGCACTGCAAACACATGGATCATAGTCAATGGAGAGTCAGGTCTCAATAAACCAGTCTTATTGTCTAAAGGGATCAAGGAACCAGAATATTAATATAAAATATAAACATCATAATGGAGTAAGCTTGAGAGAATGGTTTGTGGTTTAGTACAGACATAGCATTTTGAAGGACATTAAATTAATGCCCATATAATTTCCATTCAACTCGCATTCAATGTTACTTGTTTACCCATGCTCTATAATGGTCTGTGTGGTTTGCAGAAGGTTTTTCCAATTAGAAATATTATATTTGTTGAGACTCTGAAATTCTCAGTTGAGTATTTTCAATTTGAACACATGCTATGACTAAAAATGCATCACATCTTTGTAAATATATTAATATAGCAAACTGCTTGAATGAAATGCGGCATTACACTCTATCATAAAAGCTATAACAGTTGCATGGAATCGGATGAAACTTAAAGAGGTAGATTTTCTAAAAGGTGAACAACTTAGCTAGCAAACTCCTGTAGACATTCATCAAATTAGTAGATCTAGTCATTTACAAAAAAGTCAGTTAGTAGTGCTTTAGTTTATGGTCATAGTAGAACTAGAACTAGTCACAGAAAACTCAAAATACTATTTCCTAAACATACCTTAACTATTGTGGCATTGACTTCTATTGAAATTCATTTAACGAAAGTCTAAGGAATGTTAAATTCTTTGTGGCTAACTTGCCACGTATCATCAGACAGACAAGTATAATAATACCATCCAATTACCATTAAAAAAGCACTCGGGTTAATTTTTGGTCTATACAGTAAAGCAGAATCTATTAATAAAGTAAAGTTTCTTTTGTATCACTTGTGTATACCTTTTTATTTAATGAGTCAAATATGGGACATCAGTTATCTTGTTTCATTCTTATTCTGTGTTTTTTCCCCCCATCTTATAGCCCTGCAGCTTACATATCCCATTATTCCTCTGGATTATCAGAGGGAGAGGGAGACACTGCAGTCTCCAGTATATTCTAGGTGAGGCTCTCCACTGCCCACTTTGTGTAAAAGTACCCACACACACATCAACATACTTTAAAGTTGATCAAACTGGATGATTTCCAGCAAAACCACTGTGTGTTGGGTGAAATTTTTAAAAAAGAATACTCAATCTACAGAACACTGTTGTCTGGAAAGAGTTGGATTTTAAACTGCTGTCCCATAGATGCTAGCCTATGAAGAAGCTTTCCATAAAAAAAAGAGTTCTTAAGATTGTTCATCCTTTGCCCAGTGTCACTGAATATGTATTAATATAAAAGACTGCACCAACCAGTGCATGGCTGCATCAGCAGACTGAATGTTCATTAAATAGTTGTTCAACCACCAACCTGGTTCTTTGTAAGGTATATGGCCACTTTAATAGTTGAGAGTGAGAAGCCTATCAATCTCAAGCAACCAGAGGAGTAACTTGATGTTCATGGGCCCCAGAACAAAACCTGCAGTGAGGCCCCTACATATTTTGTAGCATTTAGAACAGGGTGACCTTTGGAGCACTCTCAGAGTCTAGTAGTGACTGCTACCATTGCACCCTCTATTAGCTATGTCCCTGCAAGCAGTAGAGAACAGCATGAATCCTTGGATTAAAGTCCTCTGACTCACCCACTTTTCTCTGCTGAGTGCAGTGTAAATGGATGTTTTTATAGCTCTCTTACATTATCATAACTTTCTCGCTGCTTCTCCTTTAGCACTTTTTTTTTTTAAAGGAATTTGAGATGTCTTCCAGCAAGACCTTTCAAGCATGACACTGGGGACCAGAGGGATGTGTAGGATAGCTGCTAGCAGATGTTGATGTAGAAAGTAAACCTACAGGTGAGGCTCAGATAACATGACCCCAGTACCCATAATGCATATAATAGAGTATATATTTTTTTTTTTTTTTTTTTTTTTTTTTTTTTTTTTCTTTTTTTTTTTTTTTTTTTTTTTTTTTTTTTTTTTTTTTTTTTTTTTTTTTTTTTTTTTCTTTTTTTTTTTTTTTTTTTTTTTTTTTTTTTTTTTTTGTTTTTATATGCAAATAAACACTGTGCGGAAATAGGTAGAAAAATAGCTGGATTGCCACAGTGCCTCTTTAAAATATCGCTATTTTTTTAAAATATATTTGTCACTATACTATGCACCCTACTTGAGGCCAACATATTTAGTCTGCCATACTATTAGTGCAAACAGCAGAAAAAAATATTTTTTGGTTAATATAGTTTCTGCAGTACTGTATTTATGAGGGTAACATTCTCCTTCCTCCTCACCACTGAGTCACCATGTATCTGCATGTACAGTATACACCGGAGCTGTCAGCCACTGGTAAAAGGTATGGGCAGAACTAAAGGGAGTTCTTACCGAATGAATTTATAACTATAACCTCTTCTTACAATATACTGCCCTTAAGTAGGTAACTATACTCTGGTAGTGACAGTTTTAACTGGACAGCCCCTTCCTTTAAAGATATCTGTACCCACTAAATGGTCTTGCAACTCCCTAATAAGAAAGGCGAGAGTTTGCTCGCTGTATGTCTATTTTTTTACCCACTGATTACTGGGCAAAGATACTTTGTATTCTATGAAACAATTTTAATTATTTGGAAGTGACAATTGTCAAAAATTATTTATTTATTATTAATAGTTATAATTACTAAGAACCTAATTTGATAGGGACAACCAAAATGGTTACCCCTTCCTACTGTCACCTTTGCAAGAACAGCCACTGCTATTTTAATAAAAAAAATGTCAATATCCAAGTTAAGAAAACTAATTCTTTAGGACCTGTTACACCTCCTGACATGTACAGTCTATTTTAGAAAATAATTTTGTTTCCTATAGAATAACAATTCTGTGACATTTTCTCATAACTCAGCATTGTGCTGTCCCTTCTAGAAATATTTATGAATAAATTAACAACTGAATGCTACAATTTTCCATGTCAAAGGGGTGCAATCGCTATACAGTCTGATACAGGCAGTATTGTATAGGAACACACCCTCAACCAGTAACATCTAGATGTCAATTTATTCAGAAATTTCTAGAAGGAATAACAAAGGAATGACACAACAAATAGGTATAAGAAAATATGATCCAGAAACTATTGTAAAAATACAATTATTTGTGTGTCGGGAGTGATGACAGGTTCTCTTTAGCAAACTTTACTTATCTAACTTTTTGGGCTTTGGATAAAAACCCTCTTTAACTGTAACTGAATTCTGACTGAAGAAATAAAAACGAATACTACATTTTAATGAAAAAAAGAAGCACGTTCACCCATTAGTAAATCTAAACTCAACACATACGCATGAGAATACAAAAACATTGTTGTGTACCTAGATATAAATGAAGTCTTGTGTAATATGTATTATCACTTTGCAGAGAAATATAAGATTATTTAGTCAATTAAATTGGTGAATGTAGTATAAGCTGTCCCATTTCCAAACATTCACTCTTTATTATTTCTGGGTTACCTGTTAAGTCTGCTCCTTTCATTTAAAACATGGGGGAAACCTGTTTTTAACTGAAGTAATGTTAGAATAGCCATTATAAAGGCTATTCTACTCCTACCTTTACTTTTCTTCTCCTCGCCGCCGTTTGTCCAAAAAACATTTTATTCTCATATGTAAATTAAGCTCAGGGAGCACCGAGTGCATTCCCCCTGTGCTCCAACCACTCCGCGTCATCGCTGCAACCCGTCTCCAGCGCTGCTTTTTCATACCCCCTACATCTTCTTCTGTTCATCTTGCATCTGCTCCTTGCTGTATCAGCCATTTTTCTGTACAGTCATGGCCAAAAGTTTTGAGAATGATACAAATATTAATTTTTACAAAGTCTACTGCTTCAGTTTTTCTAATGGCAATTTGCATATATTCCAGAATGTTATAAAGAGTGATCAGCTTAACAGCAATTACTTGCAAAGTCAATATTTGCCTAGAAAATGAACTTTATCCCCCAAAACACATTTCAACATCATTGCAGCCCTGCCTTAAAAGGACCACCTAACATCGTTTCTGTGATTGCTCCATTAACACAGGTGTGGGTGTTGATGAGGACAGGGCTGGAGATCAATCTGTCATGATTAAGTAAGAATGACACCACTGGACACTTTAAAAGGAGGCTGGTGCTTGCCATCATTGTTTCTCTTCTGTTAACCATGGTTATCTCTAAAGAAACACGTGCAGTCATCATTGCACTGCACAAAAATGGCCTAACTGGGAAGAGTATTGCAGCTAGAAAGATTGCACATCAGTCAACAATCTAACGCATCATCAAGAACTTCAAGGAGAGAGGTTCCATTGGTGCCAAAAAAGGCTCCAGGGCGCCCAAGAAAGACCAGAAAGCGGCAGGACCGTCTCTTAAAAGTGTTTCAGCTGCGGGATCGGGCTACCAGCAGTGCAGAGCTTGCTGAGGAATGGCAGCAGGCAGGTGTGAGTGCATCTGCACGCACTGTGAGGCGGAGACTCTTGGAGCAAGGCCTGGTCTCAAGGAGGGCAGCAAAGAAGCCACTTCTCTCCAGAAAAAACATCAGGGACAGACTGATATTCTGCAAAAGGTACAGGGAGTGGACTGCGGAGGACTGGGGTAAAGTCATTTTCTCTGATGAATCCCCTTTTCGATTGTTTGGAACATCTGGAAAACAGCTTATTCGGAGAAGAAGAGGTGAGCGCTACCACCAGTCTTGTCTCATGCCAACTGTAAAGCATCCTGAAACCATTCATGTGTGGGGTTGCTTCTCAGCCAAGGGAATCGGCTCTCTCACAGTCTTGCCTAAAAACACAGCCATGAATAAAGAATGGTACCAGAATCTCCTCCAAGAGCAACTTCTCCCAACCGTCCAAGAGCAGTTTGGCGCTCAACAATGCCTTTTCCAGCATGATGGAGCACCTTGCCATAAAGCAAAGGTGATAACTAAATGGCTCAGGGAACAAAACATAGAGATTTTGGGTCCATGGCCTGGAAACTCCCCAGATCTTAATCCCATTGAGAACTTGTGGTCAATCATCAAGAGACGGGTGGACAAACAAAAACCAACAAATTCAGACAAAATTAAAGCATTGATTCTGCAAGAATGGACTGCTATCAGTCAGGATTTGGTCCAGAAGTTGATTGAGAGCATGCCAGGGAGAATTGCAGAGGTCCTGAAGAAGAAGGGTCAACACTGCAAATATTGACTTGCTGCATTAACTCATTCTAACTGTCAATATAAGCTTCTGTTACTCATAATATGAATGCAATTATATTTCTGTATGTGATAAAAACATCTGACAAACACACATAAAAACCAGAGGGCAGCAGATCATGTGAAAATATAATATTTGTGTCATTCTCAAAACTTTTGGCCATGACTGTAGTACACTGGTGTAAGAAACTAAACAAAAATGGTCACCGGAGCCACTTTGAGTTCAGGCAGAGCCGACAGTCGGCCATTTTTGTTTAGTTTCTTACACCAGTGTACTTCAGAAAAATGGCCTACGGAGAAAGCAGATGCAAGATGAACAGAAGAAGATGCAGGGGGCATGACAAAGCAGCGCTGGAGGCGGGTTGCTGCAATGACGCGGGGGTGCTCGGAGCACAGGAGGAATGCCCCCGGTGCTCTCTGAGCATAATTTACATATGATAATAAAGTGTTTTTTTGGACAAACGGCGGCAAGGAGAAGAAAAGTAAAGGTAGGAGAAGAAAAGCCTTTATAAAAGTTATTCCAACATTGCTTCAGTTAAAAACACATTTCCCCAATGATAGAATCCCTTTAACCTATTCATTATGCTCATGTATGTGACCCGTTTGGAGGCACATATAAAATAGCTTTCGATAAATGTCATGTTCTTCCATCTGAAGTCAGCAGTTCTTCTGCCCACAATCTCTCATCATATATAAACTCACCATGACCCTAAGCTACAATACATTTACAGACCTGTGATAGTAGTACCATGACACATTGAGAAAGCCTATGCTTAGAAAAAAAAAAATAAAAACTCGTTTGTCTACATAGAATATTACTAAATTGAACAACCTGCATATGAAGATTTTCCTCTATAGTACCAACCCGTGAAAGGTATAAAAATTCTAAATGATGCTGGATAAACATGTTACACAATAGTAGCAGCTGAAGCTATTAGTAATGAAGGCAAAAATGTAATGAATAAGTTATAAAGAAAATTTCTAAGAAAGTCTTTTACAACTTCCCATATAATGAAGGTATTTTATAACCCCAAATTACATATTACTGACTTCCTGGACCCAGAGAATGAGATCGTTAAAATAAAAACAATGACTTGGTCATCCTGTATTTTTTTTTTCACACACCATCTTTGGAGATATTATATAATTAAAGCAGTGTGCTATGTGCTATTTGCCAAGTAAAGGGATATTAGCATTAACAGAAACAGACAAATATGTATCTTACTGACAGTCATCTGCCTATCCTAAAGGTCACCATACACATAAGAAAAATGTTGGTCAAACTTTCTGATTTAAGCAGGACAGGTCAACTTCTTGTGTATATTTGGGCCTCCTGACTCTGCCCCAACAGATAAAGTTGGGACAAGGAAGGACTGGGCATGATGAATCTTACAATGCATAATCGTCTGTTCCCCTGAGAGATATGTCAAAGTCGTCCAACAGCAGCTAGATTTCCTGTCCTTACTGGAAACACAAGCACACGTGGACAAACTGAGTGTGCATGTACACAGCAGAATTGGGAGGAATAGCTGTTGGCTGAGTGAGTTTTCGGTCAACATTCATTAAAGGTGCATAGGCATCTTAGAAACCTAAGTTATTGCCAGGTGAACAATTGAAATCTTTACTATGCAATTTAAACATATTTTCTTACATTCTAGAGGAACGATGGAAAAACAACAACAAAAAAAAGGCTATACACAGTAAAAAGACATAGTCCACTGTTTATGTAACCAAGGCATGTTTTCCTTTGAAAAATACAAATGCTAATATAATTTGTGTAAGAAAGTGGGAAATAAAGGTTAATAAAAAACAAATGATATGTCATCTCCTACTTTCACTAGCCAATTGACCCACGCTTCTTACATTAGTAAGCAAAACAGATAACGTTCAACTGTAGGGAAAAAAAAATCCAACTTGGTGTGGGAGCAATTCACCTAGTGAGAGCATATCAAGAAATTGTAAAAATGTGGTTTCCTATCCCGCTGGATAAGGAGAACTTCACTTGAATAAAATGTACCCACAAAGCATTGGGATAATAAGATATACCCCCTTCATACAGTTATCACTATTTACTCACAACTGTAAAGGATTACTCATAAAACCAACTTGTTCTTTCAGTAAATTGTAGCGTGAAAGGCACAGGATAAAAATACGAATTACCTTTAGTGGTGGTGGGGGAATATACACAAAAATAAATGAGAGAGAAAATATTTCTTTAACGGCGGTCCCAAATGGATGACCAGCTACTTAAAAGAATGCCACGTCATCAATCTGCTCATTTGCTTCTATTATCGCTGCTGAAACCAACAGTTATTAGTGTAATTTTTAGCGACTCATTTCAACCATTGAAATGAATAGGAAAACGAGTGATACATGGTTATTGAGAATCCACAAAAGCGGGAGCTGCTCTTTCTACCAACTATCCACACTGGCTTAGAGAAGAAACCTTGCAGATGTCATCTGTGACAAAAAGATTCCCAATCATAAGGAGAGGGATATTCTCTAGGGATAAATAATATAGCTGATTAAATTGGAATAAAATAGACTTAGGCTAAGGCCACAGCGTGAAAAAGTATTTGTTTTTTTTCGTTTGCTGATTTAGCTGCATTTTATTGAGCCACTACTGGATTTAGTTGAAAAAAAACATAATTAAACACATATTAAAAGAGCTTATACACAGAAACCTACAATTTCCTGTCTAGCTTTTCATGTAGTAAAACACATTACTTATTATTATTATATATATACACATCTTTATATTTTATTATTATGCAACAAAAAGCTTTGGCTATAGAGAAAATGTAAATTTTAATGAACATACCTGAAAAGTTTCTAGTAGCGAGCATGGTGGTAAGTATGGCCCCCTTCAAAAGAGAGGGAAAAAAAAAATGACAGGCTTAGACTCAATAAACAGAAGGCTTCATAGAGCGCTATGTATACTAATCAAATAAAGCTCACAAAGAGCATTGGTTAGAAATCACTATCACTAACTCACACCTTGAAGTGTTGCTTTTTTCTCTCCTTGCAATAACATAAAAAGTAGTTATTGAGTTACTGGCAACCACCAGTGCATACGTGTCAATGTAAAGTGATGGTCACTATACTAGGAGGAACACTAGATCCTTTTGCTTGGCTGTACCTCCCCTAAACACAATCACAGACAAATCCACCACAAAATTTGCCACTGACTTGCTTTCATACTTTGCAAGGTGAAAAGTGTATAACATCACTACAATGCCGCATCTAAAACATGAAAATTTTCTGTTGGATTTATCTCTGGCATAAAATGATGGCCCTTATGAGTTCACCCTACAGCTACATGCATGCAACTGTGAAAAACTGAATGGCTGGCACATGGATGCCATGCATGTGCCGACTGTGTTCACACTGAAATGAGCCCAGACCTGTTTTTAGTTTTGCATCCAGGTTCACTGCCTCCCACATAACCTTGTGAAAAAACATGAATGGATCAGTGTGATATCAGTTAAGTAAAATGTACAGTATACTGTCCAAAACTACAGTCGTATGTTTGGAGCCTAAATCTTTGTTTCGTGTACTGTAGTATTTTTTTTTTAGACTTATGAAGACTGGCAGTACTGGTTAAGTCAATTCATCTGCAGATTTTATAAGAAGTACCTGTTTATATCTATTCTGCGATTAGACTGTACTGTATATTCACACTACTCCTAGTAGACACTTAGGCTTACCTTTAGCTTTCTCCTCGCGTTAAACTTCTTCAAACAATCTACAGTTTCTTGTCTGTGCATCATAGAAGCAACAGTGGAACGTTGCTGTGAAAAAAAGGAAAACAATTGGGTACATGTATATATGTATATACACAGAGAGAGAGAGAGAGAGAGAGAGAGAGAAAGAGAGAGAGAATTAAATCAGAGACATTATAGTAATGCAGTCCAAAGTTCAAGTATATTTAATACACCAATACGTTACTCCTTTCTATAGGAGTCTGCATATAAAAAAACAAAATGCATATTAATAATAACAACATAACATTAAAAATATATTGAAAAATAACATTAGGAAATTAAACTATTTCTCAGTTTATCAATCTAAAGATGGCCATGCCATTTGCTAGCTAGGCTTGAATGTTTTGACTGTGGAAATGTAACTACTGGCAGGTTAGCGCTGTATTTTCAGTAGGCCTATTTGTTTCTGTGCATGTTAAGCTATTTACATATATATCGCTTCTAAGGGCCCTATTCTGAATGTAAGCAAAAACCGTATCCCTTTGAGCTCTGGCCAGTATTTTTCGGCATACCTCTTTTATTGAATAGAAAGGCGAAACAGAATGCACTTTTTACAAAGGGTCATTGCACACAAAAAAACAAACCAAAAAAAACAAATAAACCTATACTGCAACATATCTGGAATGGTCGCAATAGATGAGAGTCTCTTCTTTCATACATCAGAACAAAGTTTCTACATTTTATAAAGCTAGAGATATAACTGAAGTGAAAGTTTAGTTATGCTTTAAACTTACACAGATCCATGGATGTTTGAGGGCTTCAGATGCAGTGATTCGCTTGGCTGGATTGATTGTAAGCATTTTGTTGATCAGATCTTTGGCTTCAGGAGTCACTGTATCCCACTCTGGTGATGGAAACTGAGATAAAACAAAGTTAAAAGACATAGGAAAATTCCACTATTCAATGTTATGCTTATCAATCGCTTTACCAATGCTTACATCATAAGCACCAGCCTTTATCTGCTGATACAGTCTGTGTTGGTCCTCATCCCAGAATGGAGGATAGCCTACCAGTAGAATGTATAGAATGACACCTAAAGAACAAGAAAAACACAATAATCACTTAATAGAAAGTAACGCTGTATTCAGTATTAAAAGGGCATTCCAATATTTTAAACAATAGCTGAGGAGTAGGTACACCATGAAAAGAAAAAAAAAAAAACTCCCTTCCTAAGGGTCCCTTCTTTCTAGCTCTGCAAATATCCAGGGCCCCTAGACCGGAGGAGTCGTTCTCAGCGGTTATGTGTGCATAAACAGCACATGGCCATTGAGGCCAGAAAAAAAAGAGCGGTTGTGTGAGTGACAGATGTGACATCATCACTTCTAGAGTGATTGGAAGGCCTTGGAGCTGGACCCACAGTGCTGGAGAGGATTGCCCTTTAAGAGAGGAGGCCCATCTGCTTTCCTGCCATTTTTTAAATATTGGAATTCCCCTTTTAATCTTCTTGCTCCTAACATTCTTTTGTTTTGGTTGTAGCGAGGCTGTAATAAAAAGGAAGCTATAATGGCTATAGTCACTACCCCCTGGTATAATAATAAAACGTAACTTTTACTAGTAATAATACATACAGGTAAACAGAAAATGATGCACAACACATAGAAACTAGCTGAATATTGTATCGTAGAGATCACAGGGATACAAATGGATAAAGGGAAATCACAGAAATCATTCTACTCACTATTCAGACATTTGCTTCAAGTTATCTGATGGATGATCCAAGTTCCAATATATTGCAATGAGCTTTTCATCATATTAAATCCCTCCCCACATAATAATCATATATATATATATATATTTTTTTATCAGGTTGCCACCTGGAAGCTTTTTTGACAACCTCCTCCACTCAAAAGACCAGACATGTTTCCCATCTAATATAGTGAAGATCATCAGGTGGCTCCAGTGTATACAAACACCAGAAGTTCATAGCAAGCATCTAAATCCTAAATCCTTTTCCCTAAAACTTGTTAAGTGCATTTCACATCCAATCATTTTCTGGATGTTTTTTGCCATCTAATGTTTAAAGCGTACCTCCAATTATAAAACAACTGCGAGTTACCATTCCCCATATCTAGCTTTAAACATCATCCTCCATTAAACTCCAGTTCTGGAGCACAAGTACTGTATTCACTACAGCACACGACAGAAGAATTGAAGTCCTTTTTAAGGCTGAAGCACCATGTGGCAAAAAATGCTGTGGCAAAAAACATGACGTTTTACGGTGCCTGCAGAGTGAATGTTATTCTAGCGAATCCCATCCACACATCACAGAGAAATATGCGCAGCGTGCTGCAATTTCCAAATCTGTTGCTTTTTTTGTAAATCGCAGCATGTCAATTATACCTATGGAAATGCTGGTGGTCTCCGTATAGGTATAATTGAAGCAGAAAGTCCACAGAGGAAAACTGCGGACTTTCTGTGAAAAGCGCTATGGGAAAAACTGCAATATGTTTCTGCCGCAGTTTTCCCACAAAGCTTTTTGGCTGCTGTCCGCTACTTGGGCCCTTAGCCTTAATCGGTTTACACAAGACTACCAAATAGCATTTTCATTTTGTTTTGGAATCCTTTATATAGCAAAAAGAGTTTTATGCAGACAATTCCAGCTATAGGGTATCAAAACATACTATTCTGTCATATAGTAACTTACCACATGCCCACATATCCACTGGTTTTCCATAAGGGTCCTTTCTTAAGACTTCTGGAGAGAGATACCCTGGAGTTCCTGCAAAACCTAAAAACAGCATTTAAATATAAAAACATTTTTTAAATGACTCTTGAAATATAAGGGAAAGTAGAAATGTGGATACATCCCTATACACTGATGTGGGCACAACAAATTGCCCTGCGACCTTTCACTTACAACATCTAGTCTGCCATCTTAACACTTAACCACTACCTTAACAATACCTCCATTAATATCTCCAAGACTTCTCCCGTGCATCCCCCATACTCTGCAACTCATTACCAAGACACATAAGACTGACCCCCACAATTACAAGCTTCAAGAAGGCCCTGAAGACTCACCTATTCAGGAAGGCCTACAACCTCCAATAACACTACTGTCACCACACCACCATCTGTACAGCCTCTCCCCTCACCTTATGTCTCTATACCTCATAGATTGTAAGCCCTTGTGGGCAGGGCCCTCCATCCCACTGTGCCAGTTGGTCACTGTTAGCATTATCTGTTTTCTATATCTGTGTACCATATGTAAACCCTCAAATGTACAGCACCATGAAATTAATGATGCTATACAAATAAACAATAACAATAATAATAATAATAATAAGAATAATAACAACAACAACAACAACTACCTCTTGGAAAGGTATGGTCTGCTATAGTTCTAAAAAGGAGTGTCAAGAAGTCTTTTAGAAGTTATGGTATTGGGTTCATTCTATGCACGTTCACACAGAGTGTAAAGGGAAAACCATCTCACTCTGCTTGCCAAATGAGCCTGCTGCATGATAAATTTGTTCACAACATGATTCATATTCTGGGGACCATTACCAGTGTGCACAGAATAGAGAGTAGGATATCTGCAGGCACAGCTCTATCACTATGAGACTAGTGTTCACTACTGATATGGGAATAAATTAAGTGTACTCTATTGTGTCTAAATTCTGGTATCTGTAGGATCCTTCAGGTAAGAAAAGACCTTGGTAAAATGACTGAACAAAAGCACAGCCCAATGACAGATGTAGATTCCATAGAAATTAATGTGCTTCAACACTGACACATAAGGTGGGTGAAGAAGAATGTAGGGAAATTCAGTTTACAGACAGACAATCTCTGTATCTGCAGTGGTTGGGTCTTTGCCTATTGATAAGTCATCCAAATCTGTGGTGAGGAATGTCCCTTGAAGTAGACAGCATATGAGATTAATATATATATTATATAATATATATATATATATATATATATATATATAAAACACACATATACACACACACACACACACACACACACACACACTGCAGCACTTTCACTGTATGACTTCCTGAAAGAGAAAGTTTTGGACTGCCTGAGCAACCATGTTTTTCCTACCAAAATATCTGTGGTAGCATTTTTCCCTGCAATTTGAGTATGACTGAGGCTGGGGGAAAAAACAGAAAACGCACACATACTGAATGCAAGCAAATGAAAAGAAGGATTCTTACCAAACCATGCCTGCTGATCTCCTTGAACTTCAATCGCTAGGCCAAAATCTGCAAGTTTCACTGCAGCACCTTTAGATTTGCTAGCTAGTAGCAAATTTTCAGGCTTTTATTGATAGAAAGAGGAAAAGAAATACACCTCGATTAGATGCCACATCTACAACTTTTATAAACATTTTCTATTTTTGAGACTCGTTATCTACTCTCAAGATGAAATGAAGGCTTACGTATTTTACTGCATAGAACCCATAGTAATATTGTTGAGATTATTTACTTGTAAACAGATTGCCTCCCATAAGTACAGAGTCTTTAAAGTCTAAACCCACTAGACTATGAATTTATGCCAGTGGTGCAAACAAACTCCTAGGTCTATGGCATTTGTGTACTTTAGTTTTGTTTTATGCAACCATTCTCTCTAGTTAAGCACAAATTGCATCCTCACATTTTATATAATGACATTGCGCTACTTCTTGTTTATAGGTGGGTGCGCTGTGCTGCACAGATCTACTGGCGATAACAGCTGCTGAATTACTGAAGGCTGGTGATGCACTTATAACGAAGTTACATTATATAGGTTTTGGAAGTGGATTTACACTTAGAATGCTAGCTCCATTGAGAAACTGATGCAACAAATCAGATTTATAAACACCAAACCACCAGCATGTCTTTGTGTACCGATGGTTTAGTGCTCCAAGCCTGCCTATATAGACTAATACTTACAGAGAGAAGAGTCCACAATTCTTATCAGACTTGTGAAAGTGCGTATTGAACCAGTGAACAAGGTCAGTATACCGCTCTTCACTTTACATGCATTGAATAGTGGGTATAGGCCTGATGAATCCTTTCAGTAAGTATTAGACTAGGGCTACAGGCTAACTTTGGCGGCGACTCCTGCTGCACGACCAAAGATCGCAGTGTCCCCTTGTGAGTTTAATTGCAACCCTAGAGGTGCTGCAACTACAACTTTTTTTCGCCAAAAGATCAAGCATGAATCATTTTTTTGTTCTTTTTTTTTACAACTAGTAGTCATAGTCGCAGCTTAGGCGCAATAAGACTACGGTCATGTGACAAGAATCGCGGCCAAGGCCGACATGTAGCCTCAGCCTTGATGTCATTTTAAAGGGGTTTTCCCAGGAACACAACTGTATTTAAATGCTTATACACTTAAAGGTTACCTTTACAAAAAGGTTTAACTTTTAAAGTTGACATTGTAAAATGTTGCTATGAGTGAGAGTCTACTTGCCTCAAAATACGTAAGCAATGTCTTTTTATGGATGTTCATTCCTATGTTTTACCCAACATGAAGTAAAAGTTACGTTTTACAGTTCCTGTAAAAAGTAAAAGTTACAGTTTTTACATTTTTGTTTTTGGTCAGCATTAAAAATGTTGCAGCGTTTTGAAGATTTTCCCTATCCATCTTAGTAGTAACAGGCTGTTGTCTTGATCAGTTGTCAATGGATACGATCACGAATGCAGGAACTTTCTTTGGTCCATCACTTGTCAGAAGCCCAGCCATGATTTCCACGCACAAGAAGAAAATTGGCCACAATAAGGTAATCGTGGTTGGTTTTCTGACAAGTGCCACCCCATCTACTGGAAACCTATTAAGACAACATTGAGCTAAAGATGGTTAGACAAAATTCTGAAAATACTGCAAAATTTCTTGTTATTTATATTTGCAAAAATGTTTTAACTTTTAACTGTGTATAAATTTAAATGTGGTTATGTTAGTGGGAAAACCTTTAAACATTTCCTGGGGTGGACAGACATAGCATAAGTGGTCTGGGAAACTAAACCACTAACACACATGCTGAAAGGATATGCTGAGGGTTTAGTGGTTCCCTTTAAATGACTGCATTAATACAGAAATTGCACACGAGAGCATGGTTCTGCTCTCTTTAATAAGAAAAAGAAAGATTACATAAGATGATTTTCCTTGCCCAGGAATTTGTTCACTTTTTTTGCTTATTGTGGAAGAGAATCAAAACATCTAATAAATAAAACACCTCAGCAAATAAGCTGCATCTGCTAACTACAGATGATAGCAGGGGCAAAGGACTGAGAAAAAAAACAAAGTGAAATAATTCAAATGTGTCTTCATGTATTGCTATGAGCAGTATAATCATCTATAATATTATAACTGTAATATACTGCATTACAAATACCTTACATAAGGGTTGTAACCAGGGCACTGAAATTGGTACTTTTAGCAGGAACCTATGCAAATAAGTCTTAAAAAAATGGTGATCCATACGTTCCTGTCTACTGCCCCAATTACTGTATATTGTGTGTATGAGAATGGAGGAATGGGTCATAATAAATAAGACGCATGAGGAAGAAACACAAAGATTATATTTATGCTCCTTTCCATACAAAAATGCTCTTTAATGCAGCAGGTGCCCACAAAATGTACATAACAGGGACATAATGCAAGAAGAGTGAAGAAGCCCCTTTTGACTAGTATTGGGCCCAGATCCAGTAAAAGGCAGCCCTGCTCTAGATTAATGGACACATAATAACTTGCTGGCCTGTAGTTTTTACATCATGGTGTAATTGGATGTTTCAGTGTATAAAACAATTATTCGATCAATACTTACATTCCATCAAACCGGTAGCACACTTATATAGCGTTGTGTTGTATTTACAGCATTTCATCTTTGCTTAACATCTTTTGATGTAAATGGAAATGAGCAATTTGTTATCTTACTAATTGACTGCAGGCCTTCGATTAGGCGGACTCGCAGAAGAATTGAAATGCCAATTCTTAATACAAGGGCAGTATGTGACTTTTGCAAACACTATGGCAAGTTAATGAATCTATCCAGTGCTTCTCGAAGGCGCATAATTGCAAGGAACAGCTAAAACAAATGCACAGGGTTTTTTCCTCTCCACCGCTATTTATGTACTAGCTGGTGTTCTATTTTTACACTGGAAAATTATGTGTGGCATTAGGAACATTCAAGAGGAGAGAGAAATATGCATTATCTGATTTATCAGAAAACCACAGAAGGAACTGCAAGCCACAATAATTTACCTGCACATTAGCTTATTGCACAGTGTAGTCTATGTTTAGATATGATTTACTAGAACAAAACACACTATACTGTATCTATTTGAACTGATCTATTTCATACAGGCGCATTTTAAAGTGATCCTTTCCATCATGTTGTACTATGTGTGGCATTTGGCGTCCCATTTTCAGTGGTCCTTTACCCCAACAACTCCCGTAACAAAAATATAGACATTAACTTGCTCCTACAAACATTTCACTCCACTTGTACGTCTCCATAGCAGTCAATGTCCACCTACTTTAACATTGCTTGAACAACTGCTGTTATTTTCTAGAGCACTACTGTTATAGTCTAAGGTTGGGTTCACACTTGCGCCCAGACCCTGTGCGCCGTGAATCCGACCTAAATGTTGCAAAAAAGGATTGGGAAAGGATAGGGAAAGGTTTGAGACGGTTTGCTTAAAAACCCACCCACTTCAATGGATTTTTAAAGCAATGCGCGAGTGTGCAATTGCACCCTCTGCGCCGTGAAGCCGTTTTTTTTTCGTCGGACACAAAGTCCTGCACGCCCGACATTTAGGTCGGATTCATGGCGGATGGAGTCCGGGCGCAAGTGTGAATCCACCCTAACATGGGCTTCTGGTGAGAATAAATTATCTATGTTGGATTGCAAACCCTGAACATGGCATACTAAGCCAGAGAAATGTTCAGGCACAGTGCCTTGCGAAAGTATTTGGGCCCCTTGAACTTTTCAACCTTTTGCTACATTTCAGGCTTCAAACATAAGGATATAAAATTTTAATTTTTTGGTGAAGAATCAACAACAAGTGGGACACAATTGTGAAGTTGTATGAAATTTATTGGTTATTTTAAACTTTTGTAAAAAATAAAAAACTGAAAAGTGGGGCGTGCAATATTATTTGGCCCCTTTACTTTCAGTGCAGCAAACTCACTTCAGAAGTTCAGTGAGGATCTCTGAATGATCCAATGTTGTCCTAAATGACTGATGATGATAAATATAATCCACCTATGTGTAATCAAGTCTCCATATAAATGCACCTGCTCTGTGATAGTCTCAGGGTTCTGTTTATAGCGCAGAGAGCATCATGAAGACCAAGGAACACACCAGGAAGTTCCGTGATACTGTTGTGGAGAAGTTTAAAGCCGGATTTGGATACAAAAAGATTTCCCAAACTTTAAACATCCCAAGGAGCACTGTGCAAGCGATCATATTGAAATGGAAGGAGTATCAGACCACTGCAAATCTACCAAGACCTGGCCGTCCCTCTAAACTTTCATCTCAATCAAGGAAAAGACTGATCAGAGATGCAGCCAAGAGGCCCATGATCACTCTGGATGAACTGCAGAGATTTACAGCTGAGGTGGGAGAGTCTGTCCATAGGACAACAATCAGTCATACACTGCACAAATCTGGCCTTTATGGAAGAGTGGCAAGAAGAAAGCCATTTCTCAAAGATATCCATAAAAAGTCTTGTTTAAAGTTTGCCACAAGCCACCTGGGAGACACACCAAACATGTGGAAGAAGGTGCTCTGGTCAGATGAAACCAAAATCGAACTTTTTGGCCACAATGCAAAATGATATGTTTGGCGTAAAAGCAACACAGCTCATCACCCTGAACACACCATCCCCACTGTCAAACATGGTGGTGGCAGCATCATGGTTTGGGCCTGCTTTTCTTCAGCAGGGACAGGGAAGATGGTTAAAATTGATGGGAAGATGGATGGAGCCAAATACAGGACCATTCTGGAAGAAAACCTGTTGGAGTCTGCAAAAGACCTGAGACTGGGACGGAGATTTATCTTCCAACAAGACAATGATCCAAAACATAAAGCAAAATCTACAATGGAATGGTTCACAAATAAACGTATCCAGGTGTTAGAATGGCCAGGTCAAAGTCCAGACCTGAATCCATTCGAGAATCTGTGGAAAGAGCTGAAAACTGCTGTTCACAAACACTCTCCATCCAACCTCACTGAGCTTGAGCTATTTTCCAAGGAAGAATGGGCAAGAATTTCAGTCTCTTGATGTGCAAAACTGATAGAGGCATACCCCAAGTGACTTGCAGCTGTAATCGCAGCAAAAGGTGGCGCTACAAAGTATTAACTTAAGGGGGGCCGAATAATTTGGCACGCCCCACTTTTCAGTTTTTTATTTTTTACAAAAGTTTAAAATATCCAATAAATTTCGTTCCACTTCACAATTGTGTCCCACTTGTTGTTGATTCTTCACCAAAAAGATTAAAATTTTATATCCTTATGTTTGAAGCCTGAAATGTGGCAAAAGGTTGAAAAGTTCAAAGGGGGCCGAATACTTTCGCAAGGCACTGTATTTCTAAATTCTACATTTAATAAAATAATCTACATAAAAGTATGCTGGAATTTTTTTTTTTAATCTGCTATATTTTCTGAAAGATTGCCCTACAATGCTAGGTTCTGCACTACCATAGCCAAAGACCTTGACCATTGCTCATGTTGCCTGCTTAAAGGGATTGTCCAGCCAGATAAAAAATGGTTCTAACATGTTTGCAATCGTTTACAATTTCACTTACTATTCTAGTACAATGCAGGGGGGCATTTCCTAATACAGTGTCAATGCTACTTTTTGTGTCACCCCCTCTACCCCATAGATTATAAGATCCTGCGAGCAGAGCCCTCAGTCCCATTGTGTGAACTGACTATTTTTCTGTAATGTATCTTTTTTGTCTGTACTTGAACCCTACAAATTGTACAGTGCTGCGGAATATGTTGGCGCTATATAAATAAAATGTATTATTATTATTAGTACAAAAGCTGCCCTGACGACCCAATTGTAGTCAATTTCAAACACAATGACACAGTAGTTTATTTGGCTGGACAACCCTGGTAAATTCATAGTAGTATAAGGTTGTACCGTGTTAGCCATTGAAAGTAGTGGAAGATGGCAACCCTGGGAGGCCTATCATTTCTGGCATTGGGACACTGACAGAAAACATCTCAGGTTGGGTGGAAAACCTCCTAAAACCCCTTGTCAGGGATACTCCAAGCTATATCCAGGACACCACTGACCTTCTTAACAAACTGAATGTCCTGGGCCCACTATCTGAGGGTACCATTTTGGCCACCATGGATGTGGAATCCCTGTATACCAACATTCCCCACAAGGATGGAGTTGCAGCATGTCTGGTACACCTGGCAAAACAAAACCTCCCAACAGAACCAGTAACGTAGCTCATACAATTCATCCTTAGCCACAACCATTTTACCTTTGGAGAGGATCTATATCTACAGCGAATGGGAACTTCAATGGGGACCAGATGTGCACCCCAATACGCAAATCTCTTTATGGCAGAACTGGAAGGAGCATATTTATCAACATGCACCACCAAACCTATGATTTACCTTCGTTATATCGATGATATCCTTGTCATCTGGACTGCAGGTGAGGAGACCCTACTTCAATTCCATAATGACTTCAATGACTTTCACCCTACCATCAACCTTAAACTTAGCTATTCAGGGAGTGAAATTCACTTTCTGGATACCACAATATACATCAAAGACCACCGGCTACTCACATCGATATACCACAAACCCACAGACAGAACGGCCTACCTGAGAAACGACAGCTTCCACCCCAAGCACACAAGACAATCTATCATCTACAGCCAGGCTATACGATACAATCGTATTTGCTCTGACAAAACAGACCTGGACAAGCACCTCCTGGATCTGAGGATGAAATTTCTCAGATTGGGATACAAACCAAAAGTAACAGACAACCAATTAAACAAAGCGGCAGCCATTAACAGAGACAGTCTGCTCACATATAAAAAGACCCAGAAAGAAGCCCGAGTGCCCCTAGTTGTCACCTACAACCCACAGCTGGAGATCCTACGAAGGATTGCCAAGGATCTCCAACCTGTGCTACATAGGGACAACAGACTCAAGGATATATTTCCAGTCCCCCCTCTCCTTTCCTTTCGACAACCACCAAACCTGAGGCATATTATCGTCCGGAGTGCCCTGAAGGCCCCAACTGAAAATGGCACCTCACCTTGCCTACATAAAAGGTGCATGACCTGCAAGCACATCCACACCGCTGACAGTGTACCTATCCCACAGTCACAACAGATGCACAGAATTAGGGGGACATTTTCCTGCAGGTCTTCCAATGTGGTGTATCTCATAATGTGTGTGCAATGTCCCACCACAGGCCTCTATGTGGGGGAAACAGGGCAGAGACTCAGTCAACAAATGAACTCACACAGATCCAACATTAATAACAGCAGAACCGATCTCCCAGTGGCCGCACATTTCTCCGGAGAAAACCATTCTATTGAAGATTTGCAGGTTGTGGTTTTAATGGGACATTTTAAGACGCAGGAGAAAAGGAAAGAATCGGAGTACAAATTTATGCAAAAATTTCAAACTCTGCAATTTGGACTTAATATTCATGCCAGCTTCATGTCACACTATGTATGAACTGTGAGTGTCACAAATCACCTCCTGATAGCAAACAGATAACAGATCCCTCTGTCACGCACCACAACTTTCCAGATTGTTTTTTGACCTGTTGTAAATAACTTCTCTACTTAGATTGCATTTTGTTTTGGTTTTTCTAAGGACTCTAAAATCCTTTGAAGACCATGTGTATAAAAATCTGTGAATTTTCAGTTCTTGTATAACACCATGTCTGATGAAGGGAGCGAGTACTCCTGAAAGCTTACTTATTAATATAATCAGTTAGCCTCTAAAAGGTATCGCCTGATTTCTTCACTCTTCCACTGGTAAATCCATGTCTTGCTTTAAAGGTTGCTTGCAAAAAAAAATATCATCACTGGTATAATGACCTATGGCGAGATGATTCAGGAACATGTTTTGTTCTTCTGTACTGTCAGTCAGATCATTATAAAAAAAACCCTCTGGTGGCAAAACCAGTGCCAACTCAAAGGGGGCCTCCTGTGATGTGTATGTCAGTAAG
Source organism: Leptodactylus fallax (assembly GCA_947044405.1). Lineage (NCBI taxonomy): Eukaryota > Metazoa > Chordata > Amphibia > Anura > Leptodactylidae > Leptodactylus > Leptodactylus fallax. The sequence goes on along the minus strand of CAMRHE010000087.1, from coordinate 2,659,358 downwards.
ACTTCTAAGAAGACCCCAACAGTTAGCTTGGGCCATGTCAAAGCTAAAATCAATTAGAATACGTTAAAATTTGTCCAGCATACTGAAACAGAGACTGGATCTGAACTCCCTGGATTCTGTATTCATGAATTATGACAAAGAGACTGCTTAAAATATGAGGTTCTCTTATAATCCATTTTATCACTCACTGGTAAAGTTTCAGTCTGTTCTGACTCTTCTCATGCCAGATTCTGCATGCCCCAATCTGAATTTCAAGGCCCGATTTTTTTTTTTTATAAATTTTAATGTGCTAAAGTTGAGTTACCATTTGTACACTGGATATTTAGAATTTAATTTGCTATATTTAGTACATTGAATGATTATTAGTGCATTATTAGTTGGGATGCTGCATCTATTATATTCTAAAATACTCATAAAATTCTTGTAAATATGTAGTAGCTGTACTCATCCATGGTCTATTAGAATGGTGAATCCTTGATAATTAAATTATATTGCAAAGCCCATAAAATCCCAATAGATTTCCACAAGGCTCGTTCTTCATGCATGGCTACTCGATTTAATAAGAAATTATAAGTAACACCACATACATATTACATGTACAGAACTTCAGGCAGCAAATGCTTTTTTTTTTTTCTTCTAAATTTAGCAAACAAGAAAAAGCTGATATTGACAACATTCTCGGCTAGCATTAGTAGGCAATACATGCAGGATTATAGCCAAACAGTAGCACACCAGCATACACAACCTCTTTCTGCAGGAGCAACTTACCTTTAGATCTCGATGGACAACACCCATCTGATGGCAGTGAAGTACAGCCTCCAGGATCTGCTGAATGCAATGACTGCATGCAAACACCAGGAGGTGTGTGTTAGTTCCAAGCTTACACCCACTATCTGTATACCGTCAGGAAGATTGGGTCATAACTTACAACCAGAAACAACTGGAAGATATTACTATATATTCAAATTTAAGGTAAAACTAGGCCTCATATTTCTTTGTATAGTAAAATTTAAAAAAAATGATTTAAATTAAAATTTCAACTTTTTTTTTGTTAGTGAAATGATTTCTATATTTTAGTAAAGAGTAGACAGTATAGAGCCAATCAAGACCTTGCTACAGATTGTAACCAGTTGACTTTGACTTTGTAAGTTTAGCCCAATGTCTGAGGACAGAAGTAGGGTGAAATCTGCAGACTGCATAAATCATCATGGCAAGACCAAACCTCTTTATAACCTGTACACTTGAAACCTGAACATTTCAGACAAGTCAGCTTCTGAGCACAACCACATTTAACACTTGTGCCTTGGAAGCCATGATGCATATGAAGCGTGCAGGCATCATGCATATCATTTTATTTCAGAAGAGAGTCATCAGTGTAAGATACACTACAGCCAGTTCCACCTTTGCAACAGTATTAAGCAATTTGTAAGCATCAGATACTGACCTTTAGGTCTCTGTGAACTATGCCATTAAGATGACAATGATTTACACTTTCTAGAATCTGCTGTATACAATGACTGTGAAAATACAAGGGTACAATGGAAGGGAGAACAATTTTAAGGCAAATAGTTACACAATAAACAAACAGAAAACAACATACACAGACATTTGCATGTATCAATCCAAAGTAGACAAGGCTAAAATTAGACACAATGTGTGCACATTACAAAAGGAATAACAACACTGTTATGTATAAACACAAGGGACATGAAAATGTACTTATTATTCGCACATGGAATCAAACAAGGGAAGAAACAAGAACATTCATATTCCATGTTACGAAAATGGAGGGATGGAAATAATATGTACATTTTCAAAACAGCAGCGATTTTTCCATGTTGAAATATTCTCTAACACAGTTAGCACAAGTATTGAACACAGTAGGGTTATGGAAATGTGAATTCTAATTAAAACGGTAAAAGAAGAAATAAACACAAGACTTATTTTTGGAGTTAGGAAATAATAAAAAAGGGAGAAACTATATGGAATAACAAACTGGGGCTCAAAAATACCATATTCAGACAGAAACCAAGAAGGTTAACTTTTTAAAAGCTCAGTGTTAATTTGATGGTTGGGGGATCCAACCTGAGACTGACTCCACCTCTAGCAGTGCCCAGACTGATGAAGGAAGGCTTTTAGGCCCTGAATGATTTCCACAGTCTACTGAAATAAATGAGTACCATATAATGCCTAAAATATAAGTGAATATAAAAAAAAAAAAAAAAAAAAAAATAAACACAAAAGTAGCTTAACAAATAGTTTTTCTTAAGTGTATAAAGCCCATATGCAGGCTTACACACTACAAAAAAAAAAAAAAAAAAAGGACCTTTGAACTTTAAGACTACTATTCCACTTTCCCCTTTAAGCAGACATTACAAGATTTTGCAGCGTAAGATCACACAGTCTGGCTGCTGCACACGGTCACATCTCTGTCCACCTATAGAGGCAGATTGCTGTATGATTTTGAGGGTAATTTCCTTCAAACTCATGCAACCTAAGGTCACTGGGTGGTGGATTTTTATTCATGTGCACTACTGGACTATGTGGTCTTACCTCTAGATGATGATCCTGAGGCTGTACAGTATATAGAACAAAGCTGACAAGTGAGTTACAGAGAATAGAAAATATCTGCATTCAAGCTTGTGAGAATGTAAATAAACATAAAACAAGATAACAACATGATACATATTTATAATAAATACACAATTTAAAGTACAATATAATTTTCTGACATTAATTCCAAATAAATGGTTCACAAATGAACACTGTGTTGACCACATTGGGAAGAAAAAAAACCTGTAAATTGCAGCCCAGAATGCAGAAAGTCGATGTTCTATAGCATTTGGCAGTAGTGGTAAATCATCTACTTTTCAGAAGAATGTCAGATAGAGTGTTCACTGAGGATATTTATTAGGCTCAGGTCTACTGTGTGGGCTAATAGCTGAGTCTGAGTTACCTATTACAACTGTACTCCCTAATAGATGTGCCAACATTCTCTATTTTATCATTATTACTGCAGATATTTTATTCCTCAATATAGAAATAAATTAACATGACATATTAAATAAATATCGCCCACAGTAATGCAATATAATAAATGAACCAGTGTTCACGTGAAATCATTCTGCAGGCTTCAATACCTTTCAGATGAACGTGCTCCACATTATTCTTGTGATAGCTGAGGAAAGCCTGACTAATACTGAAGAGGCTTATGAATAAATAGCTCTGCTCTATTTCTGGAAATAGGACAATAAATCTGTAGACATAAGTCAATATTTGTAATAACTATTTCCTTCAAAGGTTGCCCCAGAACATTGGGTCAGTATGAGATCTTATATAAAAATCTGGATTCTAGAAAATCCACAGTCAATAAATGTAATGAAAAGGTTTTTTTCCAGCACCTTCTCCTACAAGCAGTAATTAGAGAACTCTCTTGGGTGAATGATTCTAATGTTATAAAGGGTAAAAATAACAGCTAATCCAATATTTATGGTAAACTGAATGCTACTATTAATGGTGAATAATCACAATTCTTAGGTGATGTCCACACTGCAGGTTTTGGATCAGATGTAAAATCTGCTCCAAAAAGGCCTCTAATCTCCTCCTATTGTTTTCAATGGGAGACAGTGATGCTGAAAAAAAAAAGTACCCTGCCCTATCTTGCAGCAATTTAAGCAGCGTAAACACTGACACCGAGCATGGTCCTATTTGAATGAGGTCCTTAATTTCACACGTGGTATGGTTAAGCTGTTTGAAGAGAAGTACTGCAACCTCTTCACTGCACACCAAATACAATGCTGTACAGTGTAGAGGCTGTGCTTCAGGCTACAGCAAGGCCATGTGACCAGTGAATGTGAGGTTACTGGCGTGAGAAGAGGAAATTGTCATTTATCTGAGCACTGCAGCCTCTACAAAAAACTAATAGGGTATTAATATCAGACAGGCACTTCCACTGATCAGCTGTTCTTTGCAGCTACAACTAGACTATGGACAGGACTGGAAGCACATGGCTCCATCCATCTGTGCCAAGTTACTACAGGTCGGCTCAGACTCACTTGACAAACTTGTGTTTAAACAAATCAGCCAATATGAGAAGGCAGAGCTGCAAGGGGAAGAAGAGAGCAACAACATGATAGAAAGTGTGTCTCAGACTCCCTGTAGGCCAAGGGCCTCAAACACAAGACCCTCAGTCATCTGTGGCCTAGTTCAAAAGCTTTCCGATTTTGTAGGTTGTGCAGATACTTACCTCTCTGCTCCCCAGAACCTCCTGCACTCTTCCACTGCTCTGGGTACACTGCTTTGACATATGCACACCTGGAGTAGGGAAAGAGAGCTCGCTTGGGAGCAGTGCAATGAGTACTGGCTGGGGGCCACTGGTGGGGGACATTAAACTGTATGGGGCCTCTGCTGGGGTTATTTAACAATAAACTTATATTGTATAGAATTTGAAAGGAATGCAGCCCATCATCAAGTGTGGTCCATTTGTCGGCCGAGTTAGAGATGGAGCTTCTTCGTGAATCTCTTGTTTCCTGTGCCAGTTGGGCATTTATTAAGGCTAGCATAAGTTACACCAGTCTTTATAAATTTGCCCTACTGTATCTAACATGTTTCATAACCAAAATGCTATAAACAGGTTATTGAAAACCATTCTAAAGGAACGTAAGCAGTGGAAAAATATACATATTATAACAAAATTAAATATGAACATATAATGGGGAAACTGACAGACACTAATACTCTCTCAAAGAAGTGAATAATGCTGGCCCATTACACTTGCGTAACATGCTCTAGTTAGTATGCCAGGTTTGGCTTGAAATTTAGACTCTGAAGCAGACTTAGACTTTATCTGATGCATGGCATATGTGAGAGCAAGCGGTGCAGGGGTTTCATTAATTTGGTGTTCAGGCTGAAGGCTATATTTTTCAGTGGTTTACGGATTGGCAAAAATATACCGATACACCTTAAATTATGGATAAAAATATTGTGTAAGTCATAAAATGGTCTTCTGCTTTCAGTCTACTGAAAGATGTTGGACTAAAACTCTAAGTACCAAGACCTGCACATATTTATTGAATCAATGAGCTCAAAACCTTAGGCCCCCTGTACCCCTTCCTAGTTATCAAAAGCAAATGTTAATATAAAGTCAGCCAATTTCTGCAATCTGAAATGGGAATTATCCATGGGATGGTTTTCTGTATGATACTGATATATAAATATACAGATATAATGACACAGTTCGCATAAGTGGAGAATTAAGTGACTAATGATGACACTGCTTAATGATGTTGGAGTAGTAGTAGATTATAGCTGCACATTCACATCCTGTTCCATCTTGTATCCCAGATAACAGGAGTCTTTTCCTGTGGAAGCCTTGTGTAAATGAAATATATAGATACAGACTAGTGTTTTTTTTATGGATTGGCTTATGCCAACACATATAGTAGGAAAAAAAGCAAACTATTTCTAAAACTCTGTTTACACTAGTGCTGTAGTTTCTGTTCCATCTATGATGGAACTTTTGCTCTAAGGGACAGGGGTTGTCTTTGTGATACAAAACCTTCAGCAGAGCCTCAATACAGGGCTTGCTGTTTAACATGATTGTGCCATCTTGCAAATCAGCACAGCAGTCTCAATTCACTTAAAAAGGCAAATTTTTGGGACATTTCAGCTCTGAAGCCTAAACAATTATGATTTCAGCTCCGGAGTATTATATAAATTGTGTCTTTGGATTAGTAAAATTAGTGATACAGTTCTATTTACAAACATACTCAACTTATTTAGATTGAATCTAAATAAATATCTGAAGTAAATTGTAAACTGGAGCTCAAAAGCTGGACATGGGTTTAAAGTAGACTTTACTAGGACTTTTTGATTAGACATTTAATTATTAAAAGAGGCGCCAAGAGGCCCATAATTCTGAATAATTACAGGCTTTGTATCCACAAACGCAGAACAGCCAAGTAACGCTTTAAAAGCTCATTCACTCTTTGAAAATGAAAATTCATTTATTTTCAAGTAGATGCTTATGTTACCTAGTCTTGTAATTCCCTGTTGTCTGCAGAAATGAAAAGGCTGCTTGGCACTTGAAAGAAAAGCATTGCTTAGGAATCCTGTTCCACTTATTACAGGAAAAAATGCCATAAAAATATAATTTTGCGGCCTGAACTCAAGATAGAAAACCATTACTACCATAAATGTAATTCTTATATACAGTATATCGTATGTGAATCTGCAGCATTTGGCATTCAATTGTAGGAATATTCTTTACATGGGATGACACGTAATTAAAGGGAAATATAAAATATGGAACCAGAAGTAATGCTAGGAAATAAAGGGGCCCCTCACACACTAACATTTCCTTACCCCCTTTACTGGCCCTCACACATTACAATGCCCCCACACTCAATATAACAACTACTTTACAGTGTATTTCCCCCTTCTATGGTTCCCACACAGTATATTTCCCCCTTTACTGGCCCCTAAACAGTATACTGCTCTCTGTACTGGCCCCCACACAGTAACTGCCACCTTTATTAGTCTCCATACAGTGTACTGCCCTCACCCAGTAATTTCCCCTTTTACTGGTCCCACATATTGACAACACACAGCCACATATTGGATTATTCCAGAGGGTAAAGGCTGATAACGGCTTGCCCATCCCTGCTCCGGCACATGGCCTCCTCTATTTCCGCTCCAGTCTATTGCTGCATAATATGTCCTGAACGATGTTGGAACACAATGTCTGGACATTGCCCAGAGATAGCACATAATGTGCAGCGCTCCCTGGAGGCTGAAGCTGAGGAAGCCGTGAGCAGCAGTGGAAATTGGTAAATGATATCATCCATCACCTTTTGGAGTAATCCAGCAAGTAACAGACTATTAAAAGACAAAAAAAAAAAAAATTAATGACAAAGCACTAGAAAGGCCATGATACATCAATCATTAGAAAGGTAAGGAAGTAGTGGCCAGTAGAGAAAAGACAGACTGCTGTTTCTAGTGTTTGCACATAATTGTATAATAAGCAGAATACAGGCTGCTTTAATGTAGCTTATAGCTGGAAAGGGCAATGGTTACAAGTCTTATATCCATTTTATTCCCTACTATTCTATCAGATCACTACCACTCATGAAGGGAATAAGAAGTAGGTTATTAATAACATTGGCTACTGGTGTTGTCAAAGGGGTTGCCTGGTTTCGAAAATTCTAAGTCAACAGATGTGGAGGAGGTCTTCCTGATAAGAGCCTTAATGATATATAGAAGTATAATTCCAAAATAACAAAATCTGAGGACTGGTAAAAATTATTTTACAATGTTGCTTATCTTGAACTAAGGCTCCACCTAAATTTAAAGAGTGATGGTACAATTATTTAAAAACCCCTAACCATCCTTAATATGAAAGGGAAACCCTTCAATTCAGAGTTCCCCAATAGGAAATATGAAAATTAATGTTGCATACTATTCAACCTCTATTACTAAATCTTATTAAATTACTTACCAGATAGAAGGGGTTTCTGCACTTTCCAAAGTTGATGGCTTAACCCTAAGACTTGTTAACATATGAATGCTATAGGTCCAAACCCTAGCGCATGAACAAAATAGTGGAGGTTCTACATTGGCTGCTTTTGTCACTTCTTTTGCCCAGCCTGTGTGCCTGGTATAGTAGATCTGCTGCAGTGCATATCAAACACAATACTCCAATCCCATGGGCTGCTCGTTTTTGTGATTAGTAGGTATATATCTGTTGTATATGCTAGGGTTAGGGAAACTTGTACATATAAGCAATATAGCTTTATAGGACATTTCAGGTAGCTTCTACATGCATCATGTACAATTAAAATGATCAGTCATCTCTTACCTTGCATCTGCTTCACTATAGTATTCTCTTGCTACTATATCTTCAAATAGCTCTCCACCAGTAACTCTGCAGAGACAAAATATAAAATAACTCATGAGACAAATTGCTTACTTAAGATCCAATGACACAATCTAAAGAATAACAGTATAGTAAAATAAAATGCATGCCTATTTAATATATGTAAAAGTTTCAGTCTTTAAAGGGTTATTCCCATGACTGCAGAGATGGGAATAACTGCTCCTTGTCCTACCCCCTTAGGTGGGACTTGTGGGTACAGCAGATCAGTGCTGCTCTACACTGTTACCGTAACAACCCTAAAGGTGAATGGAAGCTACAGAAATTAAATAGGACAGCTAAGCTACACTGTATCCATAGCTTCACACTTACAGAAAGAGCATAGCTAAATGTGCTCCGCTGTTTCCGTAGCTTCCATTCTTCTCTTTGGGAGTTACATGAGCAGCATAGAGTAGCACTGCTCCGCTGTTTCTGTAAGTGCCAGACCTTAGGGGGTCAAGAGTTGGGAGAAATTATTCCCATCTGTGCAGCAATTTGTAAAGATGAGATTAACCCTTTATGTGATGTTATGAAACATGGGTTTCCATTTACAGACACAGCTCAGGGTAGAAGAGGCAAGAAACTAGTATAAAATTTATACTATGAATGGGAGAATGAAAAAGCCTAGATTGATAAGAATTCTGGAAAACTGACAAGAACTGTTTCAAATATATATATATATATATATATATATATATATATATATTTTTTTTTTTTTTTTTTTTAGTTTAGGTGAATATATGAAACTTTGTAATATAGCTTATGAGAGAAAAATGTTCTACTGTTATCAGATCCTCTCCTGCCTGCTAAACTGCTCATTTCACTGAGAGATCCATCTTCACTGAATACAAACTGCAGTATATAGAACTTTATTGAGGGTGGAGCAGGAAGACAAGTGAATGAGAAGCAGAATTTCTGGAGCAGATTACTGGAATATCTCTCTCTCACCAGAACTCTTTCCATGTCCTCCAGCAGCCTGTTCCTCTCTGCTTGCTTCTCAATCACTGTGCTCCTCCTTCACCTCCCCTTCCTATAGACCTCAATGTAATCTGATCTGTGAGTGAGTTAACTGGGCTGCACAATGAAGACAGATCTCTTAGTGAAATGAGCAGGAAGGAGAGGAGCTGATAACAGCAGATAGGAGCTCTGTCCTCTAATAAGATATATTACAAAGTTTTTTATATTGGCCTGAACTAAACATATACAAAAAATAATCTATTCCTAACCTGTAAACAAACTTTGTATAAGTCAATAGAACAGTGTGTATATGAGGAGTAACACTATATGTGGTCATTATGTTACTAGTTTGCATCATTTAGCAGTTTTCCCTTCTAAATTCTCTATCTGTAGTTTACGTTTTTTCGCTGAATTGGTAGTTGGAGACTAGCAGACATTTAGTGCACACAGAGTACAAGAGAATCTGCTCCATAACTTTCTTTCTCTTACTCACAGTCCCAGAACCATGAAGGACCTACTGAGAAATACTGACCTGTAAAAATGTGAATAATGTACTTTGGTTGTGATAGAAAGCTCCTATTTAAGCTCTAAACACTCAAACAAAGCTAGCACACGGACCCCCATTATTACCACACTGATGATTTTCTACACACTCCCATGTATTATTATGAGTCTGTGTAGAGGGCTGTGAGCCTGAAACAAAACATGCAATGAAACATCACAGCAGCATGTGGCCTCAGATGTGGGAATGATTTATTACCTGTGATTTCATTACAGGGGAGACTGGAGAAGGGGAGGGGTACACACAGTGTGAGAGCAGGCAGGAGAATCATGGGAAATGCAGTGAGTCTGTGAATATACTGCATGTAACAGTTAGTATTTAGCACTGTTGTGGATTTGTTTTGAAATAATTTTTGGAAGCTGGATAACCCCGTTAATTGCCAGGGTCTCCGGAAATTTTGCACCTCCGGTAGGCAGAGCAATTTTCACAGTTTTGAGATGGACAAATAAAACCTAAATTGCAACATTAAAAAAATCATCCAACCCCCCATACCTATATATTTTCTTAAAGTAGACACCTGCAGCATTGTCAGAATGCCACTTGGTACTGTATGCGAACAGGCACCTTCATGCAATTTTGATTTAAAATGAATGTTTTATAAAAAAAAAAAAAAAAAAAAAAAAAATGCAAATAATTGTATATTAGTTGCTAAAATCAAAACAAATAGTTATATGCACCAAACCTCCTAAAAATAAGAGTTCACCATGTGCAGAGTTCATTCATATCACTAAGGCCTACACCTGCATGCACATGTCTTCAGAAAATCACTAGAACTGGAAGGAACAAATCTGCTTTGAAGCTCGAAATGTTTATAAAAAAAAAAAAAAAAAAATAGTATCCCATAAAATGTAGGGATTACACACTGTGGAAAGCAAGTGCACCACTAAACCCTATATATTTTTTGAAAGTAGACAACCTGAAGATTATATGTGTCTCAATGGGTTATCAATAGCCACATCCACCTTCATGTAACTTTGTGACAAACTCAAATAATTTTTGGAAAAAAAAAAATGCACTAAAACACATATTTGCACCTAAAACTCATTCAATCTTATATTCACACACAAAATACATTTAAAATAAAAGATCAAGGTGTACATAATTTATATATGCCGCAAACATCAACAACACAAGAGCTCGTACTCTCAAAAACACTGATACAGAAGACAAGCAAGATTTTGCTGTTATTCACTAATATGTTAAAAATCTATACTGCACCTAGCAAACTGTGACACCAAAATCTAAACGCCAAAATCGCAGAAATGCGCCAACCGATTTTGTGCATGCAAATTAAATAGGAGCTTACATAATAATAGCATTTTCTATCCCCCCTATAAAAATTGTAGCAATTTATACATTTATCTCTAATGATAATCGTTACTACTATTATTTTAGCGTGTAACGGATATCACTAGAGAGGCATATTTTACTCTATAAAGATCGGGTATGGACAGGGTGAAATGTAAACTTTATTGATGACTTTGTGCATGTGTTGTCTAAGTGTTTGGTGTAACTCTTTTGGTGCTGCGACCTGGACAATGGTAAACGTCTGAATCACAGCATTAATTAACTTCCTGGTTATGCTCAGAGGGGTATTATATAAGAATACCCCTGTGATTAGGCTCAGAAGGGTATTACTTTATCCCTCTATGTGACAATCAGAGAGCAAAAGTTCATTTTAAAAGATGAGAATCTCATCTCTTCACGATAGGCCTTACAGATTCGTTGCGAATTGCTGTTAAAAATGCAGTCGGGAATTGAGATCTGCAATGGGATCTCAATGCCGAATAGCATTTTCAACAGTGAATCGCTTAGGATCTATAAGGGCCATCACGAAGATCTTGGTATCAATGAGATTCTCATCTTTAAAATGAATCCAAAATCATCTAAAACAATCCTGAGATATTGGCATTAGTAGTAAGGACGTGTTAGATACATCCTCAGCTAGAAAAGTACCACACTGGGAGGACGTATAGATACATGGCTGGCAGGGAAAGGGTTAAAGGGGTTGTCCGGGATGAAATAAAAATTAACCCCTAAACTAAGTCCCCTCCCCCTGCCTAACTTCTAATTAACTTATATTTAAAAAAAAAAAAATCTATAATTACCCATACACCCGGGGTGGTCATGTGATCGCTCCAGGCACACTTTCTAATAATCCGGTGACGTTCCGTTTCCCTGTTTCTGAAACCGAACATCACCATTACTCCCCCCCCCCAACCCCATCATACTTAAGTGTCTTCCTCTCTGGGAACGGCTCCTCCCCTCTTCTAGCGCTTGCGCAGTCTGGAGGTGCCTGCGACACATGTGCAGTAGAGATGGCACTCCATCTCTACTGCGCAGGCATCAGAGGCACTTCCAGTCTGTGCATGCGCTAGCAGAGAGGAAGAGAGGCGTCTCCAGCCTGTGAACAGTGAAAGAAAAGGAGGAGCCATTCCCAGAGAGGAAGACATGCAAGTATGATGCGGAGGGGGGTGGGCTAAAAAACACTGCTAAAAGGTATATGGGTGTACTTATTAACCCATTAATAGCAGTAACAGACCTTTTTAAAAAAAAAAAAAAAGATTTTTTGCCCGGAAAACCCCTTTAACCTCTGTTTCTATTGCACTCTCTCCCTTCCTCTACTCTCTTCTCCCCCCTACATAGTCACTTGTAATCTGAGTCATGTGACCTGCAGTCTGTCTCTTAACAAATATAGCAGAGAGTTTCACAGTGAAACATAGTTTAGCAGAAGAAGGGGAGAACACCACTACATCCTAGACTAAAATCAAGCATAGTCTCCAACTTGTGGCACGCACATGCCCAGGCCATCATCTTTCGAACAAATTTTGACTGTTTTGCTTGGAGGAGATAATGTGGAGCTATAAGCCTGCACATACTGTCCTACTGATAGAGACGCAATCTATAGAATTACTAGGCAGGCTTTGATTTTTTTTTTTTTAATAAAAACATGCATGATAACTATATAAATAAATCTGATACACCAGCATACACTTTGTATATTAGCATGCTTTTAGCCTAAACCTAGATCACTTGTAAGGAGAATACCTTTCTCCCAGTAGCCATCAGTGAGTGACTGTCAGCCTTCCGTGCATAAGTGAGGATTCACTTGGGATTTGAAGTCTGCAGATCTGTATAGTAAACTCATGTATTTCACATTGAAGTTACACAGTTATCCAGTTTCTCGCCATCTGTAAATCCTTGAAAACATTCCTCCCAATGTAATGAAAGGGAAGAGGAAGTTATAGACTACGAGCAAACAAGGATGGTTGGGGAGAAACACAGGCATTATGACCAACTGGAAATCCTAAAGCCAGAATGCAGGAAAATTTAGAGAAATTATATTTATATGGTTGGCAGGAGAACTGAATAAAAATACAGAAAGAATTATGACCCTGTATTGAAGCTTAAAAATATAAGCATTTCCAATCCTCACACAGTCTTATAGACATCTACGCTAAATTTGGCTGCGCTGAATATGAAGAGACAGTGGTGTCACCCCTCATGGAGATTATAGTTAAAGATCATAGGTCATTGCTACTGACAAACCGTTGCAATAGGTAGAGGGTGAAATGATTGCCTCCTTTACATCCATTGATACGTGCCTGTTAAAGGCTGGGGCCCCATGTAGTGTCCATTTGCAATCCCTCCAAACTGGATGGGATTCTGGCTAATCCCATCCACACATTGCAGAAAATAATCCGCAGCAGAAACGCTGTGATTTGAAAAACGCTTGCGTTTTTACAAATTGCAGCATGTCAATTATACCTACGCAAATGCTGGTGGTTTTCCATCTAGGTGTAATGGAAGCAGAAATTCCGCACAGGAAAATTTTGCGGACCTTGTGTGAAAAGCACTGTGTAAAAAAAAACGCAATGCGTTTCAGCCAGTTTTTCCCACAGTGCTTTTTGGCTGCAGCCTTAGCCAAAGGAATTCATTCACAGGTAGAACTGTGAGGATTACATACATCTACAACTTCTGTAAACCCCTTTAAAAAGGAAACCTGCCATTTTGACAATGCAGCCCAAAATACAGGCAGTTTCCCTAAATGAGTGTACATACTGAGAAACAGTAAGACCACCCACTGGACTGCCCAGTATGTGCAGATATATTTTCCATAAAACGATATATCAATCTGCTCTGCTCCTCCTGCTCTATAACAGTCTGCATATTGGTCTGCATTTTCAATGTGATAGCTCCTTTTTAATAATTATGTCCAATCATGTCGAGTAGTTCAAGGAGTAACTGACAGTTAACACGGCTAAGGCCCGGTTCACATCTGCGTTTGGGTTTCCCTTCGGGGAAAGCAGCACGTTCCTCTCTGCATGTTTCATGCGGAAACCACATGGACCCCATTATAGTCTATGGGGTCCGCGGGTTTCCTGGGTATGCCGCTTTTTTATGCGTATAGGATTCTGTTCGGTGGGGTCCCCATGCAGACTCCCCGAACGGAAACCTGAAAGCAGATGTGAACCGGGCCTTATCTGGATTTCTAAAAACAGAAAAAGTTTTTTTTTCTCTTCTTAAAACCCTATTCACAACTCTTCAAACTATTGCTTCAGCGCTGCTTCTTAGGCGGTCCCCCAATGGTCACTGCTTACTTCCTGCAGCAATGATGTCATGCATAGTACATCATTCACATGACTGTGGCAGCCATTCACAATCAGCACTTTTTTTTTCCTTTTGTTCATTCCATTCTATTTTTGCTCTCTGACTTTCGTAAATCCCAGACAAGCACTTTATACGCAGAGTAATAACAGTGAATACTGCTCATGTGCATAAACTGGTAGCATAATAACAAAAAATATTGTCATAAAGATGACAGACTATAAATGAGGCAGGAGCAGACAAGGGATGTGATTCTGAACTTTGACACTGGCTGCCTCTGATTGGACCTCTGCATCAGGCGACTCCCGGCTATCTTCGGTGCTTCTGGCTGACGTCAAGGAATGCTGATTGGGCCTTAGTGTCACATGGTGTTTTGAAGCATAGATGCAAGTATCGCAACACCACGTGACGTCAGCCAGAAGCACCAAAGACAGCAAGGAACGCACTGGAGTGCAGGAGAGGTGTGTAAGACTGTTTTTTATGTTTCCTCACCTCCCCTAGCTCTCCCCTTATTATACTCTGGGGTATAATAGCAGTCTTGTTTTGGCTGTAGATTTTAATAACCGAAAAGAAATAACAGATGTGAACAAAATCAAGTTGGTTATCCAGGTTGATGTTCGGTTACGGTTATTTTTCCATTATTTGCATGGCCTTACTAAGAGCTTGAACTGGTGGAGGTGGGGAAAGGTTCTCCTTAAGCAGATGACTTAGCACTCTCACAAGTCTCACTAGTTTAGTCATGGCAAGTCTGCTATAAAGTAATAAATAAAAAAAAACTGATAACAGCTTGACTAAAAGACAAAAAAAACCCCCAAAAAAACACAAACACACACACACACACACACACACACACACACACACACACACACACACACACACACACACACCAGAAATAATATTCTGCCAAATTATTTTAAAAGAACACATCTTCACAGGAGCTGCACCGCTGTGCCCCATAACAAATCCTCTCTCTTTACCTGTCTATTACCAAGCATGTCATTTTGTGATTATAGCTAATGCTTGAACAAGCGGCTAATAGTGTCATATTTTAGCTTCTATTAATCCATTATCCTCTTTGACAAGACAAAGTCCAACACTTGCCTAGACCTGCAGATCTGAGAGACACGCTTACAAGTGATTGCTTTGTTCAGAAACAGATGTACCTTTGTGCAGTAATGTAGCAGTAGCCTTTATGTAAATTTGATAAAAGATGTTTTTTCACAATCGCACAAACCAAGTGCTTAAAAAATTTCACTACATATCCTATTTGAAGAGCCTAAAATAAAGGCACAAATGAGACATGTTTACTAATGAAAATGCACCATACATGCAACACATACATAACAACACAGTTATTGTCAAACACTTTTTGCTCCTCATCTGGCAATGGGGTGTACCATAGGATGTAACAACATGCATCAAATTTCTAACAGTTAAAATGAGTAACATGCATAGTGAAAACAACTTGAAACACAGTACTTTAAAATTCCTGCTTTTTTCTGGTGATTCCCTATTAGTGACCTATTTAGTGGGTTTTTATAATGAGAGTATTTTATTAAGTTTTTCAACAAATTGACAAAGATGAAAACAACAAGAGTAAAGTTATCATGGGGAGTGAGGTGGGGAAGGATCGGGAGGGGAGACAGTAACCAGGGAAAGGGGAATTTTAAGCTAGGTTCACGCCTGCATCTGGGTTTCCATTCTTCTGGTCCTCAACCTAACCCACTTAAAAAGCGGTTACCCATAGAAACCCATGGACCACTTAGACTATAATGGGGTTTGCCAGGTTTCCGCCTGAAAAATGCGAAGAGAAAAGTCAGCACAGAAAGGTATTATGGACTGTAATTTGCGGGCATGCTGTAGAACTAATATAGTAGTCATCAAGTCTACTCACTAACAAACTTTTTGTTTTGAAACCTTTGAGACAGTCTTGGAAATAAAGGGTTATGTGGATAAGAAATTGGCCTCCACACATGAAACTTTGTGAACTGCAATCATGCCATTTTCTGCCTTTTGTCTGCCTACTGAAGGTCACAGGGGTTTCTGAGCAAAGCTTTTATCTCCTATTTAGCCACTGATTTTCTCTTAAAATAGTCACACTGATAGAAGTTATTTAATTTTATACCGCATGGTTGGTAAGTGATTTGGGAACCTGTCAAATTGAGATGAAGAGCAGACAAAATGTGGTTAACAATTACATATGGATAAATATACCATGAACACATTAAGCCTGATGCATAAAGAAGATAAGATTTATTCAGTATGTAATAACCACTGGGGATGATATAAAAAGAGATAACCCCTTAACCCTTTAACAACACAGCATAGTTTGGATCTTAAGGCTCAACTCACATTTTTCAAATTACAGTAAATGTGTCACGGTCTGCTAGAATAACTTTTTATTTATTGTACTGATTCAGTGATTGTATTTTGTGACACAATATACTGCATAGGTCAGTGGTAAATTTTGGTCATGACGTACTGTGTTCATTTATTTAACCCTTTCAGCTTGTACGTGACTTCCACACATGGGAACTTTTATATTTTCAATTTTATGTTTAATCAATGTTTATTGAAAGAATTTTGTAAAGATTACAGTTAACAATATGCAAAATACAAAACACGGGCCAGTGGGTCCACAACATTTTACGGGGTCCTGACATGGGTAAAAAAGGAAGACAGAATGCAACAGGCAGATGGAGACACCGGAGTGCTAGCGCCCAACAGAAATGGAGGGCCCATATATTTACCCTATGGGGACATGGTCCTGCCGAACACAGACATGTGGGAGCAGCTGAAATCTGTGGCCTGGGTGGTGAAATTAGGAAGGGGATAACATTAGGTACACTGAGGGGGAAGACAGACAAGTACAATGATAATACAGGTAGGGGAGGGGAAAAGACAGAGGGAAAGGGGAAGGAAAGAAACATGGCAATGGCAAGGGGGAGCTAATCTAGAGAAGAAAAGTGAAGGGGCGCAGGGCTCAAAAGAAGAAGTTGGAGAACTCTGCAGTGTCCTGAAACACCACCCATGACCACCAGAGATGTTTTCAATTTTAAAATGCATAACTAATTCATCACTGGGTTTTAATTTTAAAACTTTCACTTGCGGTAAATTTTATTTCTGTGGTTTATTACCATTAAATGATGCAAAATTTATACAGTCTTTGTATTACTACTTTTATAAAATAAAACCCATTTTTCCAAAAACAAAATTGCAAGGGGATACTATATTCTGACTCCTAGAACTTTATTTTTTAGTAGACAGAGCTGTGTGAAGGCTGTATTTTTATTGATATCATTGTCACAATCTTGTGTTAAATAGTAAAATACTGGGTAGCACTACAATCTGGATCAAGCTAATGGCAGTTTCTTGTAGGGCAGCTTCTACACCTTCTAAAGTTGGCATTCTTATCTTGCATTGCAGCTCAGATTTTCATGAAAATCAGTGCTTTATTCTTATGCAAGTTAGCTGTAAAGGGCTTTAGGAAGCATTTCTTCTACTGTCAGGGCTTTGCTTTACACTCTAGATAACCACTCCTTACTGCAGACAAAGGGTTTTTGATGAAAATGGAGCTGCAATGCAGAATAATAAAAACATCTTTGGAAAGTGTAGAAGCCATCCTACAAGGAACTGTCATTAGTTTGATATGGATTTTCCTACTGATAGACTCCCTTTAATGGAATGGGTACAGGTTTTTAAACTTGAGGTTATTCGGTTTGAGGAAAACTTATGAGAAACTTAATTAGAATATACAAGGGATGAGCCTAATGCACTTTTTATACCTAGGCCTATAATCATGACAAGGAGGCGTCCTCTACAAGAACAGAAGATTTCACCAGCATCAAAACCAGGAATTCTTAACTGTAAGAGCAATGAGAATATAGAATCACCTGCCACAAGACCTTTTGACTATTTTGGTTTGCTTAAAAGTCATTGTATCACAAATTACTGGCATTGGATTTCTGGAGATGGCACTCTGATTCTAATTTTTACCCCTAATATGGGGCAGTTGGCATTACTTCCTGCTTTTCTTTTGCCTTCCTCTGGATCAAGATGGTAAGATTATTATAATAATAAAAAATTCGGTTAATATTAACACGGTAAGATACAATAATAGGTTGGAGTCTTTTTTTTCAACCTATCAAAGGCTGGTTTAACACAGCAGCACTAGTTCTAAGAAGTTTTTAAAAACTACAATCTGGCGAGATGTAAAGCTTTTCTTGGATATTTATTTACAGTGTATAGTTTTGTATTAGGTCATCTCTTATGTTGTAAGGCTTCCGGAAGTTATTAAAGCTTTCTACTAATTGTTAGAACCAATGAGGTAAGTTTGTCTGTTTATAATTTAGTTCCTATGTCAAAAGGATATTGTGCCAGCTTGATCCAAAAGAATGGCATGCTAGCGCTGTCAGAGCTGTTAGACAATAGAGCCAAGTTATGCTTTCCACTGTGAGTAATAGGGTGTACCATGATTAAATATATAGATGAGGAGGAAGTTTCACAGAACAATTGTAAAAGTACTTAATGGGATTTCAAGCTGTTCCATTCTCTTTCAAACTAAATATCCAAAATTACACAGAGTGAGAAGAAAATGCAAAACTTCATCACCGAAGAGCAGAAGAAGAGTCACAAAAATGAAAAGCCTGAGTGTACCAAATAATCTATGTAAAGTAATGTCTCATTATGTAGCCTTTCAGGTGCCACTACTCAAGTAATATTTTTTTTCTCTGTTTTCTTTCTAAGCTTAGGAGGAGACTGCTATCTCTGTAGGCACAGTGAAGGTGGGGGGATGGACTGTCAGTCACAGCTAGAACCGCCTACTGGACTCATTTTTCTATTCTTTCTATGCTTAAAAGAGATAGATAAATAAATAAATAAATAAATAAATAAATGACAGGCTATACCGAACTTTTCCCCACAAATCCATATAACATGATGTCTGTAGAGTAGGCTGCAATTTTATGGTGACAGCTTCCCTTTAAGTCTTTTTACATAGCTGTCTCCCATATTTACAATACTTTTGTAGAATGACCAAAAGCCTGGTTTTAAGAACTTGTTTCTGATTTGAACATTTATCTTTCCTATGGTATCATCTTACTGTATGTAATCCACATGGTAATTATGCAAGAACACACTTAGAGGTCTAAAACTGCATGCCAAGCATTCACATAAATGGTTAAAAGCTAAATATTTGAGGACAGAAATGTATAAGAAGCTGCAGCAGTTGGGTAGCACGCGAATGAGGCAAACATCTTCCTCTGAAACACAAAGTAATTACAGTGACACTAATTCCATAGCAGTCAGTGGCTACTGGTAGAGTTTATTTATTCATAATTAAAGGTCCCCTTATCTCAGTGTAGGATGCTGTATGAAGATACCTCGGTATGACATGGTTAATTCCCATAGCTACTAAAAGTAACGATTAAGCCAGGAACAGTTGTGTGGGGGTGGAATGGCAGCAATATGCCACTGTCATGTATTATCATTAAAATAAGCACTGCAGGCGGCTTGTTCATAAGCAATGAATTAATGAGATGAACATTACTTAAAAGTATGATGGGGTTCTTATAAGCTCAAAGCCTCAGCAGCCTTAGATCAAGAGAAGAGTATTCAGTATTCGGCTCAGAAGCCTCAAAACATCTTGTAATCATTGTTATATGTCAGTACGACAACTGCAAACCATGGTGATAGTAGCACTCAGGGACCTAAATAAAAAAACATGTTCTACTGTTAAAGGGGTTGTGCAGGCATTTTTATTTTATGGCTTAAGCCATAAATATCTGATCAGTGGGGGGCCACACGGAACAGCTGCATGGTGCCACTATCTGCACCCTATTAAATACAACACAGAGCCGAAACCATTTGGTTCTGATTCCGAATAGCAGTCGGGTTCTTGTACTGTGGCTGAGCTCCCATCACATGACCCCTTTAATTTAAGATGAAATATATGTACAGTATATACAGTGCCTTGCGAAAGTATTCGGCCCCCTTGAACTTTTCAAACTTTTGCCACATTTCAGGCTTCAAACGTAAGGATATAAAATTTTAATTTTTTGGTGAAGAATCAACAACAAGTGGGACACAATTGTGAAGTGGAACAAAATTTATTGGTTATTATAAACTTTTGTAAAAAATAAAAAACTGAAAAGTGGGGCGTGCAATATTATTCGGCCCCTTTACTTTCAGTGCAGCAAACTCACTCCAGAAGTTCAGTGAGGATCTCTGAATAATCCAATGTTGTCCTAAATGACTGATGATGATAAATATAATCCACCTGTGTGTAATCAAGTCTCCGTAAAAATGCACCTGCTCTGTGATAGTCTCAGGGTTCTGTTTAAAGCGCAGAGAGCATCATGAAGACCAAGGAACACACCAGGCAGGTCCATGATACTGTTGTGGAGAAGTTTAAAGCCGGATTTGGATACAAAAAGATTTCCCAAACTTTAAACATCCCAAGGAGCACTGTTCAAGCGATCATATTGAAATGGAAGGAGTATAAGACCACTGCAAATCTACCAAGACCCAGCCGTCCCTTTAAACTTTCATCTCAAACAAGAAGAAGACTGATCAGAGATGCAGCCAAGAGGCCCATGATCACTCTGGATGAACTGTAGAGATCTACAGCTGAGGTGGGAGAGTCTGTCCATAGGACAACAATCAGTCGTACACTGCACAAATCTGGCCTTTATGGAAGAGTGGCAAGAAGAAAGCCATTTCTCAAAGATATCCATAAAAAGTCTCATTTAAAGTTTGCCACATGCCACCTGGGAGACACACCAAACATGTGGAAGAAGGTGCTCTGGTCAGATGAAACCAAAATCAAACTTTTTGGCCACAATGCAAAACGATATATTTGGCGTAAAAGCAACACAGCTAATCACCCTGAACACACTATCCCCACTGTCAAACATGGTGGTGGCAGCATCATGGTTTGGGCCTGCTTTTCTTCAGCAGGGACAGGGAAGATGGTTAAAATTGATGGGAAGATGGATGGAGCCAAATACAGGACCATTCTGGAAGAAAACCTGTTGGAGTCTGCAAAAGACCTGAGACTGGGATGGAGATTTATCTTCCAACAAGACAATGATCCCAAACATAAAGCTTAAATCTACAATGGAATGGTTCACAAATAAACGTATCCAGGTGTTAGAATGGCCAAGTCAAAGTCCAGACCTGAATCCAATCGAGAATCTGTGGAAAGAGCTGAAAACTGCTGTTCACAAACGCTCTCCATCCAACCTCACTGAACTCGAGCTGTTTTCCAAGGAAGAATGGGCAAGAATTTCAGTCCCTCGATGTGCAAAACTGATAGAGACATACCCCAAGCAACTTGCAGCTGTAATCACAGCAAAAGGTGGCGCTACAAAGTATTAACTTAAGGGGGCCGAATAATTTGGCACGCCCTACTTTTCAGTTTTTTTTTACTTTTTACAAAAGTTTAAAATATCCAATAAATTTCGTTCCACTTCACAATTGTGTCCCATTTGTTGTTGATTCTTCACCAAAAAATTTAAATTTTATATCCTTATGTTTGAAGCCTGAAATGTGGCAAAAGGTTTAAAAGTTCAAGGGGGCCGAATACTTTCGCAAGGCACTGTATATTTCTCTTAGGGACACATGGCACATGCTTGGCATGTTGCTGTATCATTTATTTTGAAAGCATAAACAGTTGTCGTAAAAGAAGAAGAAAAGTCAGAAGAAAAATCTTCACAGCAGGAATAAAATAAATATTATTGTGTATTAGAATTGCAGAATAAAAATGCAAAAATATATTTTTTTTGTCACTTCAGTTTATACAATGCAGTTTATTGCGGGATACTTTATGCCATGCTATGACTAAGGGGCTCTTGCCCTCAAATGCGTTAGCTTTTTTTTTTTTTGATAATTAAAACTTTAGTTTTATAATGAGGGACAAACATCATGAATATTTGTTGAAACTAATTTAATGGGGTTCGCTTGAAGCAGCTCTAGATTCCAGAGCATATTATTCTGGGGGGGGGGAGGCTCTTGGGAGCATATCATACTGTGTGGGGCCACTGTAGAGCATATTATTCTGTGTGAGGCCACTGTGGAGCATATTATAATGTGTGGGGCCACTGTGGGGAGCATATTATACATTTTGGAGCCATTGTGAAGCATTATACTGTGTGGGGCCACTTCACTATTTATACCACATACCATCTGTTTTATAGCATCTGTGCAATGTTATTACAGGCTGTCACTATAAAACATACATTGTGCAAAGTAAATAGCAAAGGGGTCACGGAACTTGTAAAAGCATCACGGTCCCTTCAAACAGCTGGTCAGCAGGGATCCGCATGTTGCACCCCCACTGATCTCTTAGATCTTAGACTGTTAGGACCCTGCGGATCAGCTACTTCCCAGAGCACGCAACTCCCAGAAATTGTTTACAAGCCAAGCGCTGTGTTGCTTACTCACCGTATTCTTAATAACTGCAGTTATGGTACTCCAAAGACATACTGATAGGGATAATAGATTGTGAGCCCTATATGGGACAGTGACTGTCAATGTCTAAAGCGATGTGGAATATGATGGCGCTATATAAGTAAGCATAATAAATAAATACATACACTACCGTTCAAAAGTTTAGGGTCACTTAGAAATTTCCTTATTTTTGAAAGAAAAGCATAGTTTTTTTTTCAATGAAGATAACATTAAATGAATCAGAAATACACTCTATACATTGTTAATGAGGTAAATGACTATTCTAGCTGCAAACGTCTGGTTTTTAATGCAATATCTACATAGGTGTATAGAGGCCCATTTCCAGCCACCATCACTCCAGTGTTCTAATGGTACATTGTGTTTGCTAACTGTGTAAGAAGGCTAATGGATGTTTAGAAAACCCTTGAAAACCCTTGTGCAAGTATGTTAGCACAGCTGAAAACAGTTTTGCTGGTTAGAGAAGCTATAAAACTGACATTCCTTTGAGCTAGTTGAGAATCTGGAGAATTACATTTGTTGGTTCGATTAAACTCTCAAAATGGCCAGAAAAAGAGAACTTTCATGTGGAACTCGACAGTCTATTCTGGTTCTTAGAAATTGCCAAGAAACTGAAGATTTCCTACAACGGTGTGCACTACACCCTTCAGAGGACAGCACAAACAGGCTCTAATCAGAGTAGAAAGAGAAGTGGGAGACCCCGCTGCACAACTGAGCAACAAGACAAGTACATTAGAGTCTCTAGTTTGAGAAATCAACGCCTCACAGGTCCTCAACCGGCAGCCTCATTAAATAGTACCCGCAAAACGCCAGTGTCAAAGTCTACAGTCAAGAGGCAACTCAGGGATGCTGGCCTTCAGGGCAGAGTGGCCAAGAAAAAGCCATATCTGAGACTGGCTAATAAAAGGAAAAGATTAATATGGGCAAAAGAACACAGACATTGGACTGAGGAAGATTGGAAAAAAGTGTTATGGACAGACAAATCGAAGTTTGAGCTGTTTGGACCACACAGAAGAACATTTGTGAGACGCAGAACAACTGAAAAGATGATGGAAGAGTGCCTGACGCCATCTGTCAAGCATGGTGGAGGTAATGTGATGGTCTGGGGTTGCTTTGGTGCTGGTAAAAAGGGAGGTTGGTACAAGGTAAAAGGGATTTTGAATAAGGAAGGCTATCACTCCATTTTGCAACACCATGCCATACCCTGTGGACAGCGCTTGATTGGAGCCAATTTCATCCTACAACAGGACAATGACCCAAAGCACACCTCCAAATTATGCAAGAACTATTTAGGGAAGAAGCAGGCAGCTGGTATTCTATCTGTAATGGAGTGGCCAGCGCAGTCACCAGATCTCAACCCTATTGAGCTGTTGTGGGAGCAGCTTGACCGTATGGTACACAAAAAGTGCCCATCAAGCCATCTAACTTGTGGGAGTGGCTTCTGGAAGAATGGGGTGAAATTTCTCCAGATTACCTCAGCAAATTAACAGCTAGAATGCCAAAGGTCTGCAATGCTGTAATTGCTGCAAATGGAGCATTCTTTGACAAAAGCAAAGTTTGAAGGAGAAAATTATTATTTCAAATAAAAATCATTATTTCTAACC
Organism: Leptodactylus fallax; assembly: GCA_947044405.1. Taxonomy (NCBI): domain Eukaryota; kingdom Metazoa; phylum Chordata; class Amphibia; order Anura; family Leptodactylidae; genus Leptodactylus; species Leptodactylus fallax. Next base: position 2,635,252 of record CAMRHE010000087.1, on the reverse strand, counting down.
TTGTCAATGTCTTGACTATATTTTCTACTCATTTTATAAATAAAAATGTGAGTTTTCATGGAAAACACAAAATTATCTGGGTGACCCCAAACTTTTGAACTATAGTGTACATACATAAAATACTACTATAGTTGAATTCCTTTCAAGTATCTGAGATACTGCTGCAGCACCCAAAACCATCGCCATCAAGAATACACTGAAGAGAGTGTGTAGGAGGCCCGGTCAAAGTTTGCAGAGGGGACCACAAAACTTTAGTTATACCACTGTGATGGAGGGCTCACTTTCTAGATTGAAAGTCTGAGAAAAAACATGCTGCTTAAACCAAATTAAATTCATTGTGTATGGGAACTTTAGTGGAGTTGAGCTGCAATACCACATATTCAATTTAGTCAGATGTGAGTACCCTTTATGCACAGAGTATGACTTCACGACATTTACTCACATTATAGCTGCCTAGCCATCATTTTAAGTACCAGGGACCATCCTCAGAAAAATCCAACTGATAATATCTTTTTTTCATGTATCACCCCGCGCCTACCTATTTATCTATTACAATCAAACTCTCTCTCATATATATATATATATATATATATATACACACACATATATATATATATATATACACACACACACACACACACACACATACATACAGTGGGGAAAAAAAAGTATTTAGTCAGGCACCAAATGTGCAAGTTCTCCCACTTAAAAAGATGAGGCCGGCCTGTAATTGACATCATAGGTAGACCTCAACTATGAGAGACAAAATGAGAAAACAAATCCAGAAAATCACATTGTCTGATTTTTTAAGAATTTATTTGCAAATTATGGTGGAAAATAAGTATTTGGTCACCTACAAACAAGCAAGATTTCTGGCTCTCACAGACCTGTAACTTCTTCTTTAAGAGTCTCCTCTGTCCTTCACTCATTACCTGTAGTAATGGCACCTGTTTGAAATTGTTATCAGTATAAAAGACACCTGTCCACAACCTCAAACAGTCACACTCCAAACTCCACTATGGTGAAGACCAAAGAGCTGTGGAAGGACACCAGAAACAAAATTGTAAACCTGCACCAGGCTGGGAAGACTGAATCTGCAATAGGCAAGCAACTTGGTGTGAAGAAATCAACTGTGGGAGCAATAATTAGAAAATGGAAGACACACAAGACCATTGATAATCTCCCTCGATCAGGGGCTCCACGCAAGATCTCACCTCGTGGGGTCAAAATGATCACTAGAACAGTGAGCAAAAATCCCAGAACCACATAGGGGGGACCTAGTGAATGACCTGCAGAAAGCTAGGACTAACCTAACAAAGGCTACCGTCAGTAACACGCTATGCCACCAGGGATTCAGATCCTGTGGTGCCAGACGTGTCCCCCTGCTTAAGCCAGTACATATCCGGGCCTGTCTGAAGTTTGCTAGAGAGCATTTGGATGTTCCAGAAGAGTATTGGGAGAGTGTCATATGGTCAGATGAAACCAAAGCAGAACTGTTTGGTTGAAACACAACTCGTCGTGTTTGGAGGAGAGTGAATGCTGAATTGCATCCAAAGAACACCATACCTACTGTATAGCATGGGGGTGGCAACATCATGCTTTGGGGCTGTTTCTCTGCAAAGGGACCAGGACGACTGATCCGTGTACATGAAAGAATGAATGAGGCCATGTATCGTGAGATTTTGAATGCAAACCTCCTTCCATCAGAAGGGCAGTGAAGTTGAAACGTGGCTGGGTCTTTCAGCATGACAATGATCCCAAGCACACCGCCAGGGCAACGAAGGAGTGGCTTCGTAAGAAGCATTTCAAGGTCCTGGAGTGGCCTAGCCAGACTCCAGATCTCAACCCCATAGAAAACCTTTGGAGGGAGTTGAAAGTCCGTGTTTCCCAGCGACGGCTCCAAAACATCACTGCTCTAGAGGAGATCTGCATGGAGGAATGGGCCAACATACCAGCAACAGTGTGTGCCAACCTTGTGAAGACTTACAGAAAACGTTTGACCTCTGTCATTGCCAACAAAGGATATATAACAAAGTAATGAGATGAACTTTTGTTATTGACCAAATACTTATTTTCCACCATAATTTGCAAATAAATTCTTAAAAAAAAAAATCAGACAGACAATGTGATTTTCTAGATATGTTTTCTCATTTTGTCTCTCATAGTTGAGGTCTACCTATGATGTCAATTACAGGCCTCTCTCATCTTTTTAAGTGGGAGAACTTGCACAATTGGTGGCTGACTAAATACTTTTTCTCCCCACTGTATAGACAAGCAACAATTCTGATATAGGTGGTACCTATCTAAGTAACCTCCACAGGATGTCAGGGCACTCTAATCAGTCTGCGGTTATATAGACCCATATGCAGTAAGCTCTGATGCACTATGTGATGTGACTCTCCACATGCTTCAATGAGTCTTAGGAGCCCTTGAGCCTGCTGCTGGTTCAGCAACCGTCCTTTCATGAACCTCCTTGATTCTTGAAAGTACATAATACCCCACCCCACAAGACCTGCTGTTTTGGAGATGATCTGACCCAGCTATCTGGTCCTTGTCAAATTCGCTCAGCTACTTGCAATCGCCAGTTTTACCTGGAACTTAAAGAACTGAGTGTTCACTAGTTGCCAAATATACCCCATATATTGTATAAACGTCCCAGGCAAGTGGCCAAAAAAAAAAAAAAAAAAAAAAAAAAATCAACAGTAATTCTTATGACCCTGTAAAAATAATTTAATTTAAAAGGATTTTCCCATGAACATAATTGTATTTAATTTAAGAACAGGATAAAGTTAAAACATTTAAACAAAGTTAAACATTTCTGCAAATATAAAATAATTGAAAATTTTGCAGAGTTTTAACCCCATCCTGCCAGTGGGGAATCAGAAACGATTTTCCTTTTTGATTCCCCACCTTCCAAACCCCATAATTTTTTTATTTTTCCATTCACAGAGCCATATGAGGGCTTAATGTTTGTGTGATAAATTATTTTTCATAATGGTGCCAATTATAATTCTGTACCATGTACTGGGAAAATGGAAAAAATTCAGAATAGGGTAGGATTGGAGAAAAAGTGCATTTGTGAGACTCTCTTATAGGCTTCCTTTTTATGGCGTTCACTCTGCAGCCAATATGACATGTCACCTGTATGTTTTGGTACAGTTCCAGAAATACCAAATTTATATAGTTTTATTTACATTTTAACCCCTTAACAAAAATCTAAAACTTTGCAAAAAAAATGTTTTTTCTAAAAGTCGCCATATTCTCCCACCTGTAGCTTTTTTATATTTCCGTGTAAGGGGATGCATAAGGTGTCTTTTTTAAGTAGGGCCAGGTGTACTTTTTAGTTACAGTGGGGAAAAAAAAGTATTTAGTCAGCCACCAATTGTGCAAGTTCTCCCACTTAAAAAGATGAGGCCGGCCTGTAATTGACATCATAGTGAGACCTCAACTATGAGAGACAAAATGAGAAAACAAATCCAGAAAAGCACATTGTCTGATTTTGAAAGAATTTATTTGCAAATTATGGTGGAAAATAAGTATTTGGTCAATAAGAAAAGTTCATCTCATTACTTTGTTATATATCCTTTGTTGGCAATGACAGAGGTCAAACGTTTTCTGTAAGTCTTCACAAGTTTGGCACATACTGTTGCTGGTATGTTGGCCCATTCCTCCATGCAGATTTCCTCTAGAGCAGTGATGTTTTGGGGCTGTCGCTGGGCAACACGGACTTTCAACTCCCTCCAAAGGTTTTCTATGAGGTTGAGATCTGGAGACTGGCTAGGCCACTCCAGGACCTTGAAATGCTTCTTACGAAGCCACTCCTTCGTTGCCCTGGCGGTGTGCTTGGGATCATTGTCATGCTGAATGACCCAGCCATGTTTCATCTTCAATGCCCTTGCTGATGGAAGGAGCTTTGCGCTCAAAATCTCACGATAAATGGCCCCAGTGGTGAACCTAGCCTCTTTGCTGCCTGAGGCGGACTATCGAAATACGCCTCCCCCCCCAAAAAAAAAAATATATAAAATTGCGTTTACATGCTGTTAGCGTCACATGCTGTTATTGTCATACAATAAACATACACAAACTTATGAAACAGTTTTTAAGAATTCTTCTTACTACATTACTTCAGTATCAGATCAACAACACAGCATTAACAATGACAATAACTTCACACATCTTCTGCTTGGTGAATGGACGAGCCCACGTGGCCTCCATTCTATATAATAGGAGCCCGCAGATAGCTGAGTACTGGACTTCGGGTATCTTTGGCACTCCCATTGAAGTGAATGAGAGTCACGCGGGTTTGTCCATCCACCAAGAGACACACCTATATATATGGCTGCAGCCAGGCTGAATTCCCACCCAGTGGGGGTAAAAAAAAAAAAGAAAAACAATTCTCAGGCTCAGTGGTGGTCTCAGCTGACAGACCCCCCCATCAATCAGGTACTTATCCTCTATCATTTAGGTCAATACAGGGCAGTAACATTTTGACTTACAGGTGACGTGTCTGACTAATCCTTCACATTTCCCTTCTCTTCCCTCTGGACCGCCATGGCCACTTCTTCCAGCTGTGACTTGTCTCTATAAAGTTTACAACACAGACATCTTTGGCTCCTCACTTTTTCCAGGCATCCGACCCACATTGTCCTCACCTGCACACCCATCCTGCTGCTACCCCCAATTATAAAATATATGATATAACCCCCCATAATGAATTTATTTATATTAATAATGTCTGTGTGTACCCTGTATAAATAGTGCCCCTTAATAATGCCACAGGTGTTAACTAATTAAAAGGTTTTCCAGGTCATTAATAAACTAATCAGTGTGGCTCAAAAACCCAGGACCCCAACTGATCAGCTGTTTGAATGAACCCTGGTACCTATGTAAGCGCTGTGATCCCTTCTCTGTATACATAGTGTCATTCATCTCATAGCGGCCATGTAATGTAACTACAGCCTCATCCTATATACGTCTATGTGACAAGGCTGTAATTACATCACACGGTCACTATAAACAGACAGCGTGTGATATAAACAGGCGCCATAGCCCCCCATACAACTGATCAGAGGCGGGGTCCACTGATCTCTTATTGATAATCTGTCCTAGGGATAGATCATCAATAAAAATGAGCTGGAAAGACCCTTTAATAAAGCCCAAGTGCCACCTTAAAGGGGTTGTCCAGGATAACCACTTTTTTAATATGAGGCTGGGGAAGATGCTCCAGTGTCTCCCAGAGCGTTCCAGTCCTGCTGCTTCGGTGTTTTCTTCCCCACAGCACTGTGATGTCCCGTGTCAGAGATCTCAGCGGTCACGTCCGGTGGGGACTTCCGCCCGAAGAGAACACCAGAGCAGCAGAACCAGACTACGGCAGGAGACATCAGAGCACAAGGGTCAGGTGAGTAGGTGTTTTTTTTTTTTTTTTAAATACAGTATTACACGGTATTATGGCCCACAGCGGTCCCTGCACACAGCATTACATGGTATTATGCCCCGCAGTGGCCCCTGCACACGGTATTATGCTCCATAGTGGCCCCTGCACACGGTATTATGCTCCATAGTGGCCCCTGCACACGGTATTATGCTCCATAGTGGCCCCTGCACACGGTATGTCTCAAAGTGACCCCTGCACTTGATATTATGCCCCATAGAGGTCCCTGCACTCGGTGTTATGCTCCACAGTGGCCCCTGCACTCGGTATTATGCTCCATAGTGGTCCCTGCACTCGGTATTATGCTCCATAGTGGCCCCTGCACACGGTATGTCTCAAAGTGACCCCTGCACTTGATATTATGCCCCATAGAGGTCCCTGCACTCGGTGTTATGCTCCACAGTGGCCCCTGCACTCGGTATTATGCTCCATAGTGGTCCCTGCACTCGGTATTATGCTCCATAGTGGCCCCTGCACTCGGTATTATGCTCCATAGTGGTCCCTGCACTCGGTATTATGCTCCATAGTGGCCCCTGCACTCGGTATTATGCTCCATAGTGGCCCCTGAACTCAGTATTATGCTCCATAGTGGCCCCTGCACTCGGTATTATGCGCCATAGTGGCCCCTGCACTCGATATTATGCCCCATAGTGGCCCCTGCACACAGTATTCTGCTCCATAGTGACCCACCCATAAACTATTATTATACTCTGGGGTGTTTTCAGACCCCATAATGATCGGAGACCCAGGTGGTGACAAACATAAAAACCAGTGTTACTTACCTGGGCTCCGATGCACTCCCTGCTTTCGGCCCTCTTCAATGTCGCACAGACCGGCGTTGCCACATAATGACGTAGGCCTGGCTCACGTGACGCCTGGGACGTCACCAAAGAAGGCCGAAGCCTGCTGGGAGTAACATCGGATCGCTGGAGAGGTGAGTAACACTGGTTTTTATGTTTATCACTTCCCCGGGGTCTCCAATTGTTATATTCCAGGGTCTAAAAAGACCCCGGAGTATAATAGTAGTATTTGGCCTCATTTACTGATGCCCGCTGCCGCTCACAGCCGCTTCTGCTCCCCCTTCTGCGTCCGATAGCAGAAGGGGAAGCGGAGGCGGCCACAGCAGGAACAGGGGTCGATAAGTAAATAGGCCGTTGCCGCCGCCTCTTCTTCACCTGCGTCTGCGTCTCAGCGTAGGAGGCGCGAAGACATCATTGTATCGCCGCCTGCGCTGAGATGTGGAGATCTCGTAAACCAGCCCAGGACAAGCCCCGCTCAGTTCTGTTTTTTTTTTTATTTTTATTTTAAGCGGCCTGTCCTGGGCTGGTTTACCGTAACGAGAATGTAAAAAATGCCGCCCCCCAGACAGTGACGGACAGTGCCGCCTGAGGCCGCCGCCTCACTGCTCCTCATTAGCGGTGCGCCCCTGCATGGCCCCATTTATTCTTTCATGTACGCGGATCAGTCGTCCTGGTCCCTTTGCAGAGAAACAGCCCCAAAGCATGATGTTGCCACCCCCATGCTTCACAGTAGGTATGGTGTTCTTTGGATGCAACTCAGCATTCACTCTCCTCCAAACACGACGAGTTGTGTTTCTACCAAACAGTTCTACTTTGGTTCCATCTGACCATATGACACTCTCCCAATACTCTTCTGGAACATCCAAATGCTCTCTAGCAAACGTCAGATGGGCCCGGATATGTACTGGCTTAAGCAGGGGGACACGTCGGGCACCGCAGGATCTGAGTCCCTGGTGGCGTAGTGTGTTACTGATGGTAGCCTTTGTTACATTAGTCCTAGCTTTCTGCAGGTCATTCACTAGGTCCCCCCGTGTGGTTCTGGGATTTTTGCTCACCGTTCTTGTGATCATTTTGACCCCACGAGGTGAGATCTTGCGTGGAGCCCCTGATCGAGGGAGATTATCAGTGGTCCCACAGTTGATTTCTTCACACCAAGCTGCTTGCCTATTGCAGATTCAGTCTTCCCAGCCTGGTGCAGGTCTACAATTTTGTTTCTGGTGTCCTTTCTTTGGTCTTCACCATAGTGGAGTTTGGAGTGTGACTGTTTGAGGTTGTGGACAGGTGTCTTTTATACTAATAACAATATCAAACAGGTGCCATTACTACAGGTAATGAGTGGAGGACAGAGGAGCCTCTTAAAGAAGTTACAGGTCTGTGAGAGCCAGAAATCTTGCTTGTTTGTAGGTGACCAAATACTTATTTTCCACCATAATTTGCAAATAAATTCTTAAAAAAATCAGACAATGTGATTTTCTAGATATGTTTTCTCATTTTGTCTCTCATAGTTGAGGTCTACCTATGATGACAATTACAGGCCTCTCATCTTTTTAAGTGGGAGAACTTGCACAATTGGTGGTTGACTAAATACTTTTTTTCCCCACTGTATATCATTTTGCTGAATGTCTATTTCTTTGATCACTTTTTATTAAAATTTTTATCAGAGGTAAAACAGCGAAAAAATGGGGGTTCGGAACTTTTGATTTTTTTTTTCCCGCTACAGCGTTCACCATATGGAAAAATAAGCAGATTGTGAACCTAGCATAAGTGTGTATCACTAACATCTTAACCCTTTAAGGGTGTGTTCACACAGAGGAATTTGCCGAGGATTTGGGGGCAGAATAACCCACGAATCCGGAGCGGATTCCTCCCGAATCCACTTCCCACTGGAGATCGCAGCAGGACGCGGAAAAAAGAAGCGTCCTGTTCGATCTTGCCGCGGATTCCACCCGCTTTGTCCGCGGCTCGAGACGCCCTCCTGATTAGGCCCGGATGCACTGCATCGGCATCCCGTTTCGGCAGACCGCGGTGAAAATTCCATTCCATGTGTACACAGCCTAAGAATGAACGGTAATTTGGTTGACTTTTCTCAGATTTTTTATTTCCACATTCCAAACTTATTTTTCCTGTTGACATAGCCACTTGAGGGCTTATTTTTATATACATAAAATGTTTTGATTTGTATTAATGTTTTCAGCATATGATTCTGTCATTATTTTTGTGTTTTGTCATTATGGCTTTCACACTGCATTAAAACCCTGCAGTTTTTATTAGTACCATTTTTTGCATGTACAATTTTGAGATCACTTTTTATTTCTATATTTTGGGGGAGTGTGAGGTGATGAAAACACATTAAGTCTCCCACCTCTAACCATTCAGATGCTGGAGATAATCAGCCAGAATCTGAGTATTTTCTGACCCTGGCAGTTACGGTAGTTGTGGGTCCTGGCTGTATTACCAGGCACAGTGAGATGTAGCCCGTACATCAGCACACAAAAGCTGTATGGCTCTGTACTAAAATAGCCATAAAAACTGCATGCACAGTATTCTAAACTAGTAGGTATAGGAGAAACACACAAACATAGTTTGCCTACTGAATTCACAATCTTGTCTGACTGACCAATAAAGACCATCTGACTGGCTTACCACCATTTTTTTTTGGAAAAATTTTGGTAAAAACTGCATAAAACCCAACAAAATAAAACAAAATATAATGTAAGGATTTGCTTTCTATGACCAGGAGCTACGTAAGTCTAAATCATTCAAAAGGACTTTTGCACTTTGTCCTGTTTTAAGTTTGGATTTGAACCTTGTGCTATTAAAGAAAACAAAAGATTTACTGATATCCACTGGTCTACTCTTATCTGAACCATTTGATCTCTGTATTCCTGACACACCCTGCACAGAGCATTCAATGCCTGTAGTGGCTGCTTTCCACATATGACTTACTCTAGTGCTATTATTAAAAGAACAAGTTCTTCCAGAAATATATTGCTTGTACCACTAATAGCCTATGGTTAAGTGCAAATAGTTAAGGCCCCACGTGGCGTCTCGCAGCAAAAAAGCGCTGCGGGAAAAACCGCGGCGGGAACGCATCGCAGTTCTTTCCACAGCATTTCACAGAGGTTTCCTCCGCGGACTTTCTGTTTCAATTATACCTATGGGGAATCAGTCGGTGTATCCGTAGGTATAATTGACAAAACTGCGCCGATTTTCCGCAGCGCGGTTTTTACCGTCAAGTGGGAATGGGATTCGCTAGAATCCCATCCACTTTGCTCTGACTGTAAAACGCAGCGATTTTTTTCTGCGGCGTTTACGCCACGTGGGGCCCCGCCTAAATCTATATACAAATGTGTTGTTCGGTGCCATTGCTGCCCCCTACCTTAAAAATTGACAGGTCGCAATGTGCGGTGACCACAGGCCAAAATGTTTGCCACAGCCCCAGGTGCACCAAACCGTTCATTTCTACATGAATTCAAAGCTGATCTTCCGGCAGCAAGTCTGTACTTTAACATGAAAAATGGTATATTTACTATGAAAATAAAAGTCCCGTCAACAGCATATAAGCGGTTTAGAAGAGATTCTGGTAGCAGTAAATGCCTTTTTAACCCCCAATAAGATGTACAAGACAGATTTTTCTTTTGAAAGGGTTTTCTAGTCTAACAATATTGATAGCTTAGGATGGGTTCTCCACACCACCTCTTAACAGCAGTCTGAAGGAGTTGCGATACTTGGCCAAGCACTGTGGCCTCTTCATTTTCACAATGATCTGTATTCCTGAATGAGTCTATTTATTGGTGGTGATGTTAAATACTGCAGATTCTTCCTATTTAAGTCAATAAGACAAAGCTATAATACTTTGCACTACTTCTGTTAAGTGAATGAGACAAACTTGTAATAACCTGAACCACTGCTGCTAAGTAGATGGCGTGCAGGTAGATAGGCCTATGTAAAGAGTGAAGAGGCTGCAGTACTCGCCCCTAGATCCACAGTCATGACCTATCTTAAGGATAGACCATATATGTTATTAAACCTGGAAACCCCTTTAACAAATCCGCTGCATGTGAACTTTCGTAATGCAATTAGAATTTTACTGTAAAAGGGCTATTGATCTGAAATAATACATAAAATGAAAAGGTCTACTTACAAGTCAAAGACTAAGTAATGGTACCCTTCTTCTGATATGCTGTCATGAAGTCGAACTGTAAAAAAAAAAAAAAAAAAAAGTTAGATCAGCACAGTACAGAAATGTATTATTCTTGATTGTAATGTGTCACTACCAATAAGCTGGAAGAGTAGTTATGTTATGCACCCTATGTTCACTAGGGGTTTTCATTATATTTGCCACCCGCACTCTTAAATTCTCAATACACAGTCCAGATGTATCCATTGGCTACATTCACCAGACGGAGGCCCTTTGGCCTCCTCTGTCAGGCTGGTATGCCTTGGGATACCTGATGGGGACACAGCTTTAGTTCATGTAATCTCAATTTTTTTTTATGTGATCATTGTAGTAACACAGTGGAAAACAGATATTTGGAAATATGCAAAGTTAACTCAGAAGCCTTGGGCTACATGGAGTCTTCTGATGCATGATTCATAGTCACACTCATTGTCCCTTCAATCTCTCAGTTATTTTTTTGGAATTTTTTTTTATCATTTAAATAATTATCAGCCTTATTAATAATGCAACTCTTAGATTTACTAGCACAAAAAAATTCTCAATTAAAAGGGGGTCTTCCCCTGTGATAAAATATAAAAAGAGCTTTGCTTGCCCGTTTATTCCCCTGCCCCTCCAATGCTGCCACTATGGTCCTTCCTCCAGTCTCTTTTTTTACTTGGCGGCAAAAGTGACATACTGTAGCTGTATAATCCCATAGATGCAGCTGTCAATCACTGGCCTCAGTAGTATACGGCAGAGGCCCACTGAAATCAGTGACTGTATAGTAGCTGTATACCCACATGCAGTGGTCATATGGGTATACAGCTACGCCATTGCTGCAGTAAAGTGAACAGAGACCAGTGGGAAGGATCAGAGTGGCAGTGCCGGTGTGACTGTATAATGAAAAGCATTACTTCCCTTTTATTACTTTAGCACTTCGCTCTTTCTTGGAAAACCCCTTAAGCATGGTGGTATACTTTATCGACACAACAGGTGAATTGCAACTGCAAGCGCCCTATAGGATTTCTCTTATATAAGGTACAGTTTTTAAACCAAATTTGGGTGTGGATCATAAAAGGAGAGAAAGTATAAAGGTACACAAAGAGACACAGTTTCTCATTTTTATCCCACTCCTCATTTGGGCTTCAAAAAACTGAGGGAGGAGGGATGACACTGAGCTGTAAGGACTGCTCTTCTGACAGTGGGGAGATATCAGTGCCAAAATTACTGGCACTGATATCTTCAGCACCAGGGCACATACTGTGAAAGCCGACAGTGCGCCAAATTCGGTGCACTGTCAGTTCTCTAGCGGTATATAATACCACATATCTATGAGGACGTGAAATGTCCTCTTTCAGGAACAAAAAAAAAAAAAACCCCATGATACTGATGTAACTGACATATGTGAACATACCCTTATGGTATGCGTCACTTTTTTTATTTAAATATTTCATACCGGATACGGATATTGTTTTTATCCAGTCTGGTTTTTATTTTCTGATTGTAAACAGCTATTCTATGTAAAGCATATTTGCAGATATACTTTACAGCAGCCACATAAACAAAGGAAATTGTAGACCAGCAGTGTCTATTGAATTCTATGGGACAGGGTTCCGGGCATGCTCTGTGACTGTAGAGCACATTTTGCAGGGAGGGAGGGGGATAATTACGTATTGTGAATTGTGTGATCTTGTGTTACCTATACATAGATGTAACTTTTTATTGTGCCCCTACCTGTGATGAGGACTACTAAAAAAAACATGATCTTTGCAGAACAGTAATATCAGTCTCATGAAGCTCAGTGGCCAGAGTGATAATGGCAAATTTAAAAAAAAAAACAAAAAAAAAACACACAACACCAGTGACATGGTAAATTAAAAACATGACACTTTCCTTACAGTGGAAAAAGAAAAAAAAGTGACTTTACTAATTAAATGAAAATGTAGTTTCCTATGCAGTCAAGAAATAGCACTTGCAGCTGGGCGCTGTACAAAATGGCAACCACTAGACTGCCTCTGTTTGGGGATATTCACACATTGAATTGCTTTTTTTATGCTGTGATTATTTACAAATCATGGCAAAATGATGTGGTATTTGCAAAAACAGAGAGAAAAAAAATCATTTTTCACAATGCACAATTTTCGGCAACAAATCTCGTGTGTGAATCTACCTCTTATTTTTGCTTTCTTTTGATAACATTAACATTGCATCAGACCCACAGCAGCTTATCTCAGGTACAACAGATAAGGTAACTTTGAAATTCTGTATGATGAACTCTTGTTCACCTTTCCAAACAAGATATTTCACTTCACAGCAAATATCTGTTCCTGTAAGTGCACTCCATATCACATTAATAAACGCCCCTTAATAGTATTTATTATCGTATTCCAGAGTACAATTACTCTCTAAAATAAAACCAATGAGAATAAATGTCCTGTGGTGTGTTATAAACTGCACTGTGGAGTAGTTCTAGAAATCTGGGAAATCTGTAATTTACGGCTAGCCATATTTGTTGGAGATAGATGCAGTCTCATATAAGCTTGTCCAGTTGCCTCGACAACTGCAGGTGCAGTTTTGAGCAAGAGATGGTTGTCAAGTGAGCTACAGTTATTGCTTACTTGCTCTCTGACTGTATAACATGAGCTAAGGAAGGTACAAAGCAGTTAAAGGGAGTGTGTCATATCGCTAATAATTTAATAGCACTTTGTGCTATAAAAAAAAAAAAAAGAAAAAATGTGACACTTTTCCCCTCCTTTTTTGTTTACATTTTCCTGGATATATACACTACCGTTCAAAAGTTTAGGGTCACTTAGAAATTTCCTTATTTTTGAAAGAAAAGCACAGTTTTTTCAATGAAGATAACATTAAATGAATCAGAAATACACTCTATACATTGTTAATAAGGTAAATGACTATTCTAGCTGCAAACGTCTGGTTTTTAATGCAATATCTACATAGGTGTATAGGGGCCCATTTCCAGCAACCATCACTCCAGTGTTCTAATGGCACATTGTGTTTGCTAACTGTGTAAGAAGGCTAATGGATGTTTAGAAAACCCTTGAAAACACTTGTGCAAGTATGTTAGCACAGCTGAAAACAGTTTTGCTGGTTAGAGAAGCTATAAAACTGACCTTCCTTTGAGCTAGTTGAGAATCTGGAGAATTACATTTGTTGGTTCGATTAAACTCTCAAAATGGCCAGAAAAAGAGAACTTTCATGTGAAACTCGACAGTCTATTCTTGTTCTTAGAAATGAAGGCTATTCCATGCGAGAAATTGCCAAGAAACTGAAGATTTCCTACAACGGTGTGTATTACACCCTTCAGAGGACAGCACAAACAGGCTCTAACCAGAGTAGAAAGAGAAGTGGGAGGCCCCGCTGCACAACTGAGCAACAAGACAAGTACATTACAGTCTCTAGTTTGAGAAAGCGACGCCTCACAGGTCCTCAACTGGCAGCTTCATTAAACAGTACCAGCAAAACGCCAGTGTCAACGTCTACAGCGACTCAGGGATGCTAGCCTTCAGGGCAGAGTGGCCAAGAAAAAGCCATATCTGAGACTGGCTAATAAAAGGAAAAGATTAATATGGACAAAAGAACACGGACATTGGACAGAGGAAGATTGGAAAAAAGTGTTATGGACAGACGTATCGAAGTTTGAGGTGTTTGGATAACACAGAACATTTGTGAGACGCAGAACAACTGAAAAGATGCTGGAAGAGTGCCTGATGCCATCTGTCAAGCATGGTGGAGGTAATGTGATAGTCTGGGGTTGCTTTGGTGCTGGTAAAGTGGGAGATTTGTACAAGGTAAAAGGGATTTTGAATAAGGAAGGCTATCACTCCATTTTGCAACGCCATGCCATACCCTGTGGACAGTGCTTGATTGGAGCCAATTTCATCCTACAACAGGACAATGACCCAAAGCACACCTCCAAATTATGCAAGAACTATTTAGGGAAGAAGCAGGCAGCTGGTATTCTATCTGTAATGGCGTGGCCAGCGCAGTCACCAGATCTCAACCCTATTGAGCTGTTGTGGGAGCAGCTTGACCGCATGGTACACAAAAAGTGCCCATCAAGCCATCTAACTTGTGGGAGGGGCTTATGGAAGCATGGGGTGAAATTTCTCCAGATTACCTCAGCAAATTAACAGCTAGAATGCCAAAGGTCTGCAATGCTGTAATTGCCGCAAATGGAGCATTCTTTGACGAAAGCAAAGTTTGAAGGAGAAAATTATTTCAAATAAAAATCTTTTAATCATTATTTCTAACCTTGTCAATGTCTTGACTATATTTTCTATTCATTTTGCAACTCATTTGATAAATAAGTGTGAGTTTTCATGGAAAACACAAAATTGTCTTGGTGACCCCAAACTTTTGAACGGTAGTGTAAGTAAAAAAAAAAAAATAAATAAATCCCTGTGTATCACCAAAAAAAGATTTAAAAAAAAAAATGTAATAACCCAAATGAAAAAAAAAAAAAAAGTTATAGCCCTAGAAACCACATGTGCAAAAATACTCTAAAAACGTGTCTGGTCCTGAATCAGGGAAAATGGCCGAGGTTGGAAGTGGTCAAAGTACATAGTGTTTTTTTTTTACATTTCAGCTCCAACAAAGAAAACAATGTTAAGCCCTTCCCACCGCAGGCATTTTTTCGATTTTTGTTTTTAACTACCCTCCTTCCAAAAGCCATAACCGTATTAAATTTTCCATTCACAGAGCCTTTTGAGGGCTTAAATTTTTCAGGACAAACTTCGTAATGATACCATTTAACATTCCGTATGATGTACTGGGAAGCTGGGTGGGGGGGGGAATACGAACTGGAGAAAAATTGTTTATGCAACTGTCTTACGGCAGTCAATGTGCAGCCAAAATGGGTCGGTACGATCACAGCAATACCTAATTTGTATAGTTTTTTTTTTTATAAATTTTAATCCTTTAAAAAATGTCTTGAAGTCGCCATATTCTGACAGCTGTAACTTTTTTTTTTATATTTCAGTGTACAGAAAGTAATAAGGAGTTTTTTTTTGTTCTTTTTGGCCAGGTGTACTTTTTACCTCGATTGTCGTGTTATGGTTTAAAGCTGTTCACCATAGACAAGTGTGGCTCTTTCAGCTAATCACTTTTCCTCCAGTCCAGACTGTCAGCTTTACCCTGCTTTATCACTCATATACTATAAAACATTTCAGATTCACATTATACATAAGAAAGCAATTCCTTGGGGTTGGGATGAATATCTATGTTTGTTTTTCCACTAATGTCAGGCAGACAGAATTATGAACGATAAAAATGCAAAGGCTTCTGTCATCAACAAACCTTGGCATATGAAGAAAGTTCAGCCTACCCTTTCCTCATGCATAAGGATTAGCAGTACGGACTTTCCTTTCTGTTAAATACATTTTGCATGGGAATAATGTTATTTCCCTTAAAGACGCATTGCTTCATTTTATTTTTTAAGTCAATATTTACAAGCAAGGTTAAGAAATTTAGATATGTATTACTACAAAAAATTCCCCTTTTCCCACTTATCAGCTTCTCTCCTTTCCCCTGTCATCTGAACTAATCACTCACACTCAATTCACTGGTAAAATCCATCTTCTGTGAATACGGGTTAGCAACTTACTGAGGTAAAAGGTTACAGCTACTGCATAGAAGGGAGCAGGAGAAGGGAGCTGCTGACAGAGGCACACCGAGATGTTGCTGCAATTTCTGGTATTTTTTGGTCATCCCAGTGTGAGATTCACAGCTACACTGCTCAATATTGCTCTTTTGTGTCATCCATGCTGCTGCTTCTAAGCATATCTCAGTATAACTCAAAAAAAAATAAAATAAAAAAAATCTATGGAGTGGAGGGCGGTGTTTCAGCAATAGAAAGCTTAGTGAGGGGCACCATAGGAAAGGTCATTATTTGATGAGGCCCACGCTATGACTAGTTTAGGGTTGAAAAACCACCTGACAGTTTCATTTAAAGGCCTTAAAGGGAATGGAACCTCCCTCTAGATTTACTTTTTTTCCAGTTCTATTTAAACCTGGTCGATAATATTCAACTCAGGACCCACCAGGGAAAAAAAAAAATAAGTTAAACTTTACATGTACCCCATGTAATGAATTACCTATCCAGGTAATGCATGGGAATTGCTGAGTCCTGCAGTGACCTGACCCCTCTGGCTAAAAGATGGGAGCGGTAAATGTGACAAAACCCCTCTGCTAAAGGGGTTTTCCCATGACTATAACCATACAGTGGTAAATAAGATGGTTTGAGAACATTTTTACAATTTTGCAAAATGTGAAGGTTGCGCTACAACCCCTTGTGCGGGGTAGCTTACAGCAGTCCCACAGTGGAGAGACTTACTAAATGACGGGGCGAAACCCGCTGCTTTTTATAGGACAATAAACCACACCCCCTTAATGAGACACATTCAGAATCCCGGTGTGTGTAATCTAAAAGATAAACAAGGGGAGTGGTTAGTAAGCACATGGAATTGACAGCTAGTGTCAATGAATAGCGATCAGATCAGATGCTATTAAAAGGGACATAATTATACTTAAAGTACTTAGGGGTTGTAGCGCAACCTTCACTTTGAACCACCGGGTTCTTCCTCCATGTAAGTCTTCTCTGTGGGGGTGTTTGTTTTGGCAGGTGGAAAGTTGGTGGGCGCAGTTTTTCTTTTCAGGTTATATCTGGCATATGATGTTATTTGGGAGGAGGTGCATATTGGTTTTTTTTTTTTAGCTTTATACTTTTGGGTATTAGGGAAAGAGCTAGATATTCCTCCTATGATTCTATCAGTTCCCTATACCCATCCTTTGGTACAATCCCTGCCACATTTGGACCCACTACAGTCCACCGTTGAAATCGGTAAGATTGTTACGATTATTTGTCTATTTGCATGCAAATTAGGACCTTGTTGAATTTTTAACTATTATATTAAATGTTAAGTTTTATTTATCTACTTTGCTCTGACTGTAAAACACTGCGATGGGGCTTTAGCCTAACTTAGGATTCCTAATAGGGTGTTTTTTAAATAAATAAATAATAAAAAAAAAAAAAAAAAAAAAAAAAAAAAAAAAAACACACAACATGGCAATTGTAGGAAAAAAAAAAAAAAATCAAACAAAAAACACATTGCTGCTGAAATTTTACATGTGGGTCAACTCTGACCAGTACCACCATACAGATCATTGCTAAAATTAGCATGAATAAGGCCTACACAAAAAAATTTGGATATTAAGCACGCACACGCAAAGGATGAATGTAATAAAAGACTGTCTCCTCACTTTAATCTGGAAGACAGACAGGTGCACTTGCATAAATGAGGCAGCTCAGGCCATTTTTTGAGGTTTGTAAATGAGAATCAGTGTGGAAAGAGTACACCTACACAGTCCTGCACACTGTGCTCAACTGCAGGATCAATCATACGTACTGCTGCCTGACAATATGAAGCTGGCAGTTATTTAACCAGGCAGATCTGAAATGTTACTAAACTAAATTCATTTCATGACTGTAGCAACTAGGTTTTTTCCCTTTTGGTCTAGGTCTATGGTCTATGCTACGTAAAGGGGTTGTCCAGGCAAAAATGGACAACCCTTTTAACATTTAAATCAGCCGGGGGCATTGAAAAAAAAAAATGTTTAAAAATGCATACTCACCTGTTCCCAATGCTCCTGTGTCCTCCCGGCATGTCCCAGTTCTTCTGCTCTGGCGGTTTCTCCTGGGTCTCTTCCAGAGTTCCGCTGAAGCTGCTGATTGGCCTCAGCGGTCACGTGTCACCAGGTTCCATGGTATATCATATTTCATCACACTTTCCAAATGTGGTTCCAACACTGGCAACTACCTGACTTTTCCAGGAGATGCCACAGACAGCCGTTATGGCTATTTCAGAGGATATATAAAATAACAAGCTGGCCATTCAATTATTGTCGGAGAGAATGGTTTTCCATTGTGGCTCACATAGTGGGTCCTGAGGGATTCACCCCCCCCCAAAAAAAAAAAAAAAAAAAATAAATAATATCCATTTGCCCTAACAGAAGTCCATTTAAGCACTCCTACTGAACCCTATGGGAATGTGTACAAGCTAACAAAGCAGGGTGAAGAAAAATCCAAAAGTATGTTGGGAAAGTCATTTAGGGTTCATTTCCATCAGTGATGGCATCAAAATATCTCAAAATAAGTCCAACAATGCAGAATAGGTTTTAGAATCAGGTGGCTGGTGTGTTGATGGGATTTGCCCTTAGACTACTTCAAAATATTTCTGAGAATTGACTGCTAGGAGAATAGTGAAACACATTCGAGATGTGAAAATCGTAAATGCAGTATTCTGCAAATATGACAAATATGTATTTCACTTTCACCCTTTTATACCACTGCCTTTTGGACTCTCTAATGTCAGACGTCAGTGTCAGGCAGGAGCAGACAAGGGGTAGGATTTTGAGCTCTGACAGTGCCCGCCTCTGATTGGAGCTCTGAATCACAACCCTTGCTTGCTTCTGCCTGACACTGCCCACCTGACAGTACAGAGACTAATAGAATATTAGAACAAAACTACGTTGATTTCTTGGGAATGCTGGGGGCTAGAGAAAAAATTCCAGCTACTGTGGAATCACTGGAGCAGCGCCTATTAAAGGACACTATAAACTTATGGAGGTGGGGAAAGGTCCTCTTTAATTGTGGCCCTATTGTCTTGCTTATGTCGTGTTTTTCCCTCACTGACTTAGAGAGGACCTTTCATGTCCTCATGAAAGTGCAGTTTTATATACCGCTTTCTCGGTATGTGCCCCGGTGCTAGAGATATCTGTTCCGTTAGTTTCGGTCTCTCCCCACTGTCAGAAGGGCATTCCTCATAGCTCAGAGTCATCGCTGGTCTGTAAGGAATGCCCCCCACCCCGCCAACAGTACTCGTCCCACCCTCTGACAGTACAAGGCTATGTTACAGTACTGTCAGAGGGGGCGTTCCTTACTGCCCTGCAATGAAGCTGATCTTTGAGGAACGCCCACCCAGTACAAGTCTATGGACGAGTACTGTCAGGGGGCGCTCCTCAAAGCCCAGAGATGACGCTGAGCTATGAGGAACACCCCTTCTGACAGT
This sequence comes from Leptodactylus fallax, assembly GCA_947044405.1. Lineage (NCBI taxonomy): Eukaryota > Metazoa > Chordata > Amphibia > Anura > Leptodactylidae > Leptodactylus > Leptodactylus fallax. The sequence continues at coordinate 2,615,776 of CAMRHE010000087.1, read as the reverse complement.
GGGGAGAGATCAGTGACAAAACTAAATGGCACCAGTATCTCCTCCACTGGGGCACAAACCGGAAAGCAGACAGTGCGCTGAATTCAGCGCACTGTCTGCTTTCAAGCGGTTATAATAATAATAATAATAATAATAATACATTTTATTTATATAGCGCCAACATATTCCGCAGCACTGTACAACTTGTAGGGTTCAAGTACTGACAAAGAAGATACTTACAAAGAAATAGTCAATTCACACACTGGGACTGAAGGCCCTGCTCGCAAGAGCTTACAATCTATGTGGTAGAGGGAGTGACACAAGAGGTAGCAGGGGCGGCAACAGATGTAGCATTGTTTATACAATGGTCAGACTATTTTGTAATAGAGGTTACTGTCATTACACATATATAAGCTGCATGAGCCGTCATCAGTCGTGTCCTTTAACATGCAGATGGTGCCTGGACATATAAAGCTAGTCTGATACGGCATAATATCCTGTGAGGTAATGTTGAAGCATAAACAGAGGAGGGTACATTTTAGGGATTCTAACTATGGAAGGGTTTACATTAGGAGTTGTGATAGGCCTGTCTGAAAAGATATGTCTTTAGTTTACGCTTGAAGCTGTGGAAATTGGGGGTTAATCTGATAGTCTGGGATAGAGCATTCCAGAGAAGTGGTGCAACTCAGGAGAAGTCTTGTATACGAGCGTGGGAGGTTCTGATAATAGAGGATGTTAGTCTTAGGTCATTGAGTGAACGGAGAGTACGGATTGGACGATAGACAGAGATGAGGGAGGAAATGTAGGGAGGTGCAGCATTATGGAGAGCCTTGTGAATGGGTGATAAGTTTATATTGTATTCTGTATTGAATAGGCAGCCAATGTAGTGACCGGCACAGACCGGAGGCATCGCTGTAGCGTCTAGACCAGGGGTTGGCAACCCCTGGCACGCGTGCCGAGAGTGGCACGCGAGGCTTATCTCCCTGGCACGGCAGCGGAGTCCTCACCCAGCAGTTTCGATCGGACCAAACACGGCCGAAACGAAACTGCTATTATTATACTGTGGGGGTCTCTTCAGACTCCAGAGTATAATAAGCGGAGCCCCAGGGGAGGTGATCAAACATAAAAAAACAATGTTAACTCACCTTCCCTGGATCCGCAGCCGCTGTGTACTCTTCGGGCGCTTCTGCCTGACGTAAGAGACTGCTGACAGGGCCTCAGGGGTCATGTCCGACGTCATTACGCATAATGACGCGATGTGACCCCTGAGACCGAATCAGCGGTTGCTGACATCAGGGAGAAGCGCCCGAAGAGTACACAGCGGCTGCGGAGCAGGAAAAAGTGAGTTATTGGTGCGTTCACATATGTCCGGCGCAGCTATCTGTTTCCCTCCGGCGTGGTGCACACAACCTGGAGGGAAACTGATGCCAGGACGGATCCCATAGTTTTCTATGGGATCGGTTCTGGCACAAGAGGCATCAGTTCTGGCGCCGTATCTGTGCCTCAGCCGGATGGAAAAACGTTACCTGCAGCGTTTTTCCATCTGGCTTCCTTAAAATTTCATTAGCGCGGGGTGAAGATGGATGCGGCAGCACCCCGCTTCTGCACAGTCTATGTACAGTAGTGAAGCCGGTAATTGCTGGCTTCACTACTGTACCTGAGTGAATTGCTCAGGATTCGTTAAAGCTATAAAGAAATACTTGGATTCATTTTAAAGAGGAGCATCTCATCTTTAAAATGATACCAAGATCACCATGATTGTCCTTAAACATCCTGAGCGATTCGCTGGTGAAAACGATGTTCGGCATTGAAATCCCAATGCAGATCTCAATTCCCGACATCGTTTTAACAGTGAATCACTCTGAATCTAAGGTCTATCATGGCGATTTTGGAGATTCTCATCTTTAAAATGAATCCAGTTGCATCTTTGTGGCCCTAACAGATCCTTAGAAATGGGGCGCTAAAAGTGCCCCCCCCCCCCCTGCCTCAGGCAGCATTTTAGAGCTAAGGAAGGAGGGGGAGGAGGAGCTGCAGACTGCAGAGACAATGATAAATCATCATTGTCTGTGCATAAGCTGCAGATGACGGGGGTAGCATGGACTTCTGTCCATGTTATCCCCTCTCCTATCAATCAGAGAGCGTACTATACTTCTGCTCTCTGATTGTCACATAGAGGGATAATGTAATACCCCTCTGAGCCTAATCACATAACCAGGAAGTTTATTGGCGCTGTGACCCAGACATTTACCATCCTCCAGGTCGCAGCGCCAAAGGTGTTGCACCAAATACTTACACAACACATGCACAAAGTCACCAATAAATTTAACATTTTTTCACTTTCCCTGTCCTGTCCATACCTGATCTTTATAGAGTAAAATACGCCGCCTGCCTCTCTAGTGATATGTTACACGCTAAAATAATAGCAATAGCAGGATAATACTGTGTGCAGGGGCCACTATAGAGGATAATACTGTGTGCAGGGGCCGCTATGGAGGATAATACTGTGTGCAGGGGCCGCTATGGAGGATAATATTGTGTGCAGGGGCCGCTATGAAGGATAATACTGTGTGCAGGGGCCGCTATGGAGGATAATACTGTGTGCAGGGGCCGCTATGGAGGATAATACTGTGTGCAGGGGCCGCTATGGAGGATAATACTGTGTGAAGGCCGCTATGGAGGATAATACTGTGTGCAGGGGCCGCTATGGAGGATAATACTGTGTGCAGGGGCCTCTATGGAGGATAATACTGTGTGCAGGGGCCACTATGGAGGATAATACTGTGTGCAGGGGCCACTATGGAGGATAATACTGTGTGCAGGGACCGCTGTGGAGCATAATGCCGTGTGCAGGGGCCGCTATGGGGCATAATACCGTGTGCAGGGGCCGCTATGTGACATAATACCGTGTGCAGGGGTCGTCAGACTTACAATTATTGACCGGCACTCCGAGTACCTAAACTTTGATTTTTTTAATCGAAATCGGCACGCCGAACAAAAAAGGTTGCCTACCCCTGGTCTAGACTGATAGATCAGCATCGCCACCACATTCAGAATAGATTGTAGAGGGGAGAGTTTAGTAAGGGGTTATATAAAAACACACTTTCATGAAGTCATGAAAGGTCCTTTTTAAGGCTAAGGTCCCACGTTGCGGAAACGCAGCTTTTTTGTTGCAGATTTTGTTGCAGTTGTTTTTTTAGCCAAAGCCAACAATGGCTACAAAAGGAATGGGAAATATATAGCAAGTTCTTATACTTCTCCCTTCTGCTCAATCCACTCCTGGCTTTGGCTCAAAAAACCGCAACAAAATCTGCAAGAAAAAAGCTGCTTTTCCGCAACGTGGAGCCGTAGCCTAAAAAAGTTTTCCCACATACATGTAACCATATTTACATTTGTAGAGAAACATTTTTGTATATAAGTAATTGCAGCGTTTTTAATATTTTCTATAAACCATCTTGGTGGTGACAATCTTTTGTCTTGATCAGTTGCCAAAGTATACAAATAAAAATGAAATAGAAAAAGTGAACATCTAAAACGTAACTTTTATTGTGTGGAAAAAGTACTAATATACCATAAGAACACCTAGTGAGGTTTATGACAGTGTGCCAACGGCACACAATTATCAACTGCCAATAGATATATTCAGTAGGGTAAACACAGTATCTATGCCCAGATGATGAAGGTACAGGTGCATCTCAATAAATTATAATATCTGTGAAACATTCATTCATTTCAGTAATTCAATTCATAATCAGCGTCTTCCATGATTGTGTGCCCTACTGTACCATTTAAAGGCTTAGGAAACCTTGGCAGGTGACACACTGAATTTACAATACTGAACTTTTTCACAATATTCTAATTTTCTTAGATTTGGGTTTTCATTAGCTGTAATCCATAATCAACATTTACAGAAATAAAAACACTTGAAATAGAACACACTGTGTGTAAAGAATCTAGAAAATATAGGAAGTCACTTTTTTAATTTAATTAATGAAAGAAAAACGTTTCAAAGATATTCTAATTTATTGAGATGCACCTGTAACAATGCTAAGGGTAAAACATCACCCACTTCACATTCATCAGTGGATCTGTGTATGTCCCATAACCGTATCCTCTCTCACTGTGACCACTTTGTCTAATAGTTTAGTGACAAAGCTATGGTTTGAAGGTACAAACAATTATGCGGTTTTACCCTGCCAGGGATAACTAGTTAGCATGTCCACTCAACCTTCCCTAATTCTGTCAATACGGTCACTTGTGAAAAGGGAATACCCATACGGCTCATACTAATAACTGACTAATATTCCTAATGGGGTACAAATCTGTTGTATTCGAACTTCCCACTATCTGTGCACCTAGTCCATATACCTCCTGATTATGCCAAAAGTATTTCCCTACGTGTTTCACAGTAGGTAAACTACTGCTCAGGCTATTGACTACCATAAACTACAGAGGTTACAGACTAGGACTGTGATGGCGAACCTATGGCACGCGTGCCAGAGAGGGCACGCAGAGCCCTCTAAGTTGGCACGCGTGCCGTCGCCATGATCGCTCACTAACGGGGAATCCGGTACAGGATTCCCCGTTGGTGAGCGATTGCGTCTTTCAGCTGAAAGTTGTCAGTGTAGGCCGTGGTCCGCGGAACCACGGCCTACACTGACTGCAGAGTGTGACCTCTGCCCCGACGCAGGCACAATGACGTAAATCATCAGCGCCTGCAATCAGAAGGAGGAGGACGCGCTCAGTGGGACAAGGTAAGTAACATAAACTACTGTGTGGGGGCCTTCTGTGGTGCATTTACTACTGTATGGGGGACACTGTGAAGCATCTAATACTGTATGGGGGACACTGAAGCATCTAATACTGTGTGGGGGGGACACTGAAGCATCTAATACTGTATGGGGGACACTGAAGCATCTAATACTGTGTGGGGGACACTGAAGCATCTAATACTGTGTGGGGGACACCGAAGCATCTAATACTGTATGGGGGACATTGAAGCATCTAATACTGTATGGGGGACACCGAAGCATCTAATACTGTATGGGGGGCAGTGAAGCATCTAATACTGTATGGGGGGACACTGAAGCATCTAATACTGTATGGGGGGACACAGAAGCATCTAATACTGTATGGGGGGACACTGAAGCATCTAATACTGTATGGGGGGGACACTGAAGCATCTAATACTGTATGGGGGGACACTGAAGCATCTAATACTGTATGGGGGGACACTGAAGCATCTAATACTGTGTGGGGATACTGAAGCATCTAATACTGTGTGGGGGGGGACACACACACACACACACACCAAAGCATCTAATACTGTATGGGGGGACACCGAAGCATCTAATACTGTGTGGGAGACACCGAAGCATCTAATACTGTGTGGGGGGACACTGAAGCATCTAATACTGTATGGGGGACACTGAAGCATCTAATACTGTATGGGGGGGGGGGGGACACCGAAGCATCTAATACTGTATGGGGGGGGGGGGGACACCAAAGCATCTAATACTGTATGGGGGGGGGACACTGAAGCATCTAATACTGTATGGGGGGGGGCACACTGAAGCATCTAATACTGTATGGGGGGGGGGCACCAAAGCATCTAATACTGTGTGGGGGGACACCGAAGCATCTAATACTGTGTGGGGGACACTGAAGCATCTAATACTGTGTGGGGGACACTGAAGCATCTAATACTGTGTGGGGGACACCGAAGCATCTAATACTGTATGGGGGACATTGAAGCATCTAATACTGTATGGGGGACACCGAAGCATCTAATACTGTATGGGGGGCAGTGAAGCATCTAATACTGTATGGGGGGACACTGAAGCATCTAATACTGTATGGGGGGACACTGAAGCATCTAATACTGTATGGGGGGACACAGAAGCATCTAATACTGTATGGGGGGACACTGAAGCATCTAATACTGTATGGGGGGGGGACACTGAAGCATCTAATACTGTATGGGGGGACACTGAAGCATCTAATACTGTATGGGGGGACACTGAAGCATCTAATACTGTGTGGGGATACTGAAGCATCTAATACTGTGTGGGGGGGACACACACACACACACACACACCAAAGCATCTAATACTGTATGGGGGGACACCGAAGCATCTAATACTGTGTGGGAGACACCGAAGCATCTAATACTGTGTGGGGGGACACTGAAGCATCTAATACTGTATGGGGGACACTGAAGCATCTAATACTGTATGGGGGGGGGGGGACACCGAAGCATCTAATACTGTATGGGGGGGGGGGACACCAAAGCATCTAATACTGTATGGGGGGGGGACACTGAAGCATCTAATACTGTATGGGGGGGGGCACACTGAAGCATCTAATACTGTATGGGGGGGGGGCACCAAAGCATCTAATACTGTGTGGGGGGACACCGAAGCATCTAATACTGTGTGGGGGACACCGAAGAATCTAATACTGTGTGGGGGACACTGAAGCATCTAATACTGTGTGGGGGACACTGAAGCATCTAATACTGTGTGGGGGATACTGAAGCATCTAATACTGTGTGGGGGATACTGAAGCATCTAATACTGTATGGGGGGGACACTGAAGCATCTAATACTGTGTGGGGGATACTGAAGCATCTAATACTGTATGGGGGGACACTGAAGCATCTAATACTGTATGGGGGGGACACTGAAGCATCTAATACTGTGTGGGGATACTGAAGCATCTAATACTGTGTGGGGGGGGGACACACACACACACACCAAAGCATCTAATACTGTATGGGGGGACACCGAAGCATCTAATACTGTGTGGGAGACACCGAAGCATCTAATACTGTGTGGGGGGACACTGAAGCATCTAATACTGTATGGGGGACACACACCGAAGCATCTAATACTGTATGGGTGGGGGGGACACTGAAGCATCTAATACTGTATGGGGGGGGGAACACTGAAGCATCTAATACTGTATGGGGGGGGGGGGCACCGAAGCATCTAATACTGTGTGGGGGACACTGAAGCATCTAATACTGTATTGGGGGGGGGGGACACCGAAGCATCTAATACTGTGTGGGGGGGGGGCACTGAAGCATCTAATACTGAGTTGGGGACACTGTGAAGCATAAACTACTATGTGTGGCCCCACTGTGAAGCATATACTACTGTGTGGGGGGGCTTATTGTGAATCATATAATGTGGGTGGGGGCCCAAAATGGAGTATATAATACTGTGCGGGGGCCTCTGTGGAGTTTATAGTACTGAGTGGGAGCCATTCTGGAGCATATAATATTGTCTGGAGGCCACTTCAGAGCGAAATGTACTGTCTGGGGGCCACTTCAGAGCACATTGTACTGTCTCGGTCCCTTCACTATTTATAATCACACAGTATCTGTTTTATAGCAGACACGTGATATTATTACAGGCTGTAATAACATTGCACGGTCACTATAAAATAGATCCTGGTTAATTTAAGGTTAAATTGCCGTGCTGGCACTTTGCGATAATTTAGTGGGTTTTGGGTTGCAGTTTGGGCACTCGGTCTCTAAAAGGTTCGCCATCACTGGACTAGGATATAGCTGCAAGGCAGTAGGTGGCACCAGTGACACCACCAGACTGCCTGAGAGTCAGTACTGGTATGACTGCCAATGGATACGACCATGAATGCAGAAACTTTGTATAGTCTGACCCTTGTCAGAAACCTAGCCATGATTTCCTTATTGAAGCCAGATTTTCCAGCAGGGACACTACATGTATGAGAAGATAACCCGGCCATAATAAGAAAATCATGGCTGAGTTTCTGACAATTACAGACCACAGGAAATACTTGCATTTGTGGTCGTGTCCACTGGCAAGTGAACAAAACAAAAGACTGTCACCACTAAGATGGTTAAAGAAAATCTTCAAAACTCTGCGAAATTTTTACTTACTTACATTTGCAAAAAATGTTCAACTTGTCTATAAATTTAAACGTGGTTATGTTCATGGCAAAACCCTTTAATGGGGGAGAATTAACACTATTAAAATGAAAGCACGTTATAGTTGTTTTAACAGTAGCTCACTTTTGGTTCGCATACAGTGTTGTGGCATTCCAGTCTAAAATATTTATCACCTATATGCTGGATAGGTGGTAAATGTTTGGTGGTATTCTGACCACTTATCTAGCAGATTGATAACATTTTTAGGCTGGAATATCCCTATAATCACTTGAATGGGACCTAAGCTGCAGTCACTTGGTTCAGCCACCACACAGATGTCTGCTTCTGGCTCCATTCTTTGTGTATTAGATCTAGATGGATTAATGCAGGGTTATCAAAGAAAATTAACAGCATAATCTTAAAATAATAGCCAAGCCATATAACTACTCCAAAAGGAATATGTTCTCATCTACAGGCCATTCTTGCAACCCATCAGTGCAGAGCAGGGTACTACCGTAGCTGTCTGTGTGAGAGGTCTAGATGTGGGTCAGAAGTGTCTCATTCTTAGAAGGGCATACATGATCTAATAAGTCCCTGTACCATCTTTCCCTAATGAGACACATTGCCACTTCTGACTAAAACTAAACAAGCCAGCAAGAAAAAACATGAGCAAAAGTCACTATGTAAATCCAGTCAATTAGTTACACATCACCAATTTTTCTGCACATCATCCACATTTTAGTAAATTATTAACTGGAATGGGTAGGTACTTAACTCTAATGATGCCATTAGTAGACTGAAGATACAGACAGTAAAAATTTTACATACCGCTGCACTGCCAGGTTATGAGCAAAGACATAGAAGTAATAAGAGCTTAATACTTCATTCACCATATGCAACTCTCTGGTGACTAAATTGCTTTTTAATTAAATCTGTTACTTATCAGCCCACTGCAGGATGTAGTAGTATGCGGCCATTGTTTGTACATAAGGACCTTTCATGTCTTCATATCACGTTAGGGCGCTGAATTCACCACACTTTCAGTTTTGTACTCGCACCAGTTCCAGAGATATCAGTGCCATTCATTTGCGATACCGATGTCACCGCACTGACAGAGGGGCTGACTTCACAATTCAGCGTCATCCCTATGTGTGAGGTACGACCCCTTCAAAAGAACAAGACTATAGATGTGTACCTTCAAGGGAGCATTCCTAACTGCCCAGCAATGACATCGCAGTGATATGGGTAGCCAAAATGATCAGGAGCAATATCTCTGGAGCTGGGTTTCAGTAGAAACACGACAGACCCTATTATAGTCTGTGGGGTCTATGTGTAACCAATATTTTAGAGGTCTGGCTCTCCATCATTCGGGTCCCCAGCAGGGAAAGGTCCTCTATAAGACGTTGGTATGGACTTGGCGCATTTGTTTCCTACTGTACATATACCACAATATATATATATATATATATATATATATATATATACACACACACACACATATATATATATATATATATATATATATATATATATATACACACACACACACACACATATATATACACACACACACATACACACACACACACACACTTATAATATAAATATATTACACACACACGCATACATTTTTTTTTTTTTTAATTTGCAATAGACCATTCCATATATAAGGCAGTGACCACTGATATTGAAAAGAAGAGCAAAGGTTGTGTAATGACTGACTATTGCCTCTGGTAAAACACCTAGCATTTTCAACAAGTAACTAGAAACTTGTAGAAACAAGCAGTGAATGTGAGGGAGATAAAATCAGTTGAGACTAGTTCTCAAAAAGATCTTTGACCTTTGAGGAATGGCTATGTAAAGATTATGCAGTGTTTGATCAATATGTGGGACACTTCCCATGGCCAAAAACAGTGTCGAGGCGAGCATTGAGACAAGCCTATTGCTTTGGGAGGGGTGTTCAATTTTCTTTTTACTAGACTGTAAGGTACTTGTCAATGCGCTCAGTTCTGGTTTGCCCCTAAGCCAAGATCCCCTGGAATGGCACTGCCCCGATGTATGCAACATTACCTATCACGTTAAACAAATGACGTGCCATCCCTCCCTCAGAGCTACTGCGTTTGCGCTGTAGTAACACTGATGAATGCGCTGCGGCAATTCACTGAAGGTTTGCCGCATGCTGAGAAATGTAGTTTTATCATAAAGAAAGGAAAGGATGAATGTTCACAAAACTGACAAACCAGTACAAAAATTCTGAAAATATACACTAATATTTTCTGTAACATCTACAAAATCAATATCAAGAAGAGGGAGGGATTTTCTACCCCAAGGCCAATACAACTCTAGTGTATTCTACTCTTGTTTCACTCTGGTGTATTCTTAGCAGATTAAATAATGTTTATAAAAACAAACAAAAAGGTGGTGGTGCAGAAGAAAGTTCTAAAACCTTGTAGTTTATGTATCAATAATAAAATACCAAAAAAAAATATGAATGGGCCCATACTGTTATGTGCTATGACTGTACCAAATGCTATGAGTGTCTAGGATGTATTCCTTCTAGGGACACTGTGTAAGTATGGTGGGGGGGGGGAATCAACCACCTTCCACAAGTATGGCCTTAGGTGGGAGACTCTGATTAGATTCTCACCCACGATAGAGTCCTGTCCAGGAAAAACAGTCCACGTGTGGGCGGTATTTTCAGACTGAACTGAACTGAGATATGTGTACTGAACTCACTACATCATAACTATGATGTAGTGAGCTTCTGAATGGCGGGATCATCACATGCTAATACTCCTGATGCATCTGGGAGGCTACCACAAAAAAGAGTGATCTCTCCTGGGCCCTGGTCATTTTATATTTGACTTGGGCACTTTATGTGAAAGTCACCCCGCAAAAAAGGGGTGGCTTGACTGGTGACTTTTGTGCCACATCATTAAAAGGGGATTAATCACACCTCAAAAGGCGGTGGAGGTTTGATAAAAGGGGGGCATGGCCGCACAGATATTTTCACTGCATGCTCTGTACACTGGGATTCCTGCATCTTTGCCTGCGAAAGTTGGTAATGCTGCAACGTCCCCGACTTCACTCTACTGCTGCTTCAGGTCCACAGAGTACAGGGTTGGTCATGTGATCAAGAGTGTCAGCAAGGGAGACAGAGGAACAAGACTTCTGGCCTCCCCTGTTGTGCTCTGCAAATGTAATCATTGGGGCTTTGGAGGACCCGCTTATATATTGGTAATAAAGCTTGTGCAGCACCAGGAATACATTGGTTAGCTTCATTTTCCTTTTGTGAGGTTGGTTTTTCTTTAAATTCTATTCTGTATATGATTAAGTGACTTGCCATCTTGACTACACTGCTGCTCTAGAAATAGCAGTTTAGAGATATGTTTGAGTGCAGCCACAAGAACATAGGAAACTAGTGTTGGGAGATAACTCACTGACTTCTATGGGAAAGTGCTCAGAGCATACTCTGTGACATAGGCTCCAAGCACACATTTTGCTTTGTCAGTGTGCTAACTGTGTTTTTCACTGACCCATTCATTTCTATAGCCTCATACACACGCCTATGTATTACCATGTTCCAGTGTATCATTGAACCCGGGCCAAAAAGACTTTTGTGATGGTTGAGTCTCTTTAAAGAAATATAGATTTAGCAGAGTTAACACGAACTTCTGCAACTAGTGAAACCATTCCAGCATGATATTATATCACAGAAAACAAAACCAACGAAAAAGTAACTGGAAAAACATATAATGACATTGCCTGATTTGCAACATCACAGCCACCAAGAGACTCCATTGACTATAATAAGTTCCATCAGACTTCTGACTGTGCTATGGGTAAATCATTGTAAAACAACTGAAGTTAAGAGATATATTTTGAAAAACATTGTGTTAGTAAGAAATAGAGGCGGCAGAGAACAGGGGGTCTGACAATCATGGCTGCAACACAAGATCTTAAAGGGGTTGGTAAAGACAAAAAATGAATAACCTCAGTGGAAATCCAGCACCCGGCCTCTGTACACTGTGCTGTGGCCTGAATGAGCTTTTGCTGCTCATCTCCCATTCAAATAAAAGGGAGGAAATAAAAATAATGCTTGGACACCGCAAAGTGTACAAAATTTTGCTTCTGTCTCCATACACAATGCTCAAAACCGCTCATCGGTGAAGGAATTGGATGTCAAACCACTACTACTTCAAATTAATGACCCATACTAAAGATGAGTAATTCATTTTAACGAGGACCTTTCATGTCCTCATCAATGTGCGGTTTTATATACCATTAGAAAGCAGATAGTATGCTGAATTCAGCGCACTGTCAGCTTTACCAGTATGTACCCCGATGCTGGAGACATCGGTGCCATTAATTTCAGCACAGAAATCTCCCCACTCTCAGAAGGGCTGGCCTTACAGCCTAGCTGTCATAGCTGGGATATGAGGATGCCCCAGCCCTGACAGTAATCTTCCACAGACTTGTACTTGGAGAAGGGGGGGGAAGGTGCTCCTCATAGCTCAGCGTCATCGCTCTGACAATACAAGGTTATGTCACAGTACAGTCGTGGGAGGGGGAGGGCGTTCCTCACAGCCGAGCAATGACACTTGGCTGTAAGACCCACCCTTCTGACAGTGGGGAGATATCTTTGCCAAAATTCACAGCACCGTTATCGCCAGCACCGGAATTCAGTGCACTGTCTGCTTTCTAGTGGTTCATGAGGACATGAAAGGTCCTCTAAGTCTTGGAGAGCTCAAGAGATCACACTGGGCATAAATGCTATACAAATAGCAAAGCTTTATTCGATTAATCAGGTACTCAGGCACACAATCTACTTTACGTGGATACATCAAGAAACACACCAGCAAAAAGTAGTAAGAAGGACAATAGTTTTCACTAATACAAAAGTGCTTTTTAGTCAATCTAATTTACCTCAATACGATATCTACTATATTTTTAATTTGTTGATCTAGGTCCTGTTCATACCTATTCTATTAATAGTCATATTGTTTCTGACACATTTGATAAATAAGGCAACAATTGTTACAGTGAACAAGGTTACCAAAGTTATTTTAGTCCCAGTTCACATCTGTGTTCGGGTTTCCAATCGGGGATTCCACTTGAGGACCCCTGAGCGGAAACCTATGCGCATAAAAAAGCGGTCCGTGTGGTTTCCGCTCGGTTTCTGCATGAAACATGCGGAGAGGAAAGTACTGCTTGCAGGACTTTTCTCTCCGCATGCTTTGTGCGGAAACCGAGCGGAAACCAACCGGACCCCATTATAGTCTATGGGGTCCACGGGTTTCCCAGGTAAACCGCTTTTTTATGTGTATAGGTTTCCGTTCGGTGGGTCCCCAAGCGGACTCCCCGAGCAGATACCCAAATGCAGATGCATGGACACATTTGAGAGTTTTTAGGTTCCATTAATAATGTTTGCTGGCAAGAATTGTAAACAGATAATTTATTAGGTCATCCAAATAAAGACAAACCAGAAAATTTCACACAAATTTGGGCAGATAAAATCTCAGCAAAGAGTTAGGACTGGCTGGCATATCTGAGACAGCAATTACACAATCACATTTTTGTGGTCTGTCAATGTTTTGTAGTTTAGGAATCTGAACTCAGTGATGTCATGGCGATTATCATGTGTTTGCGCTTTCCCAGTTACACACCAGTTTTTGTTTTTAACATCCTGGAAAAAGTTAAGACACAAACATTCCAGATGGCATTCCCGGATATGGTTTGGTAAAATCAATTCAGCACAGTTTAATTTTGTAATGCAATCTGTTCAATGTAGTTATTGAGCCAGTGCACTGCTAGAGCTGCAACTTTGTGAGCATAACAGCCCTTGAAAGGTTTCGGAGGCCTTCTCTTGTACAACGCTATAATCTTATAGCCACCATTACCCTCATTCACAGTGCGTAGTACACACCTACTCACTTGTCACTTTGGTGACTGTCAAGAAGTGTCAGCACCCTACATAGAAATCAATAAAATTAAAGGGCTGAAACAATTATCTAACTGGTTGCTATGGACAGCGCTGACCCTTTTTATTACTCGCTTACATCATTATTTATATCATAGGTTGCTTTCTGAAGTTCAATCCATGAGTTTCTGGTTGAGGCTAGGTTCACATCTGCGCTTGATCACCATTCTGGGTTTCTGTCCCCCATTCTGCTTGAAAAATGTGGAGATGAAAGTCCTGCAAGCAGGAAAACCGGCAGACCCCATTATAGTCAAGTCTAGTTTCCGCAGGTAACCCCAAGGCAGGTGTGAACCTAGTGTAAGAGTGAAACTTCTAGCAGAAAGTCTATACTATACACAGGGTCTTTCTAAAGGGATCTTTGTATTTTTTTTTTTTTTTTTTTTATGGTACCAAAACTCCAGCTTGTAAGTGTATGAGAGCCTGAAAGTTGTGCCATAGACTTACACTGATATAAAAGGCAAAAGTCCCTGGTTTCTATCAGTAGGCCAGTTTGCTGATCACATGACTAACCAGGAGACCCGTTCTGACGCTGAATGTGACCGGTGTTAGGCTGCATCATTCACTACACATTAATATGTTCTGTAATACAGGGATAGTAAAAAATAACATTTGCTGCAATTAAAATAAAGTAAAATGGTTATGAAGGTTGCTTTTAAGGCAGTTATTTATTAATCTTCCCTGTACCTACACACTTACTGTAAATCATGGCCTACATTTTTCATTTGCCCCAAATGGTATTCTGATTAATTTTTTCTGTGCAAGTGACTATTATAATTATGTGATATTTGTCCAATACTAATATAAAAATATGTGTAAAAAGACGCCATAACTGGCTGTGATTAAAACTGACTAAGTGTACATCTGAGCGTAATATTTTTCATGGATCCCTCAGTTTTGTCTAGAGATCCATGAAAACGGCCCGAGAGACAACATGTTTTTTTAAGCTAGATCAGTCACATAGACAGTTAAAAAAAATAAAATAAAAAAAGTGGTTATGTAAATAGAGGAATCCAAGTGTTGATGAAGTAGTGACAGGTGCCCTCTAAATAATATTTTTTTTCATTGTGTAAGCATATTTTACAACATTTGAATCCTATTTTAAGACATGCACTGTACTTATTTGTGTTGGGTGAATAGAGGAATGGTCAATACAGGCACATGTTACAACAGGTTTAGTGTTAGCCAAATATTCCTGTATTCAATTCAGTAAGCTGAGGAGTGAACATGAATGACTGGCTTAGAAGGGAACCTGTCAGGTGTTTTTTCCACCATAAACTGGCCCCATCATGTGTAGCATGAAGTTATCTATCCTATTGTGCCCCTCACTAACCTTTGTATTGCTGAAAACTAAAAAGTCATGTGATTTTAAAACATTATCCTCATATGCAAATGAAGCTTATCTAGTCACCTGGGCAGAAAGAAGTAAGGGGTAGAATAGGAAACATTACTTGATGCTACACATGCTTGGGCCAGTTTAGGGAGTTGGTGGCATTGACATGTTCCATTTAAAGGGGTATTGTGAATACAAAGCAAAGTTTCCTCATTTTATTGACATATATTTTGTCTATTTATTTATTTAGTTTTCACAAGTAAAATAGAACATGACAGTACAAAAGAAAACAAGGAGGAAAGAAGATTGGTCTTTAAAAAAAAAAAAAAAAAAAAAAGCGTGTGTGTGTGTGTGTGTGTGTGTGGTGGTGGGGGGGGGGGGGGGGCGCGTGCATTCCTGGGCCCCTGTCACTCAGACCATTATCATGGTGGCTTATATTTATTGGAGTCTTGATATCACACCCAGTAAAAGATTAGGTCTATCACATAATTGTGCCATCTGATTACCTTGATTCTAAGAATCAACTGCATAAGGGTAGGAGGTTCTGTGCACCATCACAAAACTGGTATACATGTGCTAGCGGCATTAGGCTCTATTTAGATCACGTTTTTTTTTTTTTTACATCCGTTTAATGGATGCAGAAAATGGATGCAAAAGACAGACAAACGGATAGCCATCCATTTGCATAGACATCAATGTTTAGTTTGTTTTTTTTTTTTTTTTTTTTTTTTAAAGGACACAAAAATGTAGTAAAGGCCATTCACATTACGTTAGAGAGGTCCAAATGACTGATGTGTTTTTAGAAGCTGAACAGCTGTAATAACGTGTCAGTCAGAGGACCCACTGCCTCCGAGTAAATATAGTGTCCGTTGTGGATGCTGTATGTTCCAGTCCGCTATTTCAAACGGATAAAAAAGTATGAACTGCCACTCTTTTCTGTCCTTTAAAAAAAAAAAAACAAACAAAACAAAACAAAAAAAAAAAAAAACACACAACACACAGACCGTGACGATTCCCTTTTATTTAGCATTGTTTTCTGTGTGGTACGGATGCAAGCAATTTGCAGATGTTTAAACATTCCGTTATTGCTTGTAGTTTCACCGGGGGAGCCCTCTCCTTCATCAGCCACATTACCCTCCCCTCTTTTTGGAGGAACAGGGGCTTGTGGGAAGGAGAAGCCATTGCAGCAATACCACCTGCTAGGTACTGCTGTCCAGCAGAGCTCTCCATAACGTAAGTAACAAAGTATAAAAAACATATCAGTTGTATCAGATGGACCTCTATAACGTGATGTGAATGGCCCCTTAAAAAGCACTCTGGTGTAACCACACCCACCATCTTTTATCAACAAACTATTTTTTTTTTCCAAAAAAACTGATGCAAGGGATCAGTTTTTTTGACGGATGCAGATGCATGAATTGACATCAGTTTGCATCAAGATAATGGATCCGATAAACTGATCTTTTAAACTGACTTAAAAAACGTGATGCGAATGACCCCTAAACCATACTTTTGAGCCCATCCAAAACAACAAAAAAAAACGGATCAGTTTCTATCCAACACCAATGTCTATGTAAACAGATGGCCATCCAATTGCATCCGTTAAACGAGTGTAAAAAATGTGATCTGAATAGAGCCTTAACTAGGTGGCGTACAATTGACACCTGGTAGGATTTCAAAGGAACACCACTCAGATGAAGGAGGAAAACGGCTGGAGAAAAAGGGTTAGTGAAATGAGTAAATGAGGAAAAGATTCTCCATACCTCTCTCCAAAACGACTGGCGTGTAGGACAGATCCATAAAATATGGAGCATGTCCCCCTCTGCTTGGTTACGCCAACACTTTGATGGGACTGAGGGCATAAGGGTATAGAGTTTACCATTGAGATAGGCCTTTACATCCATGTTCCTGTAGGCAGCTAGAGATACAGGTGTATCTCAATAAATTGGAATATCTTTGAAACGTTTATTTCAGTAATTAAATTAAAAAAGTGACCTACTATATTTTCTAGATTCTTTAGACAGAGTGTTCTATTTCAAGTGTTTAATTTCTGTAAATGTTGATTATGGATTACAGGCAATGAAAACCCAAGCTATACAAGCTTGGCCCATCCAAGCAACAGGGGAATACAGGATCAAAAAGCTCCTGAGGAGAGTAGCACAGGTACCCACAACAGTACAAAACACAACATATGATAACGTATTTTTATAATTTGCTTCATACCTTAATGAAGAGGTATGGCAGCGGGCACCATGAGAGCAGTAGGAAAGACAGTTGTTTTGTTTACGTATACTAATACTCAAGTGCCTAGCTGTGAACCTAATTTTCCTCAATACAATTAGCTATTGTTTACCTTGTTGCCATATTACTATCTGTATTGTTACCTGCACCTTTGGTAAATATGACAAGAGCTGTAACAAAGAGCAGTTACTTTACCAAGATATTTTATATGTTCCAGATGGTTCGCTGTAAACAGTGTTCCTAGTACTGGCTAGACATATCTCTCATGTGGTCTGAATTGTTTGGTGAGTCTTGCTGAAAGCATTTAATGATATCATACGTAAATACAGCATGCACTCAAAGTTAATAATTTATGAGAGCTTGGGAGTATAACACTTTCCCAAAGTGCCCTCATTTGACCTCCTGCAGGCAGATCAAAGGAAAAACACACAGTTTTCTATAATTAGATCAAAGAAAGGCATACATTACTGTAAAATTACCAAACTGCATAGAAATCAATAAAAGTAATGGAAAGCAAGTAACTGAGTGACAGCGATTAATGACCTTTAAGTAAAAATCAATCTTGGTAGAATTTTACAGCTAGGGCACGGGGGAGATTTTAACAGACTACAGTATAGATCAGGCTTTTCTGTATGTGCTGTAGCTGAAATGTAATGTTGTGATGGTTAGAGTAGTGTACTAGTATGTATGGTCTATGGTCACAACAAAATGTACAGCTGCTTCATATACATAACAAAAAGCTTCATTAGATCATAAAAGTAGCAGATCAATTATGTGCTACTTTGTGTTGGTCTACTACTTACAGCTGCATCTCAATAAATTAGAATATTTTTGAAACGTTCATTCATTTCAGTAATTCAGTAATACAATTCATAATCAGCAGACTTCCATGATTGTGTGTCCCACTGAACCAGACTGAGGGACCATTTAAAGGCTTAGGAAACCTTGGCAGGTGACACACTGAATTTACAATACTGAACTTTTTTACAATATTCTAATTTTCTTAGATTTGGGTTTTCATTACCTGTAATCCATAATCAACATTTACAGAAATAAAACACTAGAAATAGAACACTAAGTGTGTAAAGAATCTAGAAAATATAGGAGGTCACTTTTTTAATTTAATTACTGAAAGAAATAAACGTTTCAAAGAGATTCTAATTTATTGAGATGCACCTGTAAAATCTCAATAAAATACATTTAAGTTTGTGGTTGTAAAGGTGACAAAACGTGAAAAAGATGCTGACAGCTGAATATTCTTGGGAAAGGTGATCGACTGCTTTGAGTGCCATTGGTATTAACCCTTAGGAGACGCAGACATTTTTCATTTTTGTGTTTTCATTTTTTACTCCTTATGCCATAACTTTCTCATTTTTCTGTTTACATGGTCATATGAGGGCTTGATTTTTGCATGACGAATTGTACTTCAAAGTGGTACCATTTATTATTTTATACAATGTACCGGGAAAAAAAAATTCAGAATGATGCGGAATTGAGAAAAAAAACGCAGTACCGCCATTTTCTTATGTCTTTTTTTTTTACGGCTTCCACTCTGTGGTAAAAATGCTATGTTAGCTTTATTTTGCAGGTCAGTATGATCATGGTGATACCAAATTTATGTAGTTTTTTTCATGTTTTAATAACTTTACAAAAATTCAAAATTTTGAAGAAAAAAAAAATTCTTTGAATCACCATATTCTGATGCCTGTAACTTTTTTATATTTCAGCATACGGCGCTGTGTAAGGTGTCTTTTTTTGCGGGACGATATGTAGTTGATATTGATGTTGGGGGATGTATGATGTTTTGATCACTTTTTATTCCATTTTATTAGGAATGTAATTTGGCGGAAAAAAAAACAAAACAAAATCAGACATTTTTTTTATATTTTTTTCTTTTTTTTAACTTTTTTTTTTTTAGCCCCCCCCCTAGAGGGCTTGAACATGTGATCTTTTTGGATCACCTGTGCCATAGACTGCAATACTACTGTATTGCAGTCTATGGCAGATTTGCTATGTAACTACTGAAGCCTGTAGTTATATATTATAATCTGCCCCTGGTTGAGACTTTTGGATGCTTTTCACGTCTCACTAAATAGCATTTATAATGACTGGGCAGATCCATTGCATTGCTTGCTTTCAAGTAACTTTAGGTAGTGGTCCATCTGCAATGGCTCAACCCACTAAGTGTTTTCAATGTTATATATTTGTACTTTATATACATATACCCACAGAAGCACAAACTTACATTGCTATCATTGTACTCTACTTGTGGTGCTTTTGTTAATATTAGTTTGTTGTTGTGAAACGGAATTATTGTTTTCCCTGCCTTTGTATATAATGTCATTATTAAAAGGATTGCTGCATTTGTAGAGATCTTCTGTATTGCATTTCATACAAGAGTGCTCCGTGGCTTTAAAGCAAAATAATAATAAAACTGGCTCTATAACAATGGAAATAAGAGAATACAAAATGCTATTTTTACTATAAGCTTTCCCAAAGCTGCTGGCAAGAAACTTATGATTTCTTTCAACACAGAGTTTAAAACTGTGGCAAAAATCCGACTTGTAAAGATGAGGCGGACGGCTGTTGTCCCTGATACTTCAAGCTCATGTAAATTGGCACTATTGTTGCTGAGTTGTAGCTTTATAGCCAACATTTTCTATACCTCAAGCCAAACACACTCCTTGTCCGATGGCCAGATACATTTCTGTCTGCTTATGGTAGAAATGTAAAAGACAAGGGGTTCCAAGATTGAACAACAATGTTTTCACAAAATGAACTGGACAAAACTTTTCTTCTGTCTAATTCTGAATTGGTATAGAAATACCAACACAGGTTACATGCATTTGTAGTACATTCCATTTCAGGGGTAAAATATGGTAAGATATTATAAATTAGGTGTTACAATTAATAATTTAGATATCTCTAAAATGGGTGGCTTAATATGATAGAAATGCATGAGTAAAAGTCAATAAATCCTGCATATATTATACACAAATGCAGACACAACAATACTTTGCCCTGCAGGAGGGGTCTGTGGTTGCCTCTGCAGGGAGAATTATTCCCATTGCCCAGCTTAATGCTGCTCATTTGACAAGGGGTTGAAGCACCTAGCTGCTGAATGCATAATGGACACCAGAAGCTAGTCGCCAGGGCAGATTTTCTGCTCGACTATGTTTTGACTAAGCCTGGAGTAATCTACTCTACTGTACACTGCAGGATAAATGGAAAATATCTTGAATGTAATCTGGTGCTGAATGTCTAGATCTCTGGATTTACAAGATACTAATGCATCAGCAATATCACTAACATGGTTAGAGGGCTGCTAAGACAGTTTGCCTTAGATAGCATTACAGTCTTTGTCCAACCAAAGTTACCGACGCCGGATTCAAAATAAAATATTTAATTATATTGTACAATTTTAATATTGTATAATTAATTAGATTTGTCATTTGTTGCATATTTACTTTCATAGAAAGTCCCTAGATTTTTAATGAATTAGAGGATCTTTGCTGCTTCTGTCTGACCGTGGCTGTCAGCCATTTATGAAAGAGTCAGAGCAAAAGTCTGAGTTGGTGGTTTGGCCTACCAACTCTACAGCCCTGAATACAACTGCTAATCCATTGACTTACCAATATTAGGATGCTTCAGTAAACGACAGATCCTTGCTTCACGTTCCAATTTCTGGTGATCTGTTTAGAAAAAAAAAAATATTCTAATTGTAAATCAGTAACTGAAACACATAGTTTTCAATTTAAGTTATATAACCATATCTAAATTATAAATTCACTCAAAATTTTACACTTTTTTTTTTTCTAAATGGATATGTGTATGTGTTTGTGCAATTGTATTAACGTTTAGTCAATTCACAAAAGAAGGAAGGTTTTATTAAAATAATTTTGCCCCAATATAATTAATGAAATTACAGACTTAAATAAGTCAAGACAAAATAAGTCTGCACAATTTAACATGGGCTACCGTATATAACAGGGTAAGAACTCTATAATCGGGCAAACTTTTTAGGGTCCAGGGAAGTACTAATGGTCCTTAATCCAAGTTAGAATAGATGAAGTATAGACAGATTTAGATTAAATTGACTAACTTGAGGTAAGGGTAGGTTTGAGTCAACTACAGCAAACTGTCGGGCGTTCCTAAAATCCAGCATTTCTTTTCTAGCTAGTTCACTTTTACAGAAACCAAAGTTATGTTGCCTTTAATGCAAAGCAAATACTGCAATGTCAAAGTGTCATTGGTTTATATAGGTATTTGGCAAACTGCCATGTCTTACATCCCTATAACATAGCTGTCAAGTCTGTGGGACAAATACTAGCTCCTGCTTCCTATTTTACAAAAGATCTTGTCAGTGGTTGGATACAGAATAGTAATCTAATATAAGGGGATGCTGTGGTTTTATTTGAAACAATTTGGCTTTACACACACATTATGAATTAATATGTAATTTATAATTTTACATTTATTTATTTATTATGCTTACTTATATAGCACCATCATATTCCGCAGCGCTTTACAGCCATTGTCAGTCACTGTCCCATATAGGGCTCAGTAGGTCTTTGGAGTGTGGGACGAAACCCACACAAACACAGGGAGAACTCCTTGCAGATGTTGTCCTTAGCAGGATTTGAACCCAGGACTCCAGCGCTGCAAGTCTGCAGTGCTAACCACTGAGCCACCATCAAGTTTTCTAAAGCAGCACAAGAACACAGAGACATGTACTAGTTGATCTAATTCATGGCACATTATACAGCCATTATTTCAAGGACACAATCTTTTCTGTTCTGAGCAAACGAGACATCCAAGCACAATATAAGAACATTACCTTTGACAAGGAAACAATGCGTTACTAACACGTTTGTGGAAGTGGCTCTCCTTCACTTCTTATACACATTGCACTTTACAGGTCTGCATCTTAGCTATAATCTTAAAATTGCTACTTGTTCTGAACCATCCAGCAATAATTACATGGTGCCATAGGACACAGTATATTCAAGCAGTAGGTATAGGTTCTTATCAAGTCCTAAATGGGTAAATCAAACTACTTATCCTTTCAACCACACTATAACACATGAAAAATTAAGAAAAAAAAAATAAAAAGTAGAGTGTATTGTGTATTGATCTGTCCACGTGACGCTATAAGTAGCAAGCAAACTAAAATTAAAGACCTATCACTTTAACACAAAGAAAAGGCACATTACACATTACAGTATTATCATTCTCATGAAGCTACTTAGCCTGAACTATCAAGTAGTTAGAGTCTCAACACAAAATCGCTCTCTTTTGAGAAAATGGGCCAAGGGGCCTGACTGTAGATCCATTTTACCTGGATTGGTATGAAAAAAAGGTGTTTATAATACTAATTCCATAAAGGTAGCAAAAGGAACAGTAAACCTAGAAATAGAACTAAACAGAAAATAATCTTGCCCCACTGTTTGTCAGTCTACAAGGTTTCCTGTGTATTCCTGAACAAACAATAATACAGAAATCTTGCAGACAGCAAAGTCGTTAATCTGCATTTGATCTGCTCTCTTCAGTTTGAGATCTCCTGAGGGGCGGGGCTAATACAAGAGGAGTTGCTTAATCTTTTTTTTTTTTTTTTTTTTTATATATATCCTACTGCCGTGATGGCGAAACTATGGCACGCGTGCCAGAGAGGGCACACAGGGCCCTCTCAGTTGGCACGCGCGCCATCGCCATGATCGCTCACTAACAGGGAATCCGGTCCAGGATTCCCCGTTAGTGAACGATTGCTTCGAAAAATGTCAGTGTAAAATCGGTAAAGGCTAAATACTGTACTCTGGAAGAACCTTCTGATGTCATAAGGTCACATGACAGGGTAGGCATGTCTACTTGTAAGAAGGTCCTTCTACATGAAGAAAAGTTGTATCCTAAGCAGTGGAGGAACATGGAGAGATGTGGGGTGCAGGGTGTAGTGTGGGGGGAGAGATGTGGGGTGCAGGGAGTACTGTGGGGAGGAGAGATGTGGGGTGCAGGGAGTACTGTGGGGGGGGAGAGATGTGGGGTGCAGGGTGTAGTGTGGGGAGAGAGATGTGAGGTGCAGGGTGTAGTGTGGGGAGAGAGATGTGGGGTGCAGGGTGTACTGTGGGGGGAGAGATGTGGGGTGCAGGGTGTACTGTGGGGTGGAGAGATATGGGGTGTAGTGTGGGTGGAGAGATGTGAGGTGCAGGGTATGCTGTGAGGGGAGAGATGTGGGGTGCAGGGTGTATTGTGGGGAGAGAGATGTAAGGTGCAGGGTGTACTGTGGGGAGAGAGATGTGTGGTGCAGGGTGTAGTGTGGGGGGAGAGATGTGGGGTGCAGGGTGTAGTGTGGGGGGGGAGATTTGGGGTGCAGGGTGTAGTGTGGGGGGGGAAGATGTGGGGTGCAGGGTGTAGTGTGGGGGGAGAGATACGGGGTGTAGTGTGGGGGGGAGAGATGAGGGGGGAATGGGGGTGCAAGCGGCGTGCAAGAGGGGGAAATGGGGGTGCAGGCTGCGTGTGAGCAAGGGGGGGATGGGGGATGCAGGTTAATTTAAGGTGAAATTGCCGTGTTGGCACTTTGCAATAATTTAGTGGGCTTTGGGTTGCAGTTTGGGCACTCGGTCTCTAAAAGGTTCGCCATCACTGTCCTACTGCATATAGGCACAGCACAAAGGCTTTTGCTGCAGCCAGTTGTCTTACAACTAGACAGGGCAGTGAGGACATGGAAGTGTACAGTGTCCATATTAGAACATCCTCAGATATCAGAGTCAAACATCAGATTAATGGCAGTTTACAACTGTGATACCTGACTATATGCAGTTTCTGATTGGCCAACAGATGAGGTCCGCCCTTTATATAACTGTACTTTACAGGGGCTTCAGACCTCATTCCTCACAATAGTGGCAGAAGAATCATTTCAGTGCATCATTTCTGACTTTTACTTATCCTAAATAATACTTCATTTTCACTGCTCCCTTAGGGGGCATTCACACTACTGTTGGATGTCTCTTTTGATAGGGTCCGTTAAAAAAAAATAAAAAATAAAAAAATAAAAAATGGACACCTATCAAAACAGACAGTAACTGATGTTAATGTGTCTGTTTTTTAGACTGTTTTGCTTATTTTTTTGTTCTTCTTTCTGAGCATACACAGAAAAAACCCAACAATATAACGTTAGCCATAGACATTAATGTTAAAAAATAACAGACTGTTAATGCCCGCACCCCGCATTATTCTGTCCGCTAAAAAAAAAAAAAACGGACATGTGATGGATTTGGTGAAAAAGGACATTCATGGACAACATATCAAATCCCAGTGAAATCTATCTACAAATTTGCCAGTAGCTAACTTGTGGCAATTTACTGGCACAGCATAGTGAATGGCATCTAAACAGGTCCCATTCATACTGTGCAGTCTGTGGGCTGGTTGAAAAACTCAGATGACTTCTGACTTTCATCTCTGACTGAGTCAGGTATCAGACCTCTTTATCAGAGCTCATGGAGCTTCTCAGCCTGCAGCCTTATACAAGTACAGTACAGACCAAAAGTTTGGACACACCTTCTCATTCCAAGAGTTTTCTGTATTTTCATGACTATAAAAATTGTAGATTCACACTGAAGGCATCAAAACTATGAATTAACACATGTGGAATTATATACTTAACAAAAAAGTGTGAAACAACTGAAAATATGTCTTATATTCTAGGTTCTTTAAAGTAGCCACCTTTTGCTTTGATTACTGCTTTGCACACTCTTGGCATTCTCTTGATGAGCTTCAAGAGGTAGTCACCTGAAATGGTCTTCCAACAGTCTTAAAGGAGTTCCCAGAGATGCTTAGCACTTGTTGGCCCTTTTGCCTTCACTCTGCGGTCCAGCTCACCCCAAACAATCTCGATTGGGTTCAGGTCTGGTGACTGTGGAGGCCAGGTCATCTGGCGTAGCACCCCATCACTCTCCTTCTTGGTCAAATAGCCCTTACACAGTCTGGAGGTGTGTTTGGGGTCACTGTCCTGTTGAAAAATAAATGATGGTCCAACTAAACGCAAACCGGATGGAATAGCATGCCGCTGCAAGATGCTGTGGTAACCATGCTGGTTCAGTATTCCTTCAATTTTGAATAAATCCCCAACAGTGTCACCAGCAAAGCACCCCCACACCATCACACCTCCTACTCCATGCTTCACGGTGGGAACCAGGCATGTAGAGTCCATTCGTTCACCTTTTCTGCGTCGCACAAAGACACGGTGGTTGGAACCAAAGATCTCAAATTTGGACTCATCAGACCAAAGCACAGATTTCCACAGGTCTAATGTCCATTCCTTGTGTTCTTTAGCTCAAACAAGTCTCTTCTGCTTGTTGCCTGTCCTTAGCAGTGGTTTCCTAGCAGCTATTTTACCATGAAGGCCTGCTGCACACAGTCTCCTCTTAACAGTTGTTGTAGAGATGTGTCTGCTGCTAGAACTCTGTGTGGCATTGACCTGGTCTCTAATCTGAGCTGCTGTTAACCTGCGATTTCTGAGGCTGGTGACTCGGATGAACTTATCCTCCACAGCAGAGGTGACTCTTGGTCTTCCTTTCCTGGGGCGGTCCTCATGTGAGCCAGTTTCTTTGTAGCGCTTGATGGTTTTGGCCACTGCACTTGGGGACACTTTCAAAGTTTTCCCAATTTTTAGGACTGACTGACCTTCATTTCTTAAAGTAATGAGGGCCACTCGTTTTTCTTTACTTAGCTGCTTTTTTTCTTGCCATAATACAAATTCTAACACTCCATTCAGTAGGACTATCAGCTGTGTATCCACCTGACTTCTGAACAACACAACTGATGGTCCCAACACCATTTATAAGGCAAGAAATCCCACTTATTAAACCTGACAGGGCACACCTGTGAAGTGAAAACCATTTCAGGTGACTACCTCTTGAAGCTCATCAAGAGAATGCCAAGAGTGTGCAAAGCAGTAATCAAAGCAAAAGGTGGCTACTTTGAAGAACCTAGAATATAAGACATATTTTCAGTTGTTTCACACTTTTTTGTTAAGTATATAATTCCACATGTGTTAATTCATAGTTTTGATGCCTTCAGTGTGAATCTTCAATTTTTATAGTCATGAAAATACAGAAAACTCTTGGAATGAGAAGGTGTGTCCAAACTTTTGGTCTGTACTGTATCTTCTACTCCTGAGTGTGAGCAGTGAGGTCACTCAGAAGTCAGGCATCCTGGCCAATCATTAGGAGGCACATAGTGTAACATTGTATGTGCTTCATAGCTGACTTCTGACTTGTGAGGGTGGGTTCACACTTGCGCCGGAGTCCATCCGCCGCGAATGCACCTGAAACTCTCGGGAAACTGTATAGGGACTGGATAGCGACAGGTTAGCGACGCATTGCTTAAAAACCGTTTTTTAAAGCAATGCGCGGGTGTGCGCTTACACCCTCTGCACCGCAAATCCAGTTTTTTTCGCTGGAAACAAAGTCGGACATGCAGGACTTTGTTTCCAGTGAAAAAAAAATGGATTTGCGGCGCAGAGAGTGTAAGCGCACACCCACGCATTGCTTTAAAAACCCATTCAAATGAATGGGTTTTTAAGCAATGCGTCTCTAACCTTTCGATATCCAGTGCCTACACAGTTTCCCGACGGTTTCAGGCGCATTCGCGGCAGACGGACTCTGGCGCAAGTGTGAACCCACCCTGACTCAGTCACAGATGAAAGTCAGAAGTCATCTGAGTTTTTCAACCAGCCCAGAAACTGCATATAGTCAGGTGTCAGGCGTCATAAATCAGGTGTCATAAGTCAGAGGCCCAGCACATACGTTAAGTAGATTCCTTTGGAGAAATTTTGCTGTATTGCTATTTGTATGCAGAAGCAAAATTTTCCACAATATTAGGTCTATACAAGACAAACTGCTGTAGATAAAAAAAAAAAAAAAAATCCATTAAGAGAATTCATAGGGAAGGAGCAAGTGTATAATGGTGTTTATAGAATACAGAGATAGAATGATTGTATTACATAACAGCTTCTATAGTTAATCTACATTATTTCCACAA
Organism: Leptodactylus fallax; assembly: GCA_947044405.1. Taxonomy (NCBI): domain Eukaryota; kingdom Metazoa; phylum Chordata; class Amphibia; order Anura; family Leptodactylidae; genus Leptodactylus; species Leptodactylus fallax. Next base: position 2,588,305 of record CAMRHE010000087.1, on the reverse strand, counting down.
GGTTTATTAAGGTCAGTATGCAAAATGCTGTAGCTTTATGTAAAAAAAAGGGGAACGATTTGGTTAAAGGCTACAGGCTAGAATCTGAAGAGCCAATAATCCCTTTTGTGAATGAAATGTTATGAATGAATTGTTTTAATCGCCATCTGCTATGTGACGTGATAAAAATAAAACTATGACAGATTGCACAGATCAGACTCATCCACACAACTGCACTGAACTTCTGACCAAAGGACATTATGAGTCACCTCAGAAACCCTCCATACTGTGATGACGGGCCATCTGTCAATTTGTTTCTTGCATGTTCAATCCTTGATGGGAGGCCTTCATTCAAGCAAATCCATGGAAAGGCTGTGGGCTGTATGGTGTTCCATTAATAGTGGTATTACTCTGGTAGGCTTCTTGCCACTTATTATTGTGGATCCTTTTATGAAAACATAAGGTGCATGCTTTTATAGCAACAAAGGAAACCTAACCAATGAGATCATCAAAAAGACCAATAGGGAATGGATTACCTATGCTTTCACTAATGAAAACCAGAAATGACATTTTTCTGATCTGTTTTTGCATGGTAGATTCTTGATAAATTTCAGAATGCTGTGCCCTTTTGCTACCAGCAGCGCTAAAAGTTAACCAGTCTAGCTTGAGTCTGGTTAGGTTGCCCAGCAAGCTGCAATGTTTGTTCTCATGCACAACAACCTGTACTGAAGGACAGGGAGGCTGGCTTGAGCGCTCTGCTCATGAATACAGCTGGACTCAAACTATGAAACTAGTGTACTCTTTTAGTACTAGTAGAAAAACAGCATAACAGTTTGAACTGTTTTGGATCCTAGGAGCTTTAATATGCTGCCCTTCCATAAGGAGCTAGCGGCACGGCTTTCTTTGTTTAAAGGGAGCTTATAGGTCAAATAAAACTCCTTACACGTTCACGGCAGTACCAAGAACCTCATTGTCATTTCTGACAAACGCCAGCAATAGATCTTTGGAAAGATGGATGACAACCTTCAGTAATGTAGTATTCAGGTTGAAAAATATTTTTCACGTGCAATACGTATGACAGAGACTGTACTTGTGCCATGTAATACTTGTGAAGGCTGCAGAAGGAAATCTCGCTTAGAATGATTCATAGCACAGTTGCCCTAGAGTTAATGCAATGAAAGTGAGAATGCAGAGCTAAGAATAGATAACATGAGAGGTACAGAAAATGAAAGGCAGATTACGGCACACTTCAGACGTATTGATCTCTGCAGCATTGTTACCATCTCTGGGGAGAGTGGGAATTTCTGAAGGCAGCGAGATAGAATGTCATGCATATTGCAGGGGATTACAAACACTACGCCGAGCTGGACTACAACCTGATTTCCAATTAAATAGAAACTACAGACACTGTTAAAGTGTTACCGAGACATGTCACTAAATAAATCACATTGCATGCTATACATGGATCAGAGTACATTTGTTAATGGCTAAATACATGCAATTCAGCCATAAACCTAATATAATGTAGTCAAGGGATCCCAACCATGTACTGTAATGCTAGTACTTGGCATTTTCCTAAACAAAACAAAACAAAACAAAAACAGCAATACAGCATTTAATCTACAACCTGAACCTTCACAGACTGGCAAATGAAAGATGCACCATGAATAAATAACACATTTGTTGGTGTCACTGCCTATTCCTTAGTGGCAAACCACATTAGAATATTCTGTACTTCGTATTCACAATGTGACTATATACCGGTGCATCTCAATAAATTAGAATATCTTTGAAACGTTTATTTCTTTCAGTAATTAAATTTAAAAAGTGACCTCCTATATTTCCCAGATTCTTTACACACAGAGTGTTCTATTTCAAGTGTTTTATTTCTGTAAATGTTGATTATGGATTACAGGTAATGAAAACCAAAATCTAAGAAAATTAGAATATTGTAAAAAAGTTCAGTATTGTAAATTCAGTTTGTTACCTGCCAAGGTCTCCTAAGCCTTTAAATGGTCCCTCAGTCTGGTTCAGTAGGACACACAATCATGGAAGACGCTGATTATGGATTGTATTACTGAATTACTGAAATGAATGAATGTTTCAAAGATATTCTAATTTATTGAGATGTACCTGTACCTTACCCTGGCGACTTGCTTTCCTACACAGTGTCAGCTACTGTTAAGCAATGTCTATGCTACATATGCAGTGATGTATACATAAAATGCATTTGTTGCATCTCATTAGGCTTATGTATCTGTTCTGCCCTCTTGACTTGCCCATACAGCTTTATGTTTTTCTGCCTCCTCATGAGGATTATAACATGCTTAGTCCCTTAACATGATTGTATTGGACTTCCCCTTCCCTTACATTAGAGAACAAGTGAAGATTTGCTGTACTTTACTCCTAATATCTTGTTAGGTTATATTTAAACTGTGTTTTGGGCCTTGTTTTAATATACACTTTGGAGAAAGCTCCTGATGTATATATTAGGCATAAAGTTTATCATAGACATCTGTTGCCCATAGGCTATTATGGTATGCGTTAAACATATACATCATGAAAAACTCATTTGTTTAACTCCTCAGTGACCAGCCTGTTTTGGGACTTAATAACTTAAGTCTTGTGTTTCTGCAGGACATGCTATAGGAGTTTAATGGCACCATTTTGGGATATATAGATTTCATTGACCAATTTTTATTAACAACTCTTTCTGGGAGGAAATTGAGAAAAACATCAATTCTACCATTGTTTTTTATGCTATAAATTATGTGCTGAGCACTATATGGTTTAACCTCATAAATTAATTATCTTGGCTAATTTGCTACCAGAGATTAGTTTTATTTTTTTTAAGTTTTACTACTTTTGTAAAATAAAGACCTTTTCTTATAAATAAAATTCTCTCTTGCATTGGAGTTTTTAAGACCAATACTGTTATTTTTCTAGCAATGGAATTGTGTTGGGGCTTTTTATTTTGCAGGAAGACCTGGCATTTTATTGGTGCCATTTTGGGGAACTTAACACATTTTCACTATTTTTTAATAATGTTTTCTGGTGGTCAACAGACCAAAAATGGCAATTGTGGCATTTGTTTTTCGGATTTTTAGGCTGTTCACTGTACAGCAACAATAACATTACAGTTGTACTGCTTGGGTCCTTACACACAGCAGTACCCAAATGAGTGCATTATATTTTTATTTATTTAATTTTTTACAAAGCATTTGGGGAAAGGGGGTTATTTTCTAACGTTTAAAAATGTATTTCCTTTTTTTTTTTACACTATGTTTAAGTCCTCCTTTGGGACTTTAACTTGTGATCTTTTGATCGCTTGCATAATAAGTAGTGAAATGTATTATGCTATCTGAAAATGTCAGGCAGACTATTAGGCCATGACACTGGCATGTACATTTATGTACTACAGCCAATCCTGAGTGTGCAGGCCAAGTGGGTGCAGGCCTGCATCGGAACACTCCTCAGACGGCACATTCTATCATATGCATTGGGTCTTAGGATGGGTTCACACTACCATTATTCCAGTCCATTGATCTCATCCATCGTAGGATAAGCGCAAAAGACTTTACAGTGAATGCAGGGACTCTCTCACTGTTAATGTAAAAACATAATGAAAGGTTTTTGTCACGTTTGTTTACATTTTTAACGGGAAAATAAAATTAACAGCAGGTTTTTTGCTTCTGTTAAAAAAAAAAAAAAAAAGTAAACATGATAAAAGAAAGCTTACATCATTTTTATTTATTTTTTTTACATTAGAGTAAATTGGAACAGAGACAGAGACAGAGGGGACACTGCCTGCGTCACTTTATAGCTGTTAAAGGTAGTGTGAAATTACCCATATGCTTTATTATTTAAGTCTTTGGAAGTGAAATGGTAAATAGAAGCTATAAACTCTTCCGACATGTCTTTTATGACTCTTTTTCATGTTTATATTTCCATTAGAACCTCTGTTAGATGTTCTGTCATATTTAAAGGGAGTCTATCACTGCCCCCAGCTACTTTAAACCGATCCCATAGTGCTGTAGATGCTGTTAGTAAAATAACAACGATACCTTTCTTATGTTTCAGAGCCCCAGGGATGTGTAGAAAAAGCACTTAAGTCTTTATTAAAATGAGGATCTTGGAGCACAGGGGGCAGGGCCACTTTAACCATAGGGCACCAGGCCCTATGGTTGCGGGGGCCCCAGTTCCGGGGAACAGACTTTATGCCCAGGACAGCTCCACTCACAACTGTATCGGCATGCTATGCACACCGATACAGTTGAAGCCTATGACAGGGCAGCAGAGGTGTAGCTAGTGGGATCTACTGGACACCGATGCAGTTGAAATACATGGTAGAACAGAAAGCTATTAGCTTCCTGTTCTGCCATTCTATAACCTGTACTTACAGAGCAGTGATGGGGGGTGGGGGGTCGGGCCTTCTCCTGCATACAGCCTGTGCACATCTACTATTTTCTTCCCAGTGGTACCATAGACTAGGAGGTCAAGGTTCCAGGAGGAAAGTAGAAGATGCGCACAGGCTGTGTGCAAGATGAGGTCCCTTCCAGAATCTGTTCTATGTTTCCAGTGGGAATAATATAGCAGATGCGCATAGGCTGTGTGCAAGAGGAGGCCCCGCCCACCCCATCACTGCTCTGTAAGTAAATTAAAATTATACAGAGCAACAGTATATGGAAGGGTATGTGGGGGAGGGAGACTATAACCTGTGTGTGAGGGGAGGGGGTTGCTCTTAGCTCACTATTACATTAATAGTGCCCCCCACAGCTAACATCATTACTTATGTGGGGGGAGGGGGCTATTACTGTAATAGTGCCTCCCATAAGTAATAACATTACTTAAGTGGAGGAAGGGGGTGCTAATAGAGCACTATTACAGTAATAGTGTCCCCCCCTTCCCACAGGTAACAGCATTACTTATGTGAGGTCGCTATTACCCATGGAGGGGGACACTATTACATGTGGGGTGGCCCTGCAACCCAAATCCTGCCCCCAACCAGTAACACTCTCCACCCCCCCAACCATGCCACGGAAAAATTGTCTTCACTTAAACTGGTCCTTGATGCGAAAAAGGTTGGGGACTGTTGTAAGCCACAGGCCTGTAGTGGTTTGTGGCCTACAGGTTCCCTAGCAACAGCTAAGACATTGGCATCTCGGCGCAGACAGGCACAATGACGTCACTGCATAGCACCGCCTGAACCGGGACACAGACGTCCTGTGGTGACGGCATCTTGTAGGCTGCAGGATACAGCAAAGAGAGTCGGTGGTGGCAAGTCCGAGCAAGGGGATCGGGGGCAAGTGAGTATTATTGTTGTTTTGTTTTTTGGGGTTTTTTTTTTTTTTGGAGGTGGCTTAATAATATTAAGGGCCAATAACCATAAGGGATCATTATGGCAAGCAGAGGTATTATTAATATAAGGGGCATTATTAGTATAAGGGGGCTATTGGGAGGCAGTATTTATGTAAGGGTGTAAGAGGGTATTGGGCTATACCAATTGGGCCTTATTGATTTAAAGGGGTTGTCCAGGAATTACAGTATTTGGGCTGGTAGGCCGGGGAAGGTGAAACAAAAAAAAAAAAAAAACACAAAAAACACACACACACACACACACACACACACACACACACACACACACACACACACACACTCTCTCTCACCTGTCTCCAGCATTCCGATACTCCCCCACCACTGTCTGGTCGAGCACCGCCCAGGGGCTTGTTCTGGCGAAAGTCCTCACTATATGTGACTGCTGAGGCCAATCAGTGGCCTCAGCGGACACAGAAAAGGACTCAGGTCGTCACCAGTGACATATGCGAGTGATGTCCCAGGTCCTTTCCTGTGACTGCTGAAGCCACGTGCATCAAGGACTTGTGCCAGAACATGCCCCCGTGTGACGCCGGATGCAGGAGAGTATGTTTTTGGGGGGTTTTTTGTGTGTCACCTTCCCCGGCCTCCCCGCCCCGGTACTGTATTTCCTGGACAACCCCTTTAAGGAAGTATATATTTTTTAATTAGGGGGCATTGTTGATTTAAGCAGGCATACAGGAGTATTATTAGGGGGAACACAGGGGGCATACAGTAGTATTATTAGGGGGGACACAGGGGGGCATTATTAATTGAGGGGCACTATTAATTTAAATGTATCATACATTTTTAAGCAGGTAGCAGGCGAGCATTATAATGTACTTTACCCCCTTTACCTGCACTGGGCTGTCTGTCCCCTTTGCTTGTATACAGAGAGGCTGCAGCAAGAGCAGTGATTGGCTGCAGCAATCTTGTCAACTGGACATCAGTGCTGCAGCCGTTCCGCATACATATAGTGCAGTGAAGGTGATGGTAGGCCCAGTGCAGGAACAAAGGGGGTGGTGATGCAGTTAAGTGTCAGTGAATTTTTATTTATAACCCTGGCCTGCTGCCTGCATTAATATTTCTAATCCCAAACAATCCCACAGGAGGTATTAATTAAGGTGTACAAAAGGGCATTGTTAATTTAAGATACATATGGGGGTATCAGTTTACAGGGGATTTTTATATAATGTATTTTATAATAGGGGGTGGCAGCAGGATGGGGACTTTATATAGGCAAGGAAAATGTGCATCACGTGTCTGGAAAAGTGAGGAGCCAAAGATGTCTGTGCTACAAACTTTACAGAGACTGGAAGAAGTGGTCATGGCGGTCCAGATGGAGGAGACGAGAAATGTGAACGATTACAGTCAGAGACATCACATGTAAGTCACAACATTTTCCTGTACTGTATTTACTTAAGCTGTATGCAGAGCCTTGTGTACAGCCAGTATATCACTATACGGTCACCATATAGTGATAATATCAGTATACCCAGGTAGCAGGGGCGTAACTACCGGGGTAGCAGTGGTAGCGACTGCCACAGGGCCCGGAACATTACGGGGCCTGGAGCCCTGTGGCAGTCGCTACCGCGAACCCCACAATCACTGCTATCGTTATACTCCGGGGTCTTTTGAGACCCCGGAGTATAACGATCGGGGGCCCAGGGGAGGTGAGCGAACATAAAAAACACTGTAACTCACCTCTCCACCGCTCCGCATGCTTCGGGCCTGTTTGGTGACGTCCCAGACGTCAGCCAACGTCATTATGCGTCGCGACGCCGGCCTGGACGGCGCGAGATCCGGTCCGACATTGAAGATGGCCAAAGTAGCGCACAGGAGTGCACCGGAGCGAGGAAGAGGTAAGTTGCAGTGTTTTCTATGTTTCTATCCTCCCCTGGGTCTCCGATCATTATACTCTGGGGTCTGAAAAGACCCCAGAGTATAATAATCGTTCATGGGTGGTCCACTATGGGGCATAATACTGTGTGCAGGGGCCACTATGGGGCAAACTACTGTGTGCAGGGGCCACTATGGGGCAAACTACTGTGTGCAGGGGCCACTATGGTGCAAACTACTGTGTGCAGGGGCTACTATGGGGCAAACTACTGTGTGCAGGGGCCACTATGGGGAAAACTACTGTGTGCAGGGGCCACTATGGGGCAAACTACTGTGTGCAGGGGCTACTATGGGGCAAACTACTGCGTGCAGGGGCTACTATGGGGCAAACTACTGCGTGCAGGCGCCACTATGGGGCAAACTACTGTGTGCAGGGGCTACTATGGGGCAAACTACTGTGTGCAGGGGCCACTATGGGGCAAACTACTGTGTGCAGGGGCTACTATGGGGCAAACTACTGCGTGCAGGCGCCACTATGGGGCAAACTACTGTGTGCAGGGGCCACTATGGGGCATAATATTGTGTGCAGGGGCCACTATGGGGCATAATACCGTGTGCAGGGGCCACTATGGGGCATAATAGTGTGCGCAGGAATGCGGTTTGTGTGTGGAGGGGGTTGGGGGGCGGCGGTTTGGGGGGGTTGGGGGCGGCGGCTTGGGGGGGGGGACCCCCATGTCAAATGTTCGCCTTGGGGCCCAGCCATTCCTAGTTACGCCACTGCCAGGTAGGGGTACCACTTGGATATGGTTTGCCGCCCCCCCTTGTGACGAATCCTTAGCTACGCCTCTGCAGGGAACTGTAAAGTCCTTTCTCTGTCATAGACTACTTACATACATCACTGTCTGTGCAAAACGCTTATGGGGGGGGGGGGGGCACATATGAAACCTTTGCACTGGGACCACCAATGTGTTAAAACGGCCCTGACAGGGGGAGTTTCCTTCTATTACTGAACACCGCTGCATCATCACTAAACACGCCCATCCTGCATTCAGATCAATCTCCCTGGGCAGTGGGATGGGCGTGTTTAGTGATGATGCAGTAGAGGAACAGCAAAATGCAGATACATGTCAGGAGAGGTGACAGATCCTCTTTAGGTAAAAGTAGTGTGTAAGTAGTAGAGCATGCCAAATCGGTAGCTGCAAGAAAGTGATGATCTGGACAAGATGAGCAGCTGAGCAGATGTCAAGCCTCCGGTCTGACCACTGATTTCTAGTAATACATGTCTCACTCCGCTAGTTGTAAATGCATGGTTGTTCTGACACTTGTAGATACAATATGATAAAGTGAGTTTACCCCTGACTTCCCAGAACAAAGTCAATGTTTCTTATTTACTATAGAAACATCCTAGAAACACAGTACAATGATCTAACCAGCTCTGACATCTGTTTACTATCTATCCACCTGTTTAATAAGGTAGCTGGCTGCAAGTTCCCTTTATACATGGCAGAGTGCCTGAATAAATATTCTCATTTCACCAGACTTCAAGCTGGCGTCTCTTCCAACATACTGTCCTATGAAAAGCAGTCTCATCAGTAGGAAGGATACTTGTGAAACAAGTAACACTGAACACTAAAAAGAAGAACCAATCTTTTTATTTTCTCATACTTGTATTGGTGGCTCCTGAATGCTATGCAAATAAAAAGGTGATAGCACATAATGCATTTGCCTTCCAGATATATCAAAGTAATGATCAGTAATAAACAGACAAATGTTTAGAGCCCTGTGGGTACAGCAGGTACAGCAAGTGCATGCATCCATGAACCACTGTAATAACTTGTGTATATGAGGTTTATATCAGGTTGACATATACAAGAATGGAAGTTATCATTTACAGCTATTTAACTATTCGAATGAGTTGTAGGAGATTGGAAAAGAAGGTCTGCATTTATCCAACAAACAGCACCTCTCCTGTCCAGAAGCTGTGTACAGCAGCTCAGTCCCATTATAGTGGTAGAGGCTGAGCAGCAAAACTAGACACAAATCATGAGTTTCTGGGAAAAAACGAACACAAAACTTTAGGATATGTCCACACATACTTCTGCTGCATTTCTGCTATAAAATCTGTGACAACCTGCTGCAGAATCCACTTGTGTTAAATTTGACCTGCTCTGCTAGCACTGTAAACCACTGCACGTTTTCCACTCCCAATTCCATCTGGAAAGTCTGCCGGGTATCTGAACAGTATGGGCACACTCTAAATGGGTATGCTCATCTCATACAACAGGAAACTGTTAGAGCTTATTCACACGACAGGCTTTCACAGTTGTGTTCTGGTTTTTTTCTCTTTGTTTTGTTTTGCTTTTTTTGTTTGTTTGTTTGTTTTTTTAAACAGACAGCACATGGCCCCATAAGAAAGGGATCTATTCACACAACTGTTTTTAACAGTCCGTGTGACAAACCTGATAAACATGTCATTTCTCAGGCTGTTTTCACATTTACAAGCAAGTGCACTTCTGTCCATAACCAGCTGCCACAAAGAATAGAGGAAGCAATGCTAACTAATTTTAAAGAACACAGCCAAACACACGGTTCATTTCATTTCTAAGGTCCCATATATATGACCATAATCTTCAGAGATCGCTGTGTGGACCATGAGGTCAGGCCTCAAGAACTCAGGACATATCTTTTGAAGGTCCATTCTTATTCATTGAAGTGTATGGATTATTGGAGAGCATGGACGGCACATGGATGCCATCCACATGGCATTTGTTCCTTTTTTTTCCCCACAGACAGGTACATGTACATAGTCATGTACATGTAGGGAACTGCCAATTCTACTAGTATATAATGTATCTAGCTTCTTTGCCCCTGCAGTTTGGCTTCAGAGACCCCAGGCATTCAGTGCAGGGTTTGTTTATAAATACAGTGAGTCAGACACATGTGAGGCAGAGCTGCTGGGGGGAGAGATGTGAGGTAGAGCTGCTGTGAGACAGACATGTTATGTCTGGGGGAGTCTAAGGCAGGTGGTAGGTGTAATTCTAAGGAGTAGATAAATAGATATTTAAGAATCTATATCCTCGAGACCAGCTAGTGACCTTATTTCAGAGCCACCTGTTCCTCTTTACTTCAGAGTATATAGTTAGGTATGTGTTACCCCCTGTATACTCACAGGACCTAGCTAGTAACCGTAGTTAGGGATCCATATATATATATATATATATATATATATATATATATATATATATAGTTCAGGGCAGTGATAGGTTAGGCTTCCGACGGCCAGCTAGCTAGTTAGAGGCCCGGTGGCACTAGTAGTTTAGCTGGCAGGTTAAGGACTCAGTGTTAGGGTAGTCAGGCCTGCATCTACTGCCGTCACCGTCGCCCTGTTTGCTGCCTGTGAAGAATCTCATCATCATCATCATCATCTCCTGATCGGCTGTCTGTCATCTCCTGGAAGAATCCGAGGATCCACAGTCATCCACAGGGGCCCCTGCATCTCTTCTGTTGCCTGGAGGTATTGTGCACCGGACTCTTGCTATATATCTATATATATATATATATATATATATATATATATATATACCCGGGTATATAACCTAAGACTGTTGTGGACTTGCTGGTTGTTGTAGTACTGCTGTGTTCTGAGTATATTGTATGTATGTATTATTACCCTTTTGATTCTTATAAAGCTACTGTTATAACCTTATGTGGTATCTGTATGTATTCTTCAGACTGTGAGATTAGTACAGTGATCCTTGTTAAGGCTACTAACTGTACTTCATGGGTAAGTCCCAGGAAGAGATCCTCCCTGTAATACAGAGGCTCTATCCTGGGTGGAGGCACTGATATATTTCATATATGTTCCCACTCTTCCCTTCAGCGAAGGCTTCAGGTCCCATTATACACACAGGTCAGCGCCAGAGTCTATTGTGGGAGGGATAATACTCATACCCCCCCCAAATAGGGCTACATACATTTCGCTTAGAATGTGTTTACGATATGTCCACCATGAGTACACAATATATGCGAATGGATCTTTACAAACTACAGAACTTCTCAATTTCCTTGCCTTAGAAAGTTACAGGGGACTTTCAGCAACAGTAAACCATATTTTACAAACAGTAGATGACATGTAGAACTTTACTGTATGTGCAAAATGTGTACAAAGTCTGTTAATGCATTACAATAAAGTGCTTATTCTACTGTACCAAGATAAATGGTATGGCAGCTGAGGGGTTTAAATGCCAGAACAGGACTAAACCACTCTTGGGTATATGAAATTGCAGTTAACTCTTTGCTGTAGGCAGTAACTAAAAGTTCCCAATCCGAATACATTTTATTATTGCCACAATTTCAAATGAAATCTCTACTCGTCCTTTATGTACTCTCTTGGCATTTTTCCACTTTCTTACATGGATACCTCTTTGGTAAATATCCAGTTAGCAAATATAGATATAATATGTATATCAATTCAAAGCAAACATAAGAGATTCCAAACCTGCACTTACCCTTGCTGAGCACAAAGGATGCAGGACTAGCTATCACAATTGTAATCCTAGAAAGCCTTCACATACTAGTAATTATACAATTATTTGGAAGGCCATAGCTGGAATGCCACAAATGCAAATAATATACTTAACATTGGAAGGTGTAAAGGAGGAGGGAACAGCTCCTGAGCTTGAGCAAGATAACAGTCCACTACTCCACTGAGCCAGCTACTTAGAACTATTGGCTTTTGTACTGTATATATGATAAAAGAACCTTATAGTCTGTGACTACACCCTAAATACTATTTGATAAAAGTTTTGTTAAACTGCAACATTTCATGACAAAATTTTGTGAAAATCTAATCAAAAACAGCCACATAAAAACCATGGGGGCCCAGATCATAAGAACAACAGTCCTAGGCTTCCCTGTACGAATGGAGCATTAGGAGAGAATACATGCTGTTGCTCTGGAGCATTGTTCCTGTTGCTTAAATAAGACAGGTGATGTCATAGCAGTGGGAAGATGAACTCTCACCTCACAAGGTGGTGCAGGCAGGAGATGGTAGGTGTCTGAGCAACAAATGCAGTGCTCCAGGGAGCTGAAGGTTCTCCTCCAGTGCACCAACTGCCTCATCTGCATAACATTTCAAAAGTTGTTTTGCTCCAAATCTACACAATTGACATAAATAACAGAGGTATGTTGTTTATCACTGTAATGTGCTCTGTAACATGGTGGAGACAGTTGAATATGCTTGTGGGAGGTGATAGATTCCATTTAAAAATAATCCCTTATCTCCAATTTTCATGAAAAACTATACTATAGCTATCCATAGTGCGAATGGTAGCTATAAATGCTGCTCATCAAAATGTTACAGTTTATACAAATGCATCGGCACCTAGCTTTATGATAGACGAGGAACATCATTCATCCCTAAAGGCCGAAAAGATCATACCGACAGAAATGTGCATCAGATCCGCAGGAATGATTTTTAAAAGCAGAGATGTCTTATCCATAGTCTGAAAACTGTCTAAAGAGAATCCAGCTCTTTAGTTCTATAGTCATAAGTGTTATGAGTGACTCTTATTTATATTACAGCAAGAAAAATTGCCTGCCATTGCCTAGGTATAAAGCGTGGGTGCAAAGGATCCCACCAAAGTCAGGAAAATCACCTGACGCTCTTCAAGAGTTATGACCAAAAAGCATAACCAGCAACAGAAACTTTTTATCTAAAGTATAATTTACATGCTGCTATGTTCAAAAACACGGGCACTTTTGAAAACACAGCTTTTCCGCAGTGAATTTTTTATCTACAATGTGTGGATCAATGTGTAGCCAGAATCTCATTCACTTTGCAGGTACTTGAAAACGCAGCATTTTTTTTTCCCACGGCAAAACACTGCGTTTTCTTAACCACCCACCGGAAGCCACGCCCATTTCCTGTCGGCTGGCACCTCCATGTGTCTCCCTGCAGGCCCGGAACTCCTGCGGCCTAAAGCAGAGGAAACACACTCCTTCTGCCTGGATATCGGAACCCCCGCGCCCGGAACACCAGCGGCGGATAGCTGGGGGGATGGCACCTGACTCCAGACTGGGCCACAGCTAACAGCCACCCAAGGAAGAAGAGAGGTAACCCCTACCAGGACCAACTCTTTCCTATGCCATCAGGTAAGCCTGCCTCCAGCAGGCACGTAGGTCTCCCTCCAGGGACAGGAAACAACTGAGGGGTAGGAGAGGCTCCACCTTTTTATACCATAGGTTTCGTGTCCCTGGGGGCGGATCCTCTCTCTGGGTGCTGTCGTGGGTGATGGGAAAAAGTGAGAAAAGGTCATATGTATTACTGATCTTTATGTGTGAATGCCACAAACTACTATTTTCCCCAAATCTCTTGGAACACCCGAAGCCAAATCAGAAGAAAACATACTAGGCAAGCCCATGTCTATATCTTCAAATACTCTTTTTTTCTTCTTAGCTTCTTTTGTGTATTACTATTCATAATTATGAAATGAGAGAATATATTCTAGATGAAGATACAAACTATTAGGGAAAAAAAAAAAAAAACACTATCATTCGCTTGTGTACATACTAACAAACCTCATCACTACACCAAAGGTTCAGAGTGAAGAGCAGCAAAGCAGAGTTCAATTCTCCAATGAGCCCGGCACTAAGTGGTGGTACTAGACTAATAATACAAATGAGGCCAGTGAAAAAAAACACACGCCATGTTTGCTTTGGTGTTGTCAGGCAACAGAAAAGCTTCAACTCCCTTCTGTCGAATCTTTTGTCTTTTAGTGAAGTGGAAGAAATTGCTAAAGAATAAAGGAGCAGAAGACTAATTAATAATGTTATGTCTATTTTATTTTACCTAGCTATTAATATTAAATAATTGATAAAGGTCAGAGCGCACAAGAATTATCCTCTAGTACTCTTCACTGTCAAGTAAAATAAATACATATAATACAATAAGTATATCATCTTCAACATAAATAGCCATTAACAATATTGCTACACATTAAAACAGAAATGGCATCCATTTTTTTCAGTAGTAACCTCCATTAGGCTATAATACATGGCACTGCCCACAGACAAGAGTGGCACTGTCCTCCTTTATTCTGAATCCCATTAAACTCCAATGAGGATTTTCTTAGAGATACAGTGCCTTGCGAAAGTATTCGGCCCCCTTGAACTTTTCAACCTTTTGCCACATTTCAGGCTTCAAACATAAGGATATAAAATTTTAATTTTTTGGTGAAGAATCAACAACAAGTGGGACACAATTGTGAAGTGGAACAAAAATTATTGGATATTTTAAACTTTTGTAAAAAATAAAAAACTCAAAAGTGGGGCGTGCCAAATTATTCGGCCCCCTTAAGTTAATACTTTGTAGCGCCACCTTTTGCTGCGATGACAGCTGCAAGTCGCTTAGGGTATGTCTCTATCAATTTTGCACATCGAGAGACTGAAATTCTTGCCCATTCTTCCTTGGAAAACAGCTCGAGCTCAGTGAGGTTGGATGGAGAGCGTTTGTGAACAGCAGTTTTCAGCTCTTTCCACAGATTCTCGATTGGATTCAGGTCTGGACTTTGACTTGGCCATTCTAACACCTGGATACGTTTATTTGTGATCCATTCCATTGTAGAACCCTGAGACTATCACAGAGCAGATGCATTTATACGGAGACTTGATTACACACAGGTGGATTATATTTATCATCATCAGTCATTTAGGACAACATTGGATCATTCAGAGATCCTCACTGAACTTTTGGAGTGAGTTTGCTGCACTGAAAGTAAAGGGGCCGAATAATATTGCACGCCCCACTTTTCAGTTTTTTATTTTTTACAAAAGTTTAAAATAACCAATAAATTTCATTCCACTTCACAATTGTGTCCCACTTGTTGTTGATTCTTCACCAAAAAAAAAATTTAAAATTTTATATCCTTATGTTTGAAGCCTGAAATGTGGCGAAAGGTTGAAAAGTTCAAGGGGCCGAATACTTTCGCAAGGCACTATATATATATATATATATATACATATATACATATATACATACACACACACACACACAGTGGGGGAAAGAAGTAATTAGTCAGCCACCAATTGTGCAAGTTTTCCCACTTAAAAAGATGAGGCCAGCCTGTAATTGACATCATAGGTAGACCTCAACTATGAGAGACAAAATGAGAAAACAAATCCAGAAAATCACATTGTCTGATTTTTTTTAAGAATTTATTTGCAAATTATGGTGGAAAATAAGTATTTGGTCACCTACAAACAAGCAAGATTTCTGGCTCTCACAGACCTGTAACTTCTTCTTTAAGAGGCTCCTCTGTCCTCCACTCATTACCTGTAGTAATGGCATCTGTTTGACATTGTTATCAGTATAAAAGACACCTGTCCACAACCTCAAACAGTCACACTCCAAACTCCACTATGGTGAAGACCAAAGAGCTGTGGAAGGACACCAGAAACAAAAATGTAGACCTGCACTAGGCTGGGAAGACTGAATCTGCAATAGAAAAGCAGCTTGGTGTGAAGAAATTAACTGTGGGAGCAATAATTAGAAAATGGAAGACATACAAGACCACTGATATTCTCCCTCGATCAGGGGCTCCACGCAAGATCTCACCCCGTGGGGTCAAAATGATCACAAGAAGGGTGAGAAAAAATCCCAGAACCACACGGGAGGGACCTAGTGAATGACCTGCAGAAAGCTGGGACTAATGTAACAAAGGCTACCACCAGTAACACACTACTCCGCCAGGGACTCAGATCCTGCAGTGTCAGACGTGTCACCCTGCTTAAGCCAGTACATATCCGGGCCCGTCTGAAGTTTGCTAGAGAGCATTTGGATGTTCCAGAAGAGTATTGGGAGAATGTGATATGGTCAGATTAAACCAAAGTAGAATTGTTTGGTAGAAACACAACTCGTCCTGTTTGGAGGAGAGTGAATGCTGAGTTGCATCCAAAGAACACCATACCTACTGTGAAGCATGGGGGTGGCAACATCATGCTTTGGGGTGGTTTCTCTGCAAAAGGACCAGGACGACTGATCCGTGTACATGAAAGAATGAATGGGGCCATGTATCGTGAGATTTTGAGTGCAAACCTCCTTCCATCAGCAAGGGCATTGAAGATGAAACGTGGATTGGTCTTTCAGCATGACAATGACCCCAAGCACACTGCCAGGGAAACGAAGGAGTGGCTTTGTAAGAAGCATTTCAAGGTCCTGGAGTGGCCTAGCCAGTCTCCAGATCTCAACCCCATAGAAAACCTTTGGAGGGAGTTGAAAGTCTGTGTTGCCCAGCGACAGCCCCAAAACATCACTGCTCTAGAGGAGATCTGCATGGAGGAATGGGCCAACATACCAGCAACAGTGTGTGCCAACCTTGTGAAGACTTACAGAAAACGTTTGACCTAGGTCATTGCCAACAAAGGATATATAACAAAGTATTGAAATGAACTTTTGTTATTGACCAAATACTTATTTTCCACCATAATTTGCAAATAAATTCTTAAAAAAAAAAATCAGACAATGTGATTTTCTGGATTTGTTTTCTCATTTTGTCTCATATTTAAGGTCTACCTATGATGTCAATTACAAGCCTCTCTCATCTTTTTAAGTGGGAGAACTTGCACAATTGGTGGCTGACTAAACACTTTTTTTCCCCTATGTATGTATGTATGTACAGTACAGACCAAAAGTTTGGACACACCTTCTCATTCCAAGAGTTTTCTGTATTTTCATGACTATAAAAATTGTAGATTCACACTGAAGGCATCAAAACTATGAACTAGCACATGTGGAATTATATACTTAACAAAAAAGTGTGAAACAACTGAAAATATGTCTTATATTCTAGGTTTTTCAAAGTAGCCACCTTTTGCTTTGATTACTGCTTTGCACACTCTTGCCATTCTCTTGATGAGCTTCAAGAGGTAGTCACCTGAAATGGTTTTCACTTCACAGGTGTACCCTGTCAGGTTTAATAAGTGGGATTTCTTGCCTTATAAATGGGGTTGGGACCATCAGTTGTGTTGTTCAGAAGTCAGGTGGATACACAGCTGATAGTCCTACTGAATGGAGTGTTAGAATTTGTATTATGCCAAGAAAAAAGCAGCTAAGTAAAGAAAAACGAGTGGCCATCATTACTTTAAGAAATGAAGGTCAGTCAGTCCGAAAAATTGGGAAAACTTTGAAAGTGTCCCCAAGTGCAGTGGCCAAAACCATCAAGCGCTACAAAGAAACTGGCTCACATGAGGACCGCCCCAGGAAAGGAAGACCAAGAGTCACCTCTGCTGCGGAGGATAAGTTCATCCGAGTCACCAGCCTCAGAAATCGCAGGTTAACAGCAGCTCAGATTAGAGACCAGGTCAATGCCACACAGAGTTCTAGCAGCAGACACATCTCTACAACAACTGTTAAGAGGAGACTGTGTGCAGCAGGCCTTCATGGTAAAATAGCTGCTAGGAAACCATTGCTAAGGACAGGCAACAAACAGAAGAGACTTGTTTGGGCTAAAGAACACAAGGAATGGACATTAGACCTGTAGAAATCTGTGCTTTGGTCTGATGAGTCCAAATTTGAGATCTTTGGTTCCAACCACCGTGTCTTTGTGCGACGGAGAAAAGGTGAACAAATGGACTCTACATGCCTGGTTCCCACCGTGAAGCATGGAGGAGGAGGTGTGATGGTGTGGAGGTGCTTTGCTGGTGACACTGTTGGGGATTTATTCAAAATTGAAGGAATACTGAACCAGCATGGTTACCACAGCATCTTGCAGCGGCATGCTATTCCATCCGGTTTGAGTTTAGTTGGACCATCATTTATTTTTCAACAGGACAATGAGCCCAAACGCGCCTCCAGACTGTGTAAGGGCTATTTGACCAAGAAGGAGAGTGATGGGGTGCTACGCCAGATGACCTGGCCTCCACAGTCACCAGACCTGAACCCAATCGAGATGGTTTGGGGTGAGCTGGACCGCAGAGTGAAGGCAAAAGGGCCAACAAGTGCTAAGCATCTCTGGGAACTCCTTCAAGACTGTTGGAAGACCATTTCAGGTGACTACCTCTTGAAGCTCATGAAGAGAATGCCAAGAGTGTGCAAAGCAGTAATCAAAGCAAAAGGTGGCTACTTTGAAGAACCTAGAATATAAGACATAGTTTCAGTTGTTTCACACTTTTTTGTTAAGTATATAATTCCACATGTGTTAATTCATAGTTTTGATGCCTTCAGTGTGAATCTACAATTTCTATAGTCATGAAAACACAGAAAACTCTTGGAATGAGAAGGTGTGTCCAAACTTTTGGTCTGTACTGTATATATATATATATCTTGAAAGGGACTGCAAAATACTGGCATTTGTATGGTATGGCAGCCTGGGAACCTTCAATAGGCTCCCAGCTGTCATGGCAACACATCGCTGATATCATTCCAGATGCCGCCAATCCTAGCCAAAACGGCGGCGCCCATGTGCTGCTGGGACAATGGCACCACGGGCCTTAATAATACATATAATGCAGCAGAGTCCCAGAAGCTGTGGCGGTCGCCAAATTTAAATACCCGACATTTGCTGTAATAGAAGGGGTTAAAATGGACAGAAAGGCTACAGCTAACCATACCTGGCAATTCCCAAATGCCCCCCATGCTCACAGGTGTTCAGAACATTTTGTATCTACGGGAAACCATCAGCTGGGATTGTTTGTATTTGCTACTTCTAGTCATTGCAGGATCCAAATAAGTACAGTAAATCTAAACCAAAAGGGGTTTTCCAAAATTTAATATTCTCTTTTTTAGAAAAATTAATTTCAGCACGTTTTGCAGAAATGTGTGAGCAACAGTTTCTGTTACAATCACTTCATTACTAGTGATAATCATGTGCAGTTCCTTGTGCACATGACCTCAGTTGTTAGCCACACCCACCATGAATTTTCATTACTGATAAAGGCTATGGCCCCACATTGCGGAAACGCAGCTTTTCTTGTTGTAGATTTTGCTGCTTTTTTTATTTTTTTTTTTTAGCCAAAGCCAGGAGTGGATTGAGCAGAAGGTAGAAAGTATAAGAACTTCCTTTAAATTTTCCATTCCTTTTGTAGCAATTCTTGGCTTTGGCTCAAAAAAATGCAGCAAAATCTGCAACAAAAAAAGCTGCGTTTCCGCAACGTGGGGCCTTAGCCGAACGCAGCATTTGTGTAAATACTTTTGCACGTCATACTTTTCAGATTTTCATTTGATTAAAATCTTGAAAACCATGTATCATTTTGGTTCCACTTCACAATTACCTGCTACTTTGTGTTGGTCTATCACTTAAAATCTCAATAAAATACAATTAAGTTTGACAAAATATGAAAAAGTTCAAAGGGGTATGAATACTTTTGCAAGCCTGTGTGTGTGTGCGCGCAAATATATATATATATATACACACACACACACACACACACACACACACACACACACACACACACACACATACAGTGTATACATGCTGTATCTATATGTATGCATATATGTGTAACTTTTCTCTACGCATTTTTCTAGTGGACCGCATTATAGTCTATAACCGATTTTTAAGTGGATTGGGTTTCCGTAGAACGGAAACTCGAACACAGATGTGAGCCTAGTGTAAGTAAGTATACTGTGCGTGGATGAAAAACTGCTAGGAGCTGCAGGAGGCAGATGCTGGGAAGGGCTGCCTGGAAAAGCACTAACACTCCCACAACCAGGAAGTTGAAAATCGAAAGTATTGCATGAGCCTGACAATATGAATGGTAATAAATGATCCAAAACACATAAAAGGAACTCAGTTACGTTTATTCACTCATATAACAAGCATTTCCTGCCTTTAGTCTCATTTTCTTAGTCCCAGTAAACCCCTTTAGCTCATTAGAAATAACGAGTATTAAATAAATATGACTCAGGTTTTTGTGATTATACCAACAGCAGAAAACACTCTGGAATTTCTCACGTTAAAGTATTAAGAATTTGCGGTTGTATGCGATCTGGAGTTTTATTGTCACCTTCAAGGAAGTCTGCTAGCAGCAAACTCGTATCAAATGAGAAACATGGCTATACAGGGCTAATCGCATTGAAGAAAACGGTAGCTTTGCTGTGGCAAAGAGCTAGTCCAACATTGAGAAAATAACCTTTTTTGGAATATGATAATGTGGCTGCAAATGCCACAGAAAGTACCCCAGCTTCAAGTGCTAACTGTGCCCCGCACCTCGATCTTGAAATTCCATCTACACACTATAGGGGGACATTTATAAAGCAAAATGCCACATGTATCAAGAGACCTTTTAGACACACAACTTACACAAAAAGGGGGAGACACTTATCTGGAAAGGGGAGGGGTTTAAGATGTGATACCAAGCTTTAAAAACTACTCCTGATGTAATTTTAGACTACATGGTCTAACAATACGCCAGATTTATCAAACAGTATAAGACACTTTGATAAATCTGCCACAGCTTAAGACGGTCTAGTCTAAATATGTGCTGTGTAAAACTTAAAGAGGTTTTCCGGGCAGTTAGTGCTATTAATAGGTTAATAAATGCCACCAAATTTAGCAGTGTTTTGGTTTTTATCATATGTATAGTTTACACCATGTATTTTTCTAATATTCAGCGTCTTTATCATTTATATAGCAATTACTAGCGCTATTTACATGAATGGACTAGATTTGTCCCTTCTAGCTTGCCGTATAGGCCTTTTTTGACCTTCTTCCTGTGTAGTTTGCTCCACTTCCGGCGGGAACGACAGACTGCGCATGCGTGGAGAGCGATGACGTCATCAGCGTCTCACGCGCATACTATATATATTCAAATATTACACAGCGGCGGTAGCGCCTTACACATAGCAGAATTCTGCTGTTTGAAGCACCTCATGCGCCTGAATCGTTTTGGGATTATCTCCTGTATACTATTCTTCAAGGTGGGTCTACTATATTACTTTTAAACCATACTCCGCTATCTGATGTTACATTTGGGCTGGTTATACAGTGCTGGCCAAAAGTATTGGCACCCCTGCAATTCTGTCAGATAATACTCATTTTCTTCCAGAAAATGATTGCAATCACAAATGCTTTGGTAATAATATTTTCATTTAATTTGTCTTCAATGGAAAACCACAAAAAGAATTGTCAAAAAGCCAAATTGGATATAATTCCACACCAAACATAAAAAAGGGGGTGGACAAAAGTATTGGCATCCTTTGAAAAATCATGTGATGCTTCTCTAATTTGTGTAATTAACTGCACCTGTTACCTGTGGCACATAACAGGTGGTGGCAATAACTAAATCACACTTGCAGCCAGTTGAAATGGATTAAAGTTGACTCAACCTCTGTCCTGTGTCCTTGTGTGTACCACATTGAGCATGGAGAAAAGAAAGAAGACCAAAGAACTGTCTGAGGACTTGAGAAGCAAAATTGTGAGGAAGCATGAGCAATCTCAAGGCTACAAGTCCATCTCCAAAGACCTGAATGTTCCTGTGTCTACCGTGCGCAGTGTCATCAAGAAGTTTAAAGCCCATGGCACTGTGGCTAACCTCCCTAGATGTGGACGGAAAAGAAAAATTGACGAGAGATTTCAACGAAAGATTGTGCGGATGGTGGCTAAAGAACCTCGACTAACATCCAAGCAAGTTCTAGCTGCCCTGCAGTCTGAGGGTACAACAGTGTCAACCCGTACTATCCGTCGGCATCTGAATGAAAAGGGACTCTATGGTAGGATACCCAGGAAGACCCCACTTCTGACCCAGAGACATAAAAAAGCCAGGCTGGAGTTTGCCAAAACTTACCTGAGAAAGCCAAAAACTTTTTGGAAGAATGTTCTCTGGTCAGATGAGACAAAAGTAGAGCTTTTTGGGAAAAGGCATCAACATAGAGTTTACAGGGAAAAAAAAGAGGCCTTCAAAGAAAAGAACACGGTCCCTACAGTCAAACATGGCGGAGGTTCCCTGATGTTTTGGGGTTGCTTTGCTGCCTCTGGCACTGGACTGCTTGACCGTGTGCATGGCATTATGAAGTCTGAAGACTACCAACAAATTTTGCAGCATAATGTAGGGCCCAGTGTGAGAAAGCTGGGTCTCCCTCAGAGGTCATGGGTCTTCCAGCAGGACAATGACCCAAAACACACTTCAAAAAGCACTAGAAAATGGTTTGAGAGAAAGCACTGGAGACTTCTAAAGTGGCCAGCAATGAGTCCAGACCTGAATCTCATAGAACACCTGTGGAGAGATCTCAAAATGGCAGTTTGGAGAAGGCACCCTTCAAATCTCAGGGACCTGGAGAAATTTGCCAAAGAAGAATGGGCTAAAATTCCAGCAGAGCATTGTAAGAAACTCATTGATGGTTACCGGAAGCGGTTGTTCGCAGTTATTTTGTCTAAAGGTTGTGCTACCAAGTATTAGGCTGAGGGTGCCAATACTTTTGTCCGGCCCATTTTTGGAGTTTTGTGTAAAATGATCAATGATTTGCCTTTTTTTTTCATTCTCTTTTGTGTTTTTTCATTGCAAGCAAAATAAACGAAGATATTATTACCAAAGCATTTGTGATTGCAATCATTTTCTGGAAGAATTTGAGCATTATCTGACAGAATTGCAGGGGTGCCAATACTTTTGGCCAGCACTGTAGTTGGCAGGTAGGGTTGTCTATCCTTTGTTCACCTCCTATAATCTATATCCTTCCGACATACATGGATTACAGCCTTAGATTTGACACCCTTTCCTGTTTGCATACTATTTCTATACTGTTTTTATACTACTTTACCCTTGACTCTCCATACAGAACTTAAATGGACACTATTCTTTCCTCCACACACATTGGTTACAGTTTACAGTATATTATATTATAATGATGCATTATGTAATATTATTCCAGGTCACCACCTCAGCCTTGTTATGTGGTCTCTTCATTATACTATATATTGAATGTGATGCGACTATTGTTGATGTATATATACTATTGTATTATTTCACATTTATCACTCTATGATTTATTGTCATTGTAGAGTCTGATGAAGGTCAATTAGACCGAAACGTCACAACTATAATAGTACTCTACGCACTATGTTTTGGGAAATAAATAAAACATATTTCACTATACAAAACGTGTGAAGTACGGAGTCCATTATCTTTAAGTGATTTCTGGGGTTCTCTGTGAGCTTCTGGCATCTTCTGCATTTGTTTACATTCCTATATTCCTACCAGTACCATCATGCCTCACTTCACTTCCCTCTCTCACTCACCCCCTCCCCTTTCTCACCTACTCCCCCTTCCGCCTTACTTGTAGAGAATACCTGCGTCATTTGCATTTCACTATGCTGGCAGATGTATTGGAGGCAGAGCCGTGACATCACTTCGAGAAGTGACATCACGACTCCACTCTGGAGCAGAAGGAAGGGAAGACAGGTGAGTATTTGTGTGTTTCGGCTTCCCAGCACACTGCACATGCCGGCACTATTGCGTGTGCGTGGGGAGGGCGGCACACAGAAAAAACAGAAGACGGCATTCAGAGAATGACGCGTCGGCCAAGGTCCAGAGGAAATGGTAAGTAGAATGGGGCTGGGGTGAGGTCTTTACACTGACAACACGGGCCAGGATATGGATTACCCCGAGGACCCATTACGTTGGCGGAAAGGTAAAAACTGTAATATATGTAGGTCACATGACCTACATATAATTCTGACAAACTAGACAATATAATAATAAAAGATACACACATGGACAAAATTGTTGGTACTCCTCGTTTAAAGAAAGAAAAACCCACAATGGTCACAGAAATAACTTGAATCTGACCAAAGTAATAAATATATAAAAATTCTATGAAAATGAATAAATGAAAGTCAGACATTGCTTTTCAACCATGCTTCAACAGAATTTTTTAAAAAAGAAAACTCATGAAACAGGCCTGGACAGAAATGATGGTACCCTTAACTTAATATTTTGTTGCACAACTTTTTGAGGCAATCACTGCAATCAAACGATTCCTGTAACTGTCAATGAGACTTCTGCACCTCTCAACAAGTATTTTGTCCCACTCCTCATGAGCAAACTGCTCCAGTTGTCTCGGGTTTGAAGGGTGCCTTTTCCAGACGGCATGTTTCAGCTCCTTCCAAAGATGCTCAATAGGATTTAGGTCAGGGCTCATAGAAGGCCACTTCAGAATAGTCCAATGTTTTCCTCTTAGCCATTCTTGGGTGTTTTTAGCTGTGTGTTTTGGGTCATTATCCTGTTGCAAGATCCATGACTTGCGACTGAGACCAAGCTTTCTGACACTGGGCAGCACATTTCTCCCTAGAATCCCTTGATAGTCTTGAGATTTCATTGTACCCTGCAAAGATTCAAGACACCCTGTGCCAGATGCAGCAGAGCAGCCCCAGAACATTACAAAGCCTCCTCCATGTTTCACAGTAGGGACAGAGTTCTTTTTAAGATATGCTTCATTCTTCCGTCTGCTAACATAGAGCTGATGTGCCTTGCCAAAAATTTTGATTTTTGTTTCATCTGTCCATAGGACATTCTCCCAGAAACTGTGGCTTGTCAACATGTAGTTTGGCAAAATACTTTTGTCAGATTCAAGTTATTTCTGTGACCATTGTGGGTTTTTCTTTCATTAAACGAGGGGTACCAACAATTTTGTCCACGTGTGTATATTACAAAGTTGGAGGGGGGCAGGTGGAACTTATATAAAAAAATATTGTATTATCCCAGACAACCCCTTTAAAACACTAAAACACTATTAGGCTAAGGCCCCACATTGCAGAAAAGCTGCTTTTTTTGCAGATTTTGCTGCAGATTTTTGAGCCAAAGCCAGGAGTGGATTGAGCAGAAGGGAAAAGCGTAAGAGCTTCCTAGATATTTCCTATTCCTTCTGTAGCCACTACTAGGTTTGACTCAAAAAACGCAGCAAAATCTGCAGCAAAATAAGTAGCGTTTTCACAACGCAAGGCCTTAGTAAATCTGTCCCTATGTATATTTTCTGAAATCAGTGCAGTCCAGTACTTCTATCCAAAACGACTCTAGAGAATGGACTGCAATTGTCCCAGAAAAGAGAGACAGCGTGCAAGCACATGATATCAAGAGCACAGAGGACACTCACAAAGTCACACAATTTTTGATATGCACTTTTTCAGTCTTTTTTTCTTCATAGAATACTATTGAAAAATGTCTGTAAAAACATACCTAGCACACCATGGGACCAATAAAGACACGAAAAACCCAGATAAACTACCAAATAAAAATCACACTGTTTGATAATTTTGACAAATTCCCTACAGTTAGCATTTGGCCACAGCAGGCCTTTTTTTTGGTATAAAATTGACTAGATTCATGACTTTGCAGAGATTTGACATGCCTCATAAAAATAATGTTACTTCAGAAATCAGATATTTTCCTGATCTAATGGTCTGGTAAATGATGCTATTAAACACTGTGAATCTTATCACAGGGATGAATGTCCAGACTATGCAATCCATTACCATGTAGGTATTTAACTGTGGATATAGAAAATTAGCATTTCCATACATCAATGTGACTATCTGGCCTAGGACTAGACAGATGATGTTACTAACACAGCCACTGTCCTGATAGCTCTACCTTAAGGTGTTTCCCGTCTTCACTAACATTTATCATCCTTTTTGGTGAGCACAGTTCTGACCTGGCAAGCAACTGATTTGAGCTAGGACACAAAACTGCTATATATGTGACAGATTCTAAATATATCCAGCTCTGCTGCTAGCTATCCGCTTGCTGAAATGAGGTAGCTCTTACACTTCAGCTTCCTGGGGGAATCTCTACATACACAATATTTTCTATTGGATGCCTCTCAAACTAGGTCAAGAACGAAGCTACACAAAAATTACCCCAACCGTGGAACATAAAGCCACATAAAGCATGAGGACACTGTAAGCAACTGTCGCAGATGTATTCTAGGTGGAGGTGTAATGCTGGAGCAGAGGAAGAAAAGGCAAGGACTGCTCTACTACTGAATATTCTGTACTAAAAAGTGTATGCATATCACTAAAGTAGCCGGAGTAATAACAAGAGAAAGAGACCACACAGATGTGACAAGTTAACAAAACAACAAATTGATATGAGATACCAGGGCAGTGGAGTCACTAGGCCCCCCAACTCTGACTCAGTCTCTGACTCAGACTCCAGATAGCTGACAGCCAGGGTCAGTCAAAAGCAGTAAATTCATTAAAAAGATTCTAAGTATAGTAAGTACACATGCAAATAATTAATTGAATAATATTAATCCCTTCCTGCCGCAGACATTTTTTAATTTTCAATTTTCATTTGACTCCCCACCTTCCAAAAGCCTTAACTTTTTTTATTTTTCTGTTCAAAGAGATGTACGAGCACGCAATTTGTGTGGGACAAATTGTACTTCGTAATGGTATCATTTAATATTCCATATGATGTGCTGGGAAGCTGGAAAAAAAAATTTAGAATGGGGTAGAATTAAAGAAAAACTGCATTTGTGTGAATTTCTTACTGGCTTTGTTTTTACACAGTTCACTGTGAAGCCAAAATGTCATGTCACCTGTATTTTATGGGTCGGTATAATTACGGGGATAACAAATTTATATCGTTTTTTTTATGTTTTAACCTCTTAAAAAAATTAAAAACTTTTGCAAAAAAAAATTCTTGGAGTCATCATATTCTGACACCCGTAACTTTTTTTTTTTTTTTATACAGTATTTCTATACATAAGGCAGGCCCCTAAATTCATGCATTTGCCCACAGACAGCTGTGATGAACTTAGGGGCTGAAAAATGTCAGTAACAGCTAAAGGGGCGATGTTGAGTGGTAATTCCAGAGGAATTTGCTTATCATTAAAAAGATTATTATCTCTGAATTTCACAAACACCTATTCACACTAAGTGCCACAGTAAAATATTTCAAGGAGTCAACCACAGAGATTTAATGTGCTGCTGTCACACACGTAGAAGAGATACATAATACTAAAAGTGATTCTTTATCACTTTTATTGTTGATTGGTATATCTCTGAATTGCTTGATCAATTTGTGGACACAAGGTTAATTTGGGTGGCATGTTAGACCTGACAGATTCTCTTTAATGTACTATTATGACCCAAGTTGGAATTCACTAATTCTGCAGCAGACAGAATGGAAGATGTTTTATGAGGTGCAAGACCTTTCCCGCGGAGTGTAACTGCGCTTCATATTCTGACATTGTCGGTCAGTCCCATACAGGGCTCACAATCTAAATTCTTTTCAGTATGTTTTTGGAGTGACGCAATTTAGGGTATTATTCTAGTCAGGACTCCTTCCTTCTGGTTCCTTGTTATTTTTGAGGGCAATAATACTGCAGTCTATAAAGCCATTCTTGCCATCTATGAGATTGGAACCATTGACAACTGCCCTTCATCCATTGATCAGCTAGTCTGTAACCAGAACCCAGCATATCAATCTGTATATAGACAGGTTAGGGTCACCTGAATCAAGTAGTGTTTTCCCCTTGCGAATTGGTGCCGAGATATAGCTGTTTTTGTCAACATGCAAATTAGCTCTTTAGACCAATGAGTGCTTGCAACACTCTTGTTGCTCATAAGAGCTCATTGTATATTGCCAAATATGATGGTATCTTGGCAACAGAGCCACAAGGGGAAAAGGCTGTTTTAATAAGGTGACCTTAACCTATCTGCAGGGCTGGATTGATATGCTGGGTTCTGGTGACAGACTCCATTAAAAATTTAAAAGAGGCCTTGTGAAGACAGCATGGCAAAGTATCACCAGGGGCGCACCGCTAATGAGGCGGCCGCCTCAGGCGGCACTGTCCGTCACTGTCTGGGGGGCGGCATTTTTACCATTTATTTAATGTAAACCAGCCCAAGAAAGGCCACTTTAAAAAAAAAAAAACAAACAAAGCTGAGTGGGGCCTGTCCTGGGCTGGTTTACGAGACCTCTGCGTGTCAGCGCAGGCGGCGATACAATGACGTCATCGCGCCTCCTACGCCGAGACGCAGACATCGCGGACAAGAAGAGGAGCGGCGGCGGCTCCATCATGGGATTGCAGGTAGGTGACAATAACATATATATATATATATATATATATATATATATAAATATAAATAGGTCGTAATCTGCTGGAGTATCCCCAGCAGGTAACGGCCTATTTACTTATCGATCCCCCCGTCTGCTGTGGCCGCCTCCGCTTCCCCTTCTGCTATCGGACACAGAAGGAGGAATCAGAAGCGGCTGTGAGCGGCAGTGGGGATCGCTAAGTGAGACCAAATACTACGGCGTATAATAATCTGAGACCCAGGGGAGGTGATAAACACAAAAACCATTGTTGCTCACCTCTCCAGCGATCCGATGTTACTCCCAGCAGGCTTCGGCCTTCTTTGGTGACGTCCCAGGCGTCACGTGAGCCAGCCCGACGTCATTATATTGCGACGCCGGTCTGTGCGACATTGAAGAGGGCCGAAAGCAGGGAGCGCACCGGAGCCCAGGTAAGTAACACTGGTTTTTATGTTTGTCACCACCTGGGTCTCCGATCATTATACTCTGGGGTCTTTTAGACCCCAGAGTATAATAATAGTTCATGGGTGGGTTACTATGGAGCAGAATACTGTGTGCAGGGGCCACTATGGGGCATAATACTGGTGCGCAGGAGGCACTATGGAGTATAATACCGAGTGCAGGGGCCACTATGGGACATAATACCGTGTGCAGGGGCCACTATGGAGCATAATACCGAGTGCAGGGACCACTATGAGGCATAATACCGTGTGCAAGGGCCACTATGAGGCATAATACCGTGTGCAAGGGCCACTATGGAGCATAATACCGTGTGCAGGGGCCACTATGGAGCAGAATACCGTGTGCAGGGGCCGCTGCGGGGCATAATACCATGTGCAGGGGCCACTATGAGGCATAATACCGTGTGCAGGAGCCGCTGGGGGGCATAATACCGTGTGCAGGAGCCGATGCGAGGTATAATACCGTGTGCAGGGGCCGCTGCGAGGCATAATACCGTGTGCAGGGGCCGCTGCGGGGCATAATACCGTGTGCAGGAGCCGCTGCGGGGCATAATACCGTGTGCAGGGGCCGCTGCGGGGCATAATACCGTGTGCAGGGGCCGCTGCGGGGCATAATACCATGTAATACTGTGTGCAGGGACCGCTGTGGGCCATAATACCGTGTAATACTGTATTAAAAACAAAAAACACACACCTACTCACCTGTCCCTTGTGCTCCGATGTCTCCCACCGCAGTCTGGTTCTGCTGCTCTGGTGTTCTCTTCTGGCAGAAGTCCCCACCACACATGACCGCTGAGGGGAAGAAAGCACTGGAGCAGCAGGATTGGAACGCGCTGGGAGACACCGGAGCACCTTCCCCAGCCTCATATTAAAAAAGTGGTTATCCTGGAAAACCCCTTTAAGGTGGCACTTGGACTTTATTAAAGGGTCTTTCCAGCTCATTTTTATTGATGTTCTATCCTTAGGACAGATTCACTATGTAACACAAATTTTGTTCCCAGCTTTTAAATGTTATATTCCAATTGCTTATGTCTAAAACAAATTAAAAATTGCTTACATTCATCATAAACTTCGCTTTTGTGACCACGGCAACGAAAATTATGCATTTTTACTATAGAAACAGACGATTTTGCATCTTCTCATTTATACAGTCAGACTAAGAACACTATATGCATTGCAAATTTACACAGATTACCAAAAACTGTTCAGAAGTGTGCGGTTTTCCGAGATTTACGACTATACTGCAAATCAGTTTCACGAATCAATCCCCAAATATAGTCGCCCATCATGTTTTCGTTATATTGTCCTTGGTAACGGCATTCAAAGTTCATAATGTCCTGGTGAAAGCGCTCGCCTTGCTCCTCTGAATAAGCTCCCATGTTCTCTTTGAACTTATCAAGATGAGCATCAAGGATATGGATTTTGAGTGACATCCTGCAGCCCATTGCAGCATAGTTCTTTATCAGAGTCTGAAGCAGTTGTACATAGTTTTCATCTTTATGATTGCCTAGGAAGCCGCGAACCACTGCGACAAAACTGTTCCAAGCTGCTCTCTCCTTCCTATTCAGCTTCTTGGGAAATTCACTGCACTCTATGATCTTCTTGATTTGTGGTCCGACGAAGACACCAGCTTTGATCTTTACTTCAGACAGCTTAGGTAAAAGATCTTGGAGGTAATTGAAAGCTCTCGACTCCTTATCTAGAGCCCTGACAAATTGTTTTATGAGCCCCAACTTGATGTGTAGTGGTGGCATCAGCACCTTGCGTGGGTCCACCAGTGGCTCCCACTTTACACTGTTCTTCCCCACAGTGAACTCTGTCCGCTGAGGCCAGTCCCGCCTGTGGTAGTGCGCTTCAGTATCCCGGCTGTCCCAAAGGCAAATAAAGCAAGGATACTTAGTAAAACCACCTTGGAGGCCCATCTGGAATGACACCATTTTGAAATCTCCGATAACTTCCCAGCCGTACTCATCATACTTCAAGGCACCTAGCAACAGCTTGACACTGGTGTATTCCTCTTTCAGGTGCACCA
This sequence comes from Leptodactylus fallax, assembly GCA_947044405.1. NCBI lineage: Eukaryota > Metazoa > Chordata > Amphibia > Anura > Leptodactylidae > Leptodactylus > Leptodactylus fallax. Next base: position 2,557,612 of record CAMRHE010000087.1, on the reverse strand, counting down.
AGTGAGCTACAGGAAGAGACGGATACTTGTTCCCATTGTGAAGCAGCACAGCTTTGAGGCTCTTGCATGAGCTGTCTATGAAGAGGCGCCACTCAGTTGGGTTACAGGTGATACCTATAGCCTCGAATAGACCGGCCACATTGTTGCAGAAGCACAGTCCATCTTGATGACTGAAGAAGATGGAAAAAACTTCCCAGATCATTTCTAGATAATTCTAGAAGTTCTAGATAATTCTGGGAAGTTCTAGAAACTTTTTGATAGTTCTCACAATTCCAAAAGCTTCTTAAGTATCTTGAAATATTGTGAATATCCTTAAAAATAGATTTCAATATATCATTGTGCTGACCACAAAAGCAAAGTTTACAGGGAATAATAACTTTTTTCTATTCATTTAAGGTACAAACAATCAGGAAAACACACTTAACAACTGGGAAGAAATATTTTTTTGAAAATTGTTACATGATCAGCTGTATGAAGGGGCTATGGTGCCTGTTTATATCACACGATGTCTATTTATAATGACTGTGTGATGTAATTACAGTCTTGTCACATAGACATGTATAGGACGAGCCTGTAGTTACATGACATGGCCGCTATGAGATGAATGACACTATGTAAACAGAGAAGCGGTCACGGCGCTTACACATGTACCATTCAAATAGCTGATCCGTGGGGTTTCTGGGTTTTTGAGCCCTACTGATTAGTTTATTAATGACCTGGAAAACCTTTTAATTAGTTAACACCTGTGGCATTATTAATAAGGGGCACTATTTATACAGGGTACACACAGACATTATTAATATAAAGATGCACTTGGGACAACTCCAGACAACCACTCATTTTGCTCTTATTGCTATCCACCCCCCCTTCCCCCGGAAATGAACTGCAGTGCCTTGCGAAAGTATTCGGCCCCCTTGAACTTTTCAACCTTTTGCCACATTTCAGGCTTCAAACATAAAGATATAAAATTTTAATTTTTTGGTGAAGAATCAACAAGTGGGACACAATTGTGAAGTGGAACAAAATTTTTGGGTTATTTTAAACTTTTGTAAAAAATAAAAAAAACTGAAAAGTGGGGCGTGCAATATTATTCGGCCCCTTTACTTTCACTCCAGAAGTTCAGTGAGGATCTCTGAATGATACAATGTTGTCCTAAATGACTGATGATGATAAATATAATCCACCTGTGTGTAATCAAGTCTCCGTATAAATGCACCTGCTCTGTGATAGTCTCAGGGTTCTGTTTAAAGCGCAGAGAGTATCATGAAGACCAAGGAACACACCAGGCAGTTCTGTGATACTGTTGTGGAGAAGTTTAAAGCCAGATTTGGATACAAAAAGATTTCCCAAACTTTAAACATCCCAAGGAGCACTGTGCAAGCGATCATATTGAAATGGAAGGAGTATCAGACCACTGCAAATCTACCAAGACCAGGCCGTCCCGCTAAACTTTCATCTCAAACAAGGAGAAGACTGATTAGAGATGCAGCCAAGAGGACCATGATCACTCTGGATGAACTGCAGAGATCTACAGCTGAGGTGGGAGAGTCTGTCCATAGGACAACAATCAGTCGTACACTGCACAAATCTGGCCTTTATGGAGGAGTGGCAAGAAGAAAGACATTTCTCAAAGATATCCATAAAAATTATCGTTTAAAGTTTGCCACAAGCCACCTGGGAGACACACCAAACATGTGGAAGAAGGTGCTCTGGTCAGATGAAACCAAAATCGAACTTTTTGGCCACAATGCAAAACGATATGTTTGGCGTAAAAGCAACACAGCTCATCACCCTGAACACACCATCCCCACTGTCAAACATGGTGGTGGCAGCATCATGGTTTGGGCCTGCTTTTCTTCAGCAGGGACAGGGAAGATGGTTGAAATTGATGGGAAGATGGATGGAGCCAAATACAGGACCATTCTGGAAGAAAACCTGTTGGAGTCTGCAAAAGACCTGAGACTGGGACGGAGATTTATCTTCCAACAAGACAATGATCCCAAACATAAAGCAAAATCTACAATGGAATGGTTCACAAATAAATGTATACAGGTGTTAGAATGGCCAAGTCAAAGTCCAGACCTGAATCCATTCGAGAATCTGTGGAAAGAGCTGAAAACTGATGTTCACAAACGCTCTCCATCCAACCTCACTGAGCTCGAGCTGTTTTCCAAGGAAGAATGGGCAAGAATTTCAGATGTGCAAAACTGATAGAGACATACCCCAAGCGACTTGCAGCTGTAATCGCAGCAAAAGGTGGCGCTACAAAGTATTAACTTAAGGAGGCCGAATAATTTGGCACGTCCCACTTTTCAGTTTTTTATTTTTTACAAAAGTTTAAAATATCCAATAAATTTCGTTCCACTTCACGATTGTGTCCCACTTGTTGATTCTTCACCAAAAAATTAAAATTTTATATCCTTATGTTTGAAGCTTGAAATGTGGTAAAAGGTTGAAAAGTTCAAGAGGGCCGAATACTTACGCAAGGCACTGTATAGTACTAGTGTATAAGGGATATACACAACAGGAGCAGAATAGCTTTTTGAAACGTCAAAGCACAAGTATTAGACAAGAATAATGCTCACCATGAACATGAAAAAGAACGCCGCTATTGTTACTTCCTTAAGACTCCACCATGTGGATCTGATTTTTGACAAATTCAGGGTTATCAGAAGGACATTGTGTGGATCCAAATCATGATTAACATTGTATGTTACGTAAAGAATAATTTAGATCTCACAACTTATTACTAGAAGAATGCTCCCTGCCTCCTCGGCCTGGACGTTTTCCTGTATTTGTACCACTTGCTTTGCTACTCAGTGCCAAAGTCTCATCACTTTCACTACTCTTGTAATTGCCACTGAACACTCAATGAAATATAGAGTCCTGATTTTGCTACTGTAAGAGTCTATTAGATCACAGCAGTCATAAATCCAGTCCTTAGCCAATTAGAAATAAATTGGCAGCAGCAATAGCAGTCCTTTACAGCATTAATACAAGGCAAGGCAATCTGCCTCTAGTAGGAGTTATAAAACTATATACTTCACTGCTTTGTTTATTGCAAAGCAGAGGGGAGCCAGGGGATGAAGGGAGTCATCCATCAAGAGCAAGGGGTGTGGTGCTGAGTGATGATATATTTAATGGAAAAATCACGGAGCAACACCTACACATGCATAGGTTCTGGTGCAACAAACTGACTATGGGATATCCATGAAATTGGAACCAATGTCCTGTTAATATGGGTGGGCAAATTATTGTACACTTAAGCAGCCAGTGTGCTTTTTTTTTTTGGTATCTGGCAGCAGTTAGGAGCTTGAAGAAATTTTCTTTAAAGCATTGGTCCAGCACGACTGGTTAGGCATTCACAAGAAATTTGAGGAGATGAGCTGTGATGGTAGCTCCATTTGAGGAAATGTGAGCGCCTTTTGTGCACCAAATGTAAGCATATTTTAATAAAACTCTTTTTTAGGGAAAATGATAGATCTGATGGCAAGAAGAAAGGCATGTGTATAAAACTGTTACAGTGCTCTACAAGACACCATGTTCGGTGTCTGTCACACATTGGCAATGTTGTAGTTGTGCCACAGAAACTATATACAGTGGGTACGGAAAGTATTCAGACCCCTTTAAATTTTTCACTCTTTGTTTCATTGCAGCCATTTGCTAAAAGCAAAAAAGTTCATTTTATTTCTCATTAATGTACACTCAGCGCCCCATCTTGACAGAAAAAAAACAGAAATGTAGATATTTCTGCAAATTTATTAAAAAAGAAAAACTGAAATATCACATGGTCATAAGTATTCAGACCCTTTGCTGTGACACTCCTATTTAACTCACATGCTGGCCATTTCCTTCTGATCCTCCTTGAGATGGTTCTACTCCTTCATTGGAGTCCAGCTGTGTTTGATTAAACTGATTGGACTTGATTAGGAAAGGCACACACCTGTCTATATAAGACCTCACAGCTCACAGTGCATGTCAGAGCAAATGAGAATCATGAGGTCAAAGGAACTGCCCAAGAAGCTCAGAGACAGAATTGTGGCAAGGCACAGATCTGGCCAAGGTTACAAAAGAATTTCTGCAGCACTCAAGGGAGTACAGTGGCCTCCATAATCCTTAAATGGAAGAAGTTTTGGACGACCAGAACTCTTCCTAGACCTGGCCGTCCAGCCAAACTGAGCAATCGTGGGAGAAGAGCCTTGGTGAGAGAGGTAAAGAAGAACCCAAAGATCACTGTGGCTGAGCTCCAGAGGTGCAGTAGGGAGATGGGAGAAAGTTCCACAACGTCAACTATTACTGCTGCCCTCCACCAGTCGGGGCTTTATGGCAGAGTGGCCCGAAGGAAGCCTCTCCTCAGTGCAAGACATATTATAACAATAGCAGTAATGCTTTTCTATTCCTTAAAACCTTTCTACTGTGCGCAGGGTGCTGCTGCATTTTCTATATTTAGATAGATAGATAGATAGATAGATATGATTCATGGAGCACAAACTGACCGTGCCACACGACTGATATACACATCAGGGTGTCTTAATCGGTTAAAGCAATTCAGTACAATATTGTAGCATGCTAGAAAAACCCTTGACAAACTGCACTGGGTGGTCATGCAGACACATCGAGAGTAGACATCTCATAACAGAATACTGCAAAATCATATTGTTTTGAAAATCTAGTTACTTCACAAAACACCTATCTGGACATGTCCAGCCAAGAGTAAAAGGTAAGGAAGGACAAATCTATAGCAACATCAAGGTCATTAAAATGCACAGCACCTCAAAATACAGTTGCACTATGCAAATATAGCAATGCACTTCACTCCTGCATGTTCTTATGTTAACCATAACACTGGGATTTAAAATAAACATCTGAAATATTAGAAAATGGATGCTTCCAGGTATACACAAGGCTAACAATTCATCTATCTCCATAGGAAAAAAAAATAGGCTGAAAAAAAAAAAAAAAAAAAGGTACTGGCTCAGCAGGCAGGCGCGTGCTCAATCTGCACAGAATCTAAATATAACTCCAGAGAGCAGCAGCAGCAGGAGAAATGGGCAAAACACAGTCAGAGTAAGGAGCTTATCAATCAGAGATAATCCTTCACGACACGCAGAGGTGAATACAGTCCATGAAAATATGCACCTTGCATAGCTTCAGTGAGACAAAAATATTACAATACATTGAGCGGCAGGGGACGGCTCATTAGATTCCACCTCGGTAACACAATTCAGATTGCATCACATGTTTCTGACAACGCTACACATCGCTTCAGTGTTCAAAGCAGTATCCCCTGCAGTAATGGATGATTTCATGAACCAAGATAGAAGCAAGCATGTTTAGAGCCATATCTAGAAAGCCATTGTGCGATTCATTTAGATCTGTCACCAGGATTTCCCTTTATGAAATAAATATAGAGGGGAATAAATTATTTCTAAGTAACCTTTTCATTTTATAAATTTGTTTATAAAGATGATCAAGAGTCCCCAAATTTTGCAGAAGTCTAGGGTAGAAAAGAACCGGTGAAGTGCAGCTTTTTATCCAATCATAAGCCAAATAAGCAATTATTAGTATAAGGTGATATGTATTGTATGGTTATAAAAGGCTACTAGGTTTAAGTTACTAGGGTGGTGCACCAATAACCAGACATGGTCCCGTTCCAAGAAATTTGCTATTATAGTCTGAATCGGAGAATTGCTAGACCGATCAGCACAATGAGTGAAACTCTTCACGAAGTAATCCCACATTTACCAAAAGCGGTAAATCAGTCACCTATTGCATCCTAAAGAACACACACATTTCTGTATATGATTTTTGCAATTTTTAACAGATTAGGACACAACTATCTGAATGGTTTCCAAAATAAATAAATAAGTCACAAATATACGGTAACGCATCAAGGAGTTTACCATATCCCCTAAAATAAATGTCTTGCTGGTGGGGGTCCAACTGCTGGGATCCCAACCAATCAAATGAGTGGTGCTTTATGTTCCCATTTTAAACAGAGTGGCAGTTGGGCATGGGTCCTGCCGGAGTATGGTACTGAGGTAGCTGAGCGCTTTGCTTGGCATTTCTTCTTTAAGGTTATAACAACAGTGGTGTTATGCATTAGGCAAAATGGTGCAGTTATTGAAAGAAGGTCAGTTCAGAAGAATTCCATCGAGAAAAAGCAATCTACGATGACGGATTTTCCACAAATCCCAGCATTATTTGTCAGCCACAGATGGGATTCCTCATTGAATGCTAATGCTTCTCTTTTTATGTGCAAACTGTATAGTGGGTGCACATGATAGGCAGCTAACTACATACATACAACCTACGTTGAAGAAAAGATGTAAAACTCATCAATTTATCAAACACATCTAGAACTATTCCAGCAATTGTAACACTACATGAGGAAAAAGCAAACAAAAAAGCCAATTTCAATAAACCCTTATCTAGTGCGCCAAATTATATTCCTACCCCAAACAGCAGAGAGGATTCTAGGGTTCATAGATCAGCAGTGTATGCTGAAGAGGCAAGAATGCAAAGTGAACCAACACAGGGTAAATCCCATAAGGTGTCACATATGAATAACATAAAATCATGAAGAGACACCATTTGTTTTAGAGGCTACATGATGCATGTACAATATGACTCTGATAAACACCTGCATTCACGCTGAGAAATTAGACACATCTACATTATATATTATATTTATAAACAAAATACCACCCCCCCCCCAAAAAAAAAATTAAAAAATAATATATACAGTACAGACCAAAAGCTTGGACACACCTTCTCATTCCAAGAGTTTTCTGTATTTTCATGACTATAAAAATTATAGATTCACACTGAAGGCATCAAAACTATGAACTAGGGGGCGGAGCCTGACGGTGGAAGGGAATGGTCGCATAGCTGCACAGCTCCAGGCCTGAGTCTCTTATAGCGACAAATTAGTGACGTGCCCGTGGATTATATTAACCCAAAAGACACTGGGAAAGCTGCCTTACCTCTAGGGATGCCGAGAAGAAGGAAATCTGCGGTAAAGCCGAAGAAAATATCGGATTTTTACTTCCCCCACGGAGGTGGGGAAGATCAAAATGGCAGCGGCTCACACTCCAGCGCGGTCTCCGGGGCCTCGACTCCAACTCGAGACCCTCCGGAGGAGAGGCCCACGCTATCGGCGCAGCGGAGAACGCTGTCAGCACCGTCGCTTCATCAGCTGATGGAATGCGGAGGTCCGGAGGCGTCGGGGCCGTCTCCCTGGCGGGCCGGGGAGAGCGCGGTTTCGGGGCCTTCTCGGGCCGACGCACCGAGGCCTATAGGCCTACATAATGCGGAGACACCCACCTCGCCTACTGCTAGCCCGGCCAAACAGAAGCCCAGGATCCAGACAGAGGAGCCCCAAGAAGGAGAGGTGAGCGATACTACACAGCACATACAGCCATCCACCGATTTCTTTGCGGATATTCCAGCAACAGAGAGTTTGCTCACTGAGGCCTCCATGAAAAACATGCTTATGGCCTTCTGTAAATCTCTGACAACAGACACGTCCTTAATGGTTAAACCGCTAGATAGAGACCTTCAAGAATTGCAGAAACGCACAGTTCATGTGGAATCTAAAATGGCGGAATTTGCCGCCTCACATAATCTTCTCATAGATGCTCACAATGCGGTGGAAAAGGATGTGTCGTATCTTAAATCTAAAATAGCAGACCTAGAGGATCGCTCGCGGCGCAACAATCTGAAATTCCGAGGGATTCCAGAGTCCGTATCTGCAAATAACCTCACAGTTTTCCTTCTAGATCTCATGCGCACGCTAATACCAAGTCTTACGAAAATGGAATTAACTATTGATAGAGCGCACAGAGTCCCAAGACCTTCACATCTGGATGAAACCGTACCCAGAGATGTCCTAGCAAAGATCCATTTTTACCGCACTAAAGAGATGGTGCTGCTGACCTCACGGAAAATTGGCCGTTTACCTGATCCATACCAGAAAATATCTATCTACTCTGATCTTTCGGCTGCAACACTACAACTAAGAAGGCAATTTATCCCTATCACTACAGCGTTACGCCAACATAATATCCTATACAAATGGGGATTCCCGGTTAGAGTAATCGTATCCCGAGACAACCTTACTTATGTTATCAACTCCCCGGAAGATGGCAAAAAGTTGCTAAATAAATGGGACATTGCAACCAGTGATCTGACCTCCAAACCACCACCAAAACCCCAAGGCGTCCACCAAAAGGGCTAAACAGCTAGAGACTCACTCTACAACGGATTTCGTATGTCCACTATTGCTGAACTTATCCCCCCAAGATTACAACAGCCGCTGGTCCGCTGTACCACATTTCTTTTCCTTGTTTTTTTTTTCGGTGGCTTACCCACTGGTTTTTATGTCTCTACAGTTTGTTTGCTCTTCGGTTTTGGCACATGGGGCGTCGTGACTACACAAGGCGGGGACGATTCTGCTCCCTACCGCTACTGGTAACATCTGAAGTGGGTGGTTGTGGTAAGATCTTTGAAGCATTACTAAATGTGAATTATGGTACTTAAAATTATGTCTATGAATGTCAGAGGTTTGAACTCCCCTCAAAAGAGAGCCAATTTGTGGCGAGAGGCCCGAGTTCAAGGCTGTGACATTCTTGCAGTTCAGGAAACACATCTTTTGGAGGTGGATGCCACTCGCATCAAGCATGCCTCATACCCACACATATTTCACGCTCATTGTACCTCCAAGCGCAGGGGAACACTAATAGGAATCAAAGATTCAGTGGCATTTCAGCTGGTGTCCTATTATGCTGACCCTGGAGGGCGATTTGTCATATTAGTTTGTATCCTTAATAATGTCACGTACACGTTGGTCTCGGTCTACGCCCCAAACAAAAGACAGGTGTCATTCTTGGGGAAACTCATGAAAGCAGTGGAGCGAAGAAAACAAGGATGCTTAGTATTAATGGGAGACTTTAACATGGCTCCAGATCCAGGGGTAGACACTACCTCTAGCATAGCGACACGTCATCCTTCCTTTTCGCAGGCTATATGGCGCCATGACTTATTTGATATTTGGCGTATCCTTCATAATACTGAAAAAGATTATACTTACTATTCAACTGTACACAATAGCTATTCAAGAATAGATTTATTTCTAATAGAACAAGCTAGTATTCCCCTTGCCGTGCAGTCGGAAATTTCACAAATAACTTGGTCAGACCATGCAGCAATAACCCTGACCCTAAGGGAAAAATATGATTACCCTAGAGCATATATCTGGAGGTGCAATGAATTCTTAACGTCGCAGCCAAAATATAAAGCAATTTTGGAAAATGACCCGAAGGAATTCTTTCAGATTAATGCTCCCTCAGTATCTAGCCCTAATATATTGTGGAACTCACATAAAGCCTTTATCAGAGGAACATTTATTCGATTGGGTCACATAGAAAAGAAAACTAGGCTAGCAGAAATTGACCGACTATTGCACCAGATAAAATCTATAGATAACGATAATAAAAAATCTCCTTCCCCCTCCAATGCTGCAAAATTGGTGACGCTACGTCAACAATTGACAGCCTGTCTTCTGCATAAATATGAGAAGAACCTGAAAAGGGTGAAAGCTACTTACTATTCTCAATCTAACAAAGCAGGCAAGCTCTTAGCGTCCAAGCTTAAACAAAAACATGCCAGGTCTAAAATCCCGTTTCTTCAGAGTAAGGATGGTGCACACAAAATCTATGATCCTAGTGGCATCGCCAACGCATTTAAAGCTTTCTATGAAGGATTATATAATATTAAAGAGGACTCTTCTGTGATACCTTCGGCGAAACAAGACATTGTAAACTTTCTTGCAAGCACCCAATTGCCCACACTCACTAAAGCACAACTAGACTCTTTGAACGAGCCCATCACATCATCAGAGTTGCTGTCAGTAATTAAGTCGCTGCCACCCCGAAAATCCCCGGGCCCAGATGGCCTCACTAATGAGTATTATAAAAAGTTTTCTCCAATTTTGCTTAACCCGCTGTTATCCTTTTTAACGGCTGTGGTACACTCTGGCACTATTCCGGGGGAAAATCAGGAGGCACTGGTGGTGACGTTGCCTAAACCGGGCAAGCCTGCCACCAGCCCCCAAAACTTTCGACCAATATCCCTATTAAACTCAGATTTAAAAATTGACACCAAAATTATAGCAAATAGAGTAGCAGCTTGTCTTCCGAGCCTAATAAATTAAGACCAGGTGGGATTCGTGAAGGGGAGTCAATCATATGACAATACCAGACGCATCTTGAATATTATACATCATATTAACTCAAAAAAAATGGAAGCAGTGGTTCTCGCATTAGATGCCGAGAAGGCGTTTGACCGCATTTGCTGGTCGTATGCCTTCCTGGTGATTAGGAGGATGGGGTTCGAGGGAGCTATTCTGAAAGCAATTGAGGCACTGTATTCTGCGCCTTCTGCAAGAGTATTCACTAACGGGGTAGTATCAGATCCCTTTTTAATAACGAACGGGACTAGAAAGGGGTGCCCCCTCTCACCGCTGATATTTGTTCTCTTTATGGAACCGCTGGCCCAAGCAATTAGACTGGACCCAGAGGTGGGTGGCATTAATATACGGGACAAAACTCATCTTATATCATTATATGCAGATGATATCATTCTTACTTTGTCCAAGCCACTAAAGTCTATTCCCCGACTTATGGAGATTATAGCTAATTTTGGTCACTTATCATATTATAAATTAAATATGGCCAAATCACAAGCTTTACCCTTGCATATCCCTCCCTCTTTACTACATCCCCTACAGTCGAAATATGACTGTGATTGGAGGAAGGAGGGTGTTCAATATTTGGGGATACAGGTGACACCCAATACAGGGGCCCTATATAGAAATAATTACATACCCATGTTGAAAACACTGCAGGATGAGATGGAGAGAATGTCCCCAATAGACGTGTCTTGGATGGGATGTGTCACGGCTTTTAAGATGTTATTATTGCCTAGACTCCTATATCTGTTTCGCACACTCCCGATAACCGTCCCAGTTTCGTTTTTCGAAACTATGCAAAGGATGATCTCAAAATACATATGGAATGGAAGGAGACCCAGGGTTAACAAAAGCTTCCTATTTAAACAAAGAGAAGCGGGAGGACTGGGAGTACCAGTGGTTAGGAATTATTACATAGCGTCCCTAGTCACACAGTGCGCCAGATGGAGATTAGCTGATACCTCGGTACCATGGATCCACAAAGAGCAATCGTTCATATATCCTTTAAGACTGAAGGACACCCTGTGGGCGCCCTTCTGGAACATTCCTATGCCTGAGTCCCTGTCCCCAGTTATGCAAGCAGCTGTGATTGCATGGAAGCTGCTTCACGGGAAAGCAAATCCTACAAGTCACTTTTATGCCTCAGAGATGCCTTTGTCACTTAATTTTGGAATGGGAGACGAAGGGGATTACACAGGTCTCCCACTTACAATCTGATACCAAGCAATTTTTATCATTTACAGATCTAACACAGAAATTTGGAATTCATAGAGGTGACTTCCTTAAGTACTCTCAAATAAGGCATTTTATATCTAAGAACCCGATATTGACAGTACCCCACAGTAATAAGGTATTCACCTGGATGTCGACTAAGATGAGGGGTTTAAGGTTTCTATACGATAGAATGGATGGAGTAGCAACTATTACTAGATCTACACCATTACGTTGTTGGGAGAGGGATTTGGGAAGAACCATCACCTTGGATGAGTGGGAACAAGCTATCAAACTTAGTCATACATCCTTAAAATGCAATACTCACATAGAAACGGCTATGAAAGTGACTTTAAGGTGGTACAGAACCCCATTCACTTTACACAGGGCATACCCGTCAGTCTCTGAGGAGTGCTGGAGAGGATGTGGAGGGAAAGGAACACTTATCCATATTTTGGGACATTGCCCCATAATTTGTGGATACTGGCATAGGGTCTTTGACATGTTATCAGAAATATTTAATTTCCGCCTCCCCTACTCCTCACCTCTGACCATCCTATCAATTGGAATTCCTGAGGAACTGAACAAATATAAAAAACTCTTCTGTAAAATCTTGACAATAGCTAAATTAATGTTGGTGCAAAGATGGAGATCAGTTACCCCTCCGTCAGACTCCGCATTGTTGTTGGCTATTAATACTACATATGCCTATGAGAGGGTAATTGCACTGGGAAATGACTCCTATCTTAGATTTGCAAACATATGGAACGCATGGGCTAACTCTCGATTTGTTGCATAACGAGAGCCAGGAAGCAGGGAGGTTTTAGGGAGTGGAAGCGGAATGGAGCATATGAAAGGACCGTCTTTGAAATGTCACGCTAACCCTGGAAATGTGCCTAAATGTTAGTGTTATTGTTACTGTTATCGCTTACTCAATTTCTGTTTGCTGTCTCATTGATGTACAATCCAAAGAATATGCCTTGAACAAACTATGTAAGAATGTATATCATAATGTATGTCAATATTCTCTCTCACATTTATTTTGAAAATCAATAAAAATTATTGAAACTAAAACTATGAACTAACACATGTGGAATTATATACTTAACAAAAAAAAGTGTGAAACAACTGAAAATATGTCTAATATTCTAGGTTCTTCAAAGTAGCCACCTTTTGCTTTGATTACTGCTTTGCACACTCTTGACATTCTCTTGATGAGCTTCAAGAGGTAGTCACCTGAAATGGTTTTCACTGCACAGGTGTGCCCTGTCAGGTTTAATAAGTGGGATTTCTTGCCTTATAAATGGGGTTGGGACCATCAGTTGTGTTGTTCAGAAGTCAGGTGGATACACAGCTGATAGTCCTACTGAATGGAGTGTTAGAATTTGTATTATGGCAAGAAAAAAGCAGCTAAGTAAAGAACAACGAGTGGCCATCATTACTTTAAGATATGAAGGTCAGTCAGTCCGAAAAATTGGGAAAACTTTGAAAGTGTCCCCAAGTACAGTGGCCATAACCATCAAGCGCTACAAAGAAACTGGCTCACATGAGGACGGACCGCCCCAGGAAAGGAAGACCAAGAGTCACCTCTGCTGCGGAGGATAAGTTCCTCCGAGTCACCAGCCTCAGAAATCGCAGGTTAACAGCAGCTCAGATTAGAGACCAGGTCAATGCCACACAGAGTTCTAGCAGCAGACACATCTCTACAACAACTGTTAAGAGGAGACTGTGTGCAGCAGGCCTTCATGGTAAAATAGCTGCTAGGAAACCACTGCTAAGGACAGGCAACAAGCAGAAGAGACTTCTTTGGGCTAAAGAACACAAGGAATGGACATTAGACCTGTGGAAATCTGTGCTTTGGTCTGATGAGTCCAAATTTTAACAAAAAAGTGTGAAACAACTGAAAATATGTCTGCTTTGCACACTCTTGGCATTCTCTTGATGAGCTTCAAGAGGTAGTCACCTGAAATGGTCTTCCAACAGTCTTGAAGGAGTTCCCAGAGATGCTTAGCACTTGTTGGCCCTTTTGCCTTCACTCTGCGGTCCAGCTCACCCCAAACCATCTCGATTGGGTTCAGGTCTGGTGACTGTGGAGGCCAGGTCATCTGGCGTAGCACCCCATCACTCTCCTTCTTGGTCAAATAGCCCTTACACAGTCTGGAGGTGTGTTTGGGGTCATTGTCCTGTTGAAAAATAAATGATGGTCCAACTAAACGCAAACCGGATGGAATAGCATGCCGCTGCAAGATGCTGTGGTAACCATGCTGGTTCAGTATTCCTTCAATTTTAAATAAATCCCCAACAGTGTCACCAGCAAAGCACCCCCACACCATCACACCTCCTCCTCCTCCATGCTTCACGGTGGAAACCAGGCATGTAGAGTCCATTCGTTCACCTTTTCTGCGTCGCACAAAGACACAGTGGTTGGAACCAAAGATCTAAAATTTGGACTCATCAGACCAAAGCACAGATTTCCACAGGTCTAATGTCCATTCCTTGTGTTCTTTAGCCCAAAGAAGTCTCTTCTGCTTGTTGCCTGTCCTTAGCAGTGGTTTCCTAGCAGCTATTTTACCATGAAGGCCTGCTGCACACAGTCTCCTCTTAACAGTTGTTGTAGAGATGTGTCTGCTGCTAGAACTCTGTGTGGCATTGACCTGGTCTCTAATCTGAGCTGCTGTTAACCTGCGATTTCTGAGGCTGGTGACTCGGAGGAACTTATCCTCCGCAGCAGAGGTGACTCTTGGTCTTCCTTTCCTGGGGCGGTCCGTCCTCATGTGAGCCAGTTTCTTTGTAGCGCTTGATGGTTATGGCCACTGTACTTGGGGACACTTTCAAAGTTTTCCCAATTTTTCGGACTGACTGACCTTCATATCTTAAAGTAATGATGGCCACTCGTTTTTCTTTACTTAGCTGCTTTTTTCTTGCCATAATACAAATTCTAACACTCCATTCAGTAGGACTATCAGCTGTGTATCCACCTGACTTCTGAACAACACAACTGATGGTCCCAACCCCATTTATAAGGCAAGAAATCTCACTTATTAAATCTGACAGGGCACACCTGTGAAGTGAAAACCATTTCAGGTGACTACCTCTTGAAGCTCATCAAGAGAATGCCAAGAGTGTGCAAAGCAGTAATCAAAGCAAAAGGTGGCTACTTTGAAGAACCTAGAATATTAGACATATTTTCAGTTGTTTCACACTTTTTTGTTAAGTATATAATTCCACATGTGTTAATTCATAGCTTTGATGCCTTCAGTGTGAATCTACAATTTTTATAGTCATGAAAATACAGAAAACTCTTGGAATGAGAAGGTGTGTCCAAACTTTTGGTCTGTACTGCATATATATATATATATATATATATATATATATACACACACACACATACATACACACACACACACATATACACACACAGTACATACACACATAAAAGAATATATATACACAGTACAATGACAAGCTAAAAAACACATGAGATTCAAGGAAGACACCCAGATTAATGCCAATCGCTGATGACATTCCCGACAAGCACCAGTGAAATGGGACAGTTTCCTGATCTTAGATGGAACATCTAGTGATAAAGAGATCTCTTTTCTATCTAAGAAACAGTCCACTCTATGACCTCTTTATCGGGAGCAGAGTATCAAGTAACTGACCCATTAGATGTGAACAGAAGTAGTTTATCACATATAGTGTTTGTGCAAGCGTTGCAATGAGTGCCCTCAGTTTCTTGATGAAATCTCTACACAGAACATCATAGTGTTACAGTTTGGAGTGCAAAACAGTTAAAGTTGTAAAGTTTCTTTTTTCAAGTCATTAGGGTGGGCCAACAACAGTTTGTTTAGTTTCAATATTATATGTCCCCCCAAAAGATCATACATTGAGTGAACACTGAATTTTATTTGTACTTTAAAGGGAATCTGTCAGGTCAATCTGGGACACTAAACCACCCACAGGTCCTTATAGACCTGGGGTTTAGTGTCCCAAATCACCCTGTTTTAATGCAATCCGCAGGCGCATTAAAAATAAAAAAGCTTTATACTTACTCAGAGAAGGGTCTGATGAATGCTGTTCGGCTGAGAACAGTCCGGTTTGTTCATGAGCTTCTTTGTTGGCACGCCTCCCCCACGCTCCCGGCGCCTGCACTGTTCTTCAGTGAAGTCAAAGATGGACCTCTGGCTTCACTGTACAATTGCTGGAGGTACGGGACATGTGCACTGAAGCCGAGGTGTACTCCTCTGGCTTCATTGAAGAACTGCACAGGGAGTACAGCAGCAGGGTGAGTATAAAAGCTTTTTTTATTTTTAACGCGGCCATGGATTGCGTTATAACAGGGCAATTTGGGACACTAAACCCCAGGTCCATATGGACGTGTGGGTGGTTTAGTGTCCCAGATTGCCCTGACAGGTTCCCTTTAAGTTTTTCATGATAGTTGGGGCATGTAGTAGAAACAAAGTTACAGGAGTGAAGCCGTGAGCAGATAGTAGTAAGCAGAGCTGATCTGGGTCTGCCCAGAACTAGCAGCTCTACCACGCTTAGGGCATTTTACAATTGGGTTATGCGATCACCATTAGGCGGCAAAACTGCAATTTACTGCAGTATGCTAAAATAGTGAAGGCAGAATTGGTAATATACCCATTTTCTTTTTCCAGGGTGTCCTCTGACAGAGGAGCACCTGCTTCGGCTCAACATGTACATTTTTGTCTTGTTCTGTTTGGTTAGAAGGCATGACCCTTTTTTGCCTTCAATACTAATGAACACCGTACACCCCATCCAGATTACATACTGGTGCTATCATACACCTATATGCAGCATCCCAGAGGCTGCTGCTTTTATGTGTTTGTTTCTTGTGCCTCTGGGTTTTATGTTAGTACGTCTCGTTTTATGTTAAGTGTTATATGTTATGTGTGTGCAGCTTTTTCCTCTCGGTATTTTTCCCCCTGCAGTGTTCAAAACCTAGCCTTGGTTCAGCCCTGGCCTATCACAGGCCACTGGGCGGGGTTGTAGGGAGATATTATCTCCCCGGCGACGGTTGGTCAGTTCAGTTCAGTGCATGCAGTAGACCAGACTAGGTGTGCAGAGCTCATCTGCCTCCAGCCTCTGGACTGAAGCCCAACTGCCGATTTCACAGCCTCAGGAGGGATATCATCAGCCCTAGGCTCACCTGAAGACAGCCCAGAGCAAGGGAGTAAAGCTACGTAAGCTGCTGGACTTATTTGGTGCCGTGCCAGGAGGAGCAGGAGAGGACCCTGACAGGAGAAACTCATTCGGGCCTAACACACAGGTAACCAGATCCCTGTCAGGACTCCCTGTAACTCCAACCCCAGTGTACCTGGCTGGGAGAGGCAGAGAGGAGGAGTAGTAGAGAACCATACTGCAGAGCCTGTATCATCCCCGGGCACCCTCCTAGAACCAAGGCTGGGGATTGGACACTGTAGGACTACTACCCCCATTTGGAAGCTGCTATTGCCTTGTGATTCCTGTTGCCAAATAAAGGCTGTTTGGTTTACCTGCACCGCTGAATGCTGAGTCGTGCCTGCTTCACCATCAGGGCCCTTCCGAACACCACCACACCGGCTCAGGGAGGAGAGGTCCCCTCTCCAACTGGAAGTGCCCCGGGGGAAAGAACTACTACCACCACCATCCGGTAGGGCTGCAGGACCCCCCTCGACTTTGTCCGGCCAAGGAGTGGGACTGGAGAGGTTGGTGAGCGTGCTTGGCCTGCTAGGTGGCACAGCCTCCGCCACTACTACTCCCATCCTCCGGTCTCCTCCATCTGGGTTGCGGCATAGGAATGTTCTTTAAATGATATCTGTCATAAAACATTATGTTTTTGTCCAAAACTCACTATGTGACTGTTATATTTCTCATATAATTTGCATTGTGATTGTGATAAATGGCTATGGGATATTCATGTGAAGATCTGTCCCCATCCAGGCTCTTGAAGTAAGTAATTTAATAAAACAGTAGAATTCAACAATTCTTCTACTTAAATAATGTATTAACTGATGGCTGCAATCCATCTATTGTACCTCCAACTTTACCTTGAGGATCGAATGAATGAAAAATTGAGCAGAAACAGGTCAAAGTGCTGTCTGGGCCCAGCTATATACTGCTCTGCATGCACATCACTGTGATGTGAATGAGGCACTATACTAACCACAGCTTGCTTTACTGCAAACTGGCTTGGATATTTCTTTAGCATCATGAACAAGAGGATAAAACCAAACCATATTATGAAGTACAGTAACAATTATAAAAAGGGATTGTGTCTTTTACATTGGTTAGCCATGTGTGATACAGTGGACAGATAAATGTTGTCAGCTAGAAAATAAGGCTTAAGCCACATGATCCAAGTTCACAGTGGCATATTTATAGCAGAAAACCCACAGTGGACACATTTGCAGTTTCCTGCGTGGCTAGCCCAGGTTTCAACCTCTGTGGCCAATCACACTGCAGTTAACATGCTGTGTTCCAAACCTGCAGTGCAAGGCCCTTTTTTTTCTGCAGCGTGTTTTAAATCCCATCCAATAGACATGTACTGCACGTTGCACTGGGTTAATCCCAAGTGGCTAACCTATTGTACACTTGCAGAGTGGGGCCTTAGCTCTAAAGAGGACCTATCACCACCTCCACCAATTCAAGATCTTAGCATCTGCTAATAGGCACTGAAATTTTCTCTCTAGCCCCCCACCATTCTGGAGCAACAAGCAGTCAGTTTTTGGTGCCTGATTGGCTATTTAAGCTCTGTAATGTCAGAAGCGTGCGTGATTCAGAGCTCCAATCAGAGTCAGCCAGTGTCACAGCACAGAATCACACCAGTACAGAGTCTAAGTAGGATATCAGGCACCAAAACTAACAGCATTGATTGCTCAGGCTAGAGAAGATATTCCAACTGTGTCAGACTCAGTGGAGCAGCACCTATTAATTGATTTAAAGAGCAGGACTTATTGGAGGTGGTAAAAGGTCCTCTTTAAGCTGCAAAAGGGCATGCTCAACCAATTTAGTCACTTACAATGCACTTAGTATCTAGTAATGTAATAATTTCAGATAAAGTAATAATGTAGATAATGACATCTAAATTATAAAGTGGATTTCATAAAAATATAGCCCTATCATTTACAGCATTTAATAGGATCAGGCTTATTCTTGTAGAAAAAAGATCAGGTAAAGCAAACTGCTGTGAGTCTTCTCAAGAGCGTTTCTGCGGAACAATTGTGATACAGCTAAATCGTTCACATTTTTCTGGGTTTCTAAAAATGACTGGTAGCAAAAATAGCAGCTCTCATTATACCACAGTGCTGTGAAGACCCACACAGATCTATTTCAGATGCAGCAAGAAAAGCTATATATATGAGCCTTCTTTCCCCAAATCCTCTGGTATCTAGCTTACTGAAGGTAGTAATGGGTTTATTTTGCAGATGAATCATCTGAAGACAGCAGAGCCTGTTTGTACATACACATGATGAATTCCAAGCTTTCAGAATCATTTCGCCTTAAAGCCAGGAAGATGTAGATCTCCAACCCCGAAGAATCCTATCGGGCTCCACGGTTAAACACAACGTGCCTTCGTGGAGCAAGTTCATTTGTAAATAATGAAGAGGAATATGATTCAATTAAGCTCTGACCTATTTTTCACAACATATCACAGTAGTATCTCCCTCCCATTTTGCAAAATGCCTCTCACTCTGCCTCATACTACTGCCCACTAACATGCCCTAAGCCAAACAAATCTTAGCTGACTTTCTATAGATATCTAAATGCACATGCAAAAGACAGTGATATTTTGTGCTAGCCAATGAGACATAAGAATAATCCTAAAGCCATTAGCAGAAAACCCCTAAAAGTGGTGGCCTGTTATTTAACTTCTTTTACATACAGATTGCCTTGCAGAACTTTTGGAGCACCATTCTGTGGAGCTACTAGGTGGCTGTAGGACGGAAGAGTCAGAGAAAGCAAAATAGGAAAACCAGAAGAAAGGAACATGCAGGCTACTACTGCTAGTATATAGCAGTGTCCCAGAACAAGTATAGATATTCTGAGATGACTCAAATAGGGAATAGTCTGGGTGCTCAGCAAAAAAAGACTACATAGATCGACCAACCAAGAAAAGCATGCAGTACTCACCGGGTAGCATCTACATCCCTTTATTAGCAGCGAACACAAATA
The DNA here is from genome assembly GCA_947044405.1 of Leptodactylus fallax. NCBI lineage: Eukaryota > Metazoa > Chordata > Amphibia > Anura > Leptodactylidae > Leptodactylus > Leptodactylus fallax. The sequence goes on along the minus strand of CAMRHE010000087.1, from coordinate 2,537,976 downwards.
AGCATAAACATGCCGATCGCTATAGGCCCATCATCGCCTATAGTTATTGGCGTCTTTATGCCGATTTGTGTTTGCTGCCAGCTACCCAGTGACTGCCGCACCTTTCTTTTCATGGAAAGAGAAAACAAAATGCTCTTTCCAGATAAGGTACCCTGAACCAAATATCTGCGCTGTGTTAGATCAGTCTTGTATGATGTTTAGATAGAGAGCAAATGATCTGCTTTAACATATAACCCTAGAACCTAGAGGAATTTAGCCTTTGAAAACCTATGTAATAAGCATTACTATAACGCCAAAACCTCATTGCTGAATTATACTGTAAATTACAACAAAATTTTTCTCTTCCCTTCCAAGCCTATGCACTTGACTACTCTTGACTGCATACTAACCTGGAACACACTGGAAATATATATAATGTGTTAACCAGCAACTGCCTAAAGATATAGGGGGACATTTACAATTGCATGTGCACCACAGTTCTGTCACTGAAAAGCTGAAAATTAAGGTGAACACCACACCAATAATAATTTGTGACTATTCGCTGTTTAACGCTTCTGTCGCCACTTTCCGTAGGCAGGCTTTAGTTGAAGGGGAAAGGGTGTTTCATGGACAGACAGAATCACTAAAATTTGCTGCAGAAATTGGCTCAAATTATAACTCAAATCTACATGGAAGATTTCAATACCTAGAGCCTCTCATTCTAACATATTTAACCAGGAAAAACTAAATCTCTTTCTAAATCTCCCCATACTTTTCCTTTCTGAAAAGTGTCAAAGTTGTCTGACACTTTTATAATTAATTCAGAAATGTATTAATTTCTCTGCTGTAGTTTTAACATTTTATGGAGTAAAATGCATAACCAAACATAATATAAATATATATATATATATATATATATATATACTGTATATTTATTTATATATAAGTATACAACTGTTTTAACAATTTCATATGTAAACGGTTCAAAGGTACTGATTCTCCTTCTGGAAATCCAGTTGGCGGGGGGTAGTCTAATAAGCAATGAAACCTAGGAAAGAATATGCATATTAGCTCTCCTCCAGACAAAAGAAAACCTGTCTCTAGTGCCACCTATAGGTAACTACCCTGTCAATGTTCAGGTGACTAAGGCTGTACAATAAGGAAACAAGTGAGGATAAGTTCAGCATATTATGATAGATACCTCTTGCAGAAAGCTTTTTGGTGTTGATAATTTTGGCTGCATACTCCTGTCCTGTAGTAATCTTCATGCATCTTTTCACCACAGAGAAGGCCCCCCTGTAAAACAAGAGCACATGGGTCTTAATAGTTCAGTGTACAACCTCTCTGGGCTGAGAGCAGAAAAGATTCCCCGTTCTGAAAGCGGTTGACAAAGTTTGCAATAAAACAGTAATAGGCTGCGAATGAGCAAATGTGCTTTTAAGATGCAAGCTAACCTCTCCCAGTGCATTGCCATATGCAGTGCAGCTATCCAGGCAATGAATAATGTCATACACACACTCACACGTATCTCTTTTATGCTTTAATAATTCAGATCGGTGCAGTATTCAGAGGCTATCTGCTTTGGTTAAGAATCATTTGGTAACTATCTTTTCTTGTGATACACCAAGAAGAAAACCAGTCTCACCCGCTAAATGCCTTGCGATCTATTACCCGATGACTGTACTTTAAAATGAAGTGATCTTTCACACTCGTATAACACACTGAAGCAATTAAGCCGCCACTTAAAAGGTAATGGTTATCCTACGTGAAGTGGGACTTGTTACTATCAAGTCCTTAGGTTTCACCAAGATCGGATAGACTTTCAATACGGCAGAGGCACTGTTTAATGGAAAATATAGTAGATGGATTTTCGGACTGGCGTTACAAGATACACTTGGGCAACAATTTATGCTGTAAAAAAATCAAAAATTGTCAAATCCAAATCTACCTTAGAACTAATAAAAAGTCCCATACTCCAGAAAAAAAAAAATAACAGTTCACATGGGTCTTTGAGTAGTCATCTTTCATACAGCAATATCTTAATTGTATCTGTTTCTGAGAGTGTTTGCTTTGGTTATTGATGAGGTTGCAATTTTTACGTGTAAGGTATATTTAAAGTATTACCTGTAAAAATGGCAACCCTATTGAAAACCATCAAAGACACATTTATTTTATATCTCAACTGCTATGTGTAAATATACCCTAAAATGCTGCAATAGTAATAACTACATAACTATAGTCAGTACAGAGACAAAGTACAATATTATATTGCCAAGGCATACAGTAGAAGTAACACGAATGATGATGTGGTTAGATAGAATGTGTCTATGAAAATGTATGCCTGTGATGATAAAGACCACCATGCTCTAGTGACCTACTATTATACAGCATCTGTGCTGTTAAAGCTACTCATAGATTCACATTGTCACAAAGCAAAAAATAAATGGCAAAGAAATAAAAGGTCTCGGGCACAGACATAGGTATACGTTTTATTCAGCTGCAAACAGAAATAACTAATTGTACTGTTGCATTATTTGCAACCACAGCCAAGTACTCTCTCTTTTCATTTATTAAACACTTATTTTATTATATTCTGGGGTGATTATAGTTATTCTTTGACCATCTTTGAGTTAAGTTGTTTTAAAAAAAAAAACCGTTTGCCTACACTGATAAACTTAGGCTGAGGCCCCACATTGCGGAAACAGAGCTTATGTTGCAGATTTTGCTGCGTTTTTCTGAGCCAAAGCCAAGAATGTCTACAAAAGGAATGGGAACTATATAGGAAGTCCTTATACTTCAAACCTTCTGCTCTGCCTGGCTTTGGCTCAAAAAACCGCAACAAAATCTGCAACAAAAAAAGCTGCGTTTCCGCAACGTGGGGCTTTTAGATAGATAGATGCATGACATAAAAAGTAGAAGTGTGACAGTAATCTAAAACTACATTAAACTCTAAGTATGTAGAGGTAGGAGCAAATATAATCTGTAAAGGGAGTCAGCAGGAAAAACAAATATAAAGTAAGCAGAGTACTATGGAGGGCCTAGGGCACAGATCCCAAGGGTATTCTTCGCATACAGTAACTTTGTTTAAATTTAGGAGGAATTCTGTCTTTTATCCATACACAAATTGCTGAAGTGCACTGGGGGGGTGTTTATAGTGACAGCATTACCGTTACAACATTCAGTGGCTCACTCTCCCTTCCATCCACTATAACGTCTGTCGAGCTCCCGAAGTTGCAAGGCTCCACAATATGCGTGCCTCACGTCATCAGACACCCAGAAGAGAAGCAGTTAGGCACAGAGATCGTATGCAGCCTAAGCAGGATAAAGCTGAACTGCTTCTCTTCCGGGTGTCTCACGATGTGAGGCGCTCATGTGCAATATAGTGCACCTCACACTTTGGAGCCTCACAGCAGAGCTGGGCAGATGTCATAGTGGATGGGAAGGGGAGTTAGCCACCTAGTGATGTAGCAGGCAAGTCTGTCAGGTCCAAAATGCCTCCCATCTAATAATAATGCCAAGAATAAGCTTTTATTAGGAGCAGAAACATACCTTTGTGGCCACAAGCCAATGAAACAATGCAGAGATAATCATACCTTCTGGATATAGGAATCATCCTGCAAGTGCTTAGGGATCAAAGTTATCAGACTGTTATTTTGTTGCTTCAATTTTACAGCTTGGGAAATAATTTTTGTGCTGCTAAGGTGTACGTGTAGTGACAGAAGGGGCATTTGTGGACATTTATCATCCGAGATTGCCTATCAGAGCCAACACTGAAGCTGTGAAAGGATAAACAACAGTTAACAGAGGTGACAATAATGACTATACAGGTGTCATAAATTTACACTTTGAAAAAGCCTATGCATTAGACTTTTCCCTGTACTTGACAACTGCCTTATGTTTACAGTCATGGCCAAAAGTTTTGAGAATGACACAAATATTATATTTTCACATGATCTGCTGCCCTCTGGTTTTTATGTGTGTTTGTCAGATGTTTTTATCACATACAGAAATATAATTGCATTCATATTATGAGTAACAGAAGCTTATATTGACAGTTAGAATGAGTTAATGCAGCAAGTCAATATTTGCAGTGTTGACCCTTCTTCTTCAGGACCTCTGCAATTCTCCCTGGCATGCTCTCAATCAACTTCTGGACCAAATCCTGACTGATAGCAGTCCATTCTTGCAGAATCAATGCTTTAATTTTGTCTGAATTTGTTGGTTTTTGTTTGTCCACCCGTCTCTTGATGATTGACCACAAGTTCTCAATGGGATTAAGATCTGGGGAGTTTCCAGGCCATGGACCCAAAATCTCTATGTTTTGTTCCCTGAGCCATTTAGTTATCACCTTTGCTTTATGGCAAGGTGCTCCATCATGCTGGAAAAGGCATTGTTGAGCGCCAAACTGCTCTTGGATGGTTGGGAGAAGTTGCTCTTGGAGGACATTCTGGTACCATTCTTTATTCATGGCTGTGTTTTTAGGCAAGACTGTGAGAGAGCCGATTCCCTTGGCTGAGAAACAACCCCACACATGAATGGTTTCAGGATGCTTTACAGTTGGCATGAGACAAGACTGGTGGTAGCGCTCACCTCTTCTTCTCCGAATAAGCTGTTTTCCAGATGTTCCAAACAATCGAAAAGGGGATTCATCAGAAAAAATGACTTTACCCCAGTCCTCAGCAGTCCACTCCCTGTACCTTTTGCAGAATATCAGTCTGTCCCTGATGTTTTTTCTAGAGAGAAGTGGCTTCTTTGTTGCCCTCCTTGAGACCAGGCCTTGCTCCAAGAGTCTCCGTCTCACAGTGCGTGCAGATGCACTCACACCTGCCTGCTGCCATTCCTCAGCAAGCTCTGCACTGCTGGTAGCCCGATCCCGCAGCTGAAACACTTTTAAGAGACGGTCCTGCCGCTTGCTGGTCTTTCTTGGGCGACCTGGAGCCTTTTTGGCACCAATGGAACCTCTCTCCTTGAAGTTCTTGATGATGCGATAGATTGTTGACTGAGGTGCAATCTTTCTAGCTGCAATACTCTTCCCAGTTAGGCCATTTTTGTGCAGTGCAATGATGACTGCACATGTTTCTTTAGAGATAACCATGGTTAACAGAAGAGAAACAATGATGGCAAGCACCAGCCTCCTTTTAAAGTGTCCAGTGGTGTCATTCTTACTTAATCATGACAGATAGATCTCCAGCCCTGTCCTCATCAACACCCACACCTCTGTTAATGGAGCAATCACTGAAACGATGTTAGGTGGTCCTTTTAAGGCAGGGCTGCAATGATGTTGAAATGTGTTTTGGGGGATAAAGTTCATTTTCTAGGCAAATATTGACTTTGCAAGTAATTGCTGTTAAGCTGATCCCTCTTTATAACATTCTGGAGTATATGCAAATTGCCATTAGAAAAACTGAAGCAGTAGACTTTGTAAAAGTTAATATTTGTATCATTCTCAAAACTTTTGGCCATGACTGTACAGCAGATATCTATACTCCATTTAAACATTGCGCCGGCTCAGGAGCTGAGCTGGTTCCATAACCTCGGGGTCTTTGCTGATTTACACAGCAGAGACCAAGCAGCAGTGCCTGCAATCAGAGACATCTCTTACCGCAGGCATATTAACCTCTTACATGTGTCCATGGCATCCAAGAGGTTAAAGAAGACTCACTTAATGAGCAGCTCCTGGGCTACATTGCGGAATCTGTTTGGTTGCTATGAATGACAGGAGTCTTCTGAAGATTCCTAGACCTGCTATCACAAAGACACTGGTTCTATGTATAAGCAACTTAATGATTTCAGGATCAAACCCTTGAAAGGAGGCTAAGAAAAGTCAAAACATATATATTACATTTATTACATATGGTGAACTCTGTATCAGGAAAAAAAAAAAATGTCCAAATTATTGTTTTTAGAATTGCAAAAATTCGAGGCATTTTCTGATATTTTTTTTTCTTCATTTTTTTCCCCATCATAATAGATCACCAATAAGAAATCAGTGGAAGCCCAACACCTGGGACCCCCATTGATTTTGAAGGAGTCATGGTACTCAGTCGAGCACCATGACCTCTTTACTAAGTCGTACGCCATCTGATTTATCGCAATGTAATTACAACCTTGTGCCATAGAAGAACACTTGCTTGCTGATGTTCTCTGTTATCATCCATTGCCAGAGAATTTTGACTTTATTTTATTTAGTAACCCTTGTATGACATGGGACTAGTGTGTATTGCACCATATTTTTGGAGCAGAGGCAAATAATTGATGACTGATCTATTTCATGTAATGAAGTTTTATCAATCATAAATTTTTGAGACTGTGGTGTACTTTGAAATTTGTAGGATTGCTTATGTATTACTGTAAAATTCATAGCTCTCCTTCGCTAAAAATGTTCTAAAGTCATAAGAGTATTTTTACGGTGCCGGAAAAAACGTAGTGGGACCTCTGACTGTGAACTTGTGTAGTCAAGTAACTGAAGTCAGCCGGGAGTGGAAGGTGAGGTGTTGGTTTTGCACTTGCAATTCTACTATATACACTACCGTTCAAAAGTTTGGGGTCACCCAGACAATTTTGTGTTTTCCATGAAAACTCACACTTTTATTTATCAAATGAGTTGCAAAACGAATAGAAAATATAGTCAAGACATTGACAAGGTTAGAAATAATGATTTTTATTTGAAATAATAATTTTGTCCTTCAAACTTTGCTTTCGTCAAAGAATGCTCCATTTGCAGCAATTACAGCATTGCAGACCTTTGGCATTCTAGCTGTTAATTTGCTGAGGTAATCTGGAGAAATTTCACCCCATGCTTCCAGAAGCCCCTCCCACAAGTTGGATTGGCTTGATAGGCACTTTTTGCGTACCATACGGTCAAGCTGCTCCCACAACAGCTCAATGGGGTTGAGATCTGGTGACTGCGCTGGCCACTCCATTACAGATAGAATACCAGCTGCCTGCTTCTTCCCTAAATAGTTCTTGCATAATTTGGAGGTGTGCTTTGGTTCATTGTCCTGTTGTAATTGACTCCAATAAAGCGCTGTCCACAGGGTATGGCATGGTGTTGCAAAATGGAGTGATAGCCTTCCTTATTCAAAATCCCTTTTACCTTGTACAAATCTCCCACTTTACCAGCACCAAAGCAACCCCAGACCATCACATTACCTCCACCATGCTTGACAGATGGCATCAGGCACTCTTCCAGCATCTTTTCAGTTGTTCTGCGTCTCACAAATGTTCTTCTGTGTGATCCAAACACCTCAAACTTCGATTTGTCTGTCCATAACACTTTTTTCCAATCTTCCTCTGTCCTATGTCTGTGTTCTTTTGCCCATATTAATCTTTTCCTTTTATTAGCCAGTCTCAGATATGGCTTTTTCTTGGCCACTCTGCCCTGAAGGCCAGCATCCCTGAGTCGCATCTTTACTGTAGACGTTGACACTGGCGTTTTGCGGGTACTGTTTAATGAAGCTGCCAGTTGAGGACCGGTGAGGCGTCGATTTCTCAAATTAGAGACTGTAATGTACTTGTCTTGTTGCTCAGTTGTGCAGCGGGGCCTCCCACTTCTCTTTCTACTCTGGTTAGAGCCTGTTTGTGCTGTCCTCTGAAGGGAGTAGTACACACCGTTGTAGGAAATCTTCATTTTCTTAGCAATTTCTCGCATGGAATAGCCTTCATTTCTAAGAAAAAGAATAGACTGTCGAGTTTCAGATGAAAGTTCTCTTTTTATGGCCATTTTGAGAGTTTAATCAAACCAACAAATGTAATGCTCCAGATTCTCAACTAGCTCAAAGGAAGGTCAGTTTTATAGCTTCTCTAACCAGCAAAACTGTTTTCAGCTGTGCTAACATACTTGCACAAGGGTTTTCTAAACATCCATTAGCCTTCTTGCACAGTTAGCAAACAGAATGTACCATTAGAACACTGGAGTGATGGTTCCTGGAAATGGGCCTCTATACACCTATGTAGATATTGCCTTTAAAAAACAGACGTTTGCAGCTAGAATAGTCATTTACCACATTAACAATGTATAGAGTGTATTTCTGATTCATTTAATGTTATCTTTGTTGAAAAAAAAAAAAACTGCTTTTTTTTTCAAAAATAAGGAAATTTCTAAGTGACCCTAAACTTTTGAACGGTAGTGTGTGTGTGGGTGTGTGTGTGTGTGTGTGTGTGTGTGTGTGTGTGTGTATATATATATATATTTATTTATATTACACACACAGACAAAATTGTTGGTACCCCTCGTTTAATGAAAGAAAAACCCACAATGGTCACAGAAATAACTTGAATCTGACAAAAGTAATAATATATAAAAATTCTATGAAAATGAACAAAGCTTCTGGGAGAATGTCCTATGGACAGATGAGATAAAAATCAATTTTTGGCAAGGCACATCAGCTCTATGCTCACTGATGGAAAAATGAAGCATATCTTGAAAAGAACACTGTCCCTACTGTGAAACATGGAGGAGGCTGTTATGTTCTGGGGCTGCTTTGCTGCATCTGGCACAGGGTGTCTTCAATCTGTGCAGGGTACAATGAAATCTCAAGACTATCAAGGGATTCTAGAGAGAAATGTGCTGCCCAGTGTCAGAAAGCTTGGTTTCAGTCGCAGGTCATGGGTCTTGCAACAGGATAGTGACCCAAAACACACAGCTAAAAACACCCAAGAATGGCTAAGAGGAAAACATTGGACTATTCTGAAGTGGCCTTCTATGAGCCCTGACCTAAATCCTATTGAGCATCTTTGGAAGGAGCTGAAACATGCCGTCTGGAAAAGGCACCCTTCAAACCCGAGATGACTGGAACAGTTTGCTCATGAGGAGTGGGCCAAAATACCTGTTGAGAGGTGCAGAAGTCTCATTGACAGTTACAGGAATCGTTTGATTGCAGTGATTGCCTCAAAACGTTGTGCAACAAAATATTAAGTTAAGGGTACCATCATTTCTGTCCAGGCCTGTTTCATGAGTTTTCTTTTTTTAAAAATTCTGTTGAAGCATGGTTGAAAAGCAATGTCTGACTTTCATTTGTTCATTTTCATAGAATTTTTATATATTACTTTTGTCAGATTCAAAGTTATTTCTGTGACCATTATGGGTTTTTCTTTCATTATACGAGGGGTACCAACAATTTTGTCCATGTGTGTACAAGATGAGTGTTTATAAGAATTGCTGTTCCGGGACCCCCTTGTATTATTATGGTAAATATTAGTAAAATTTCAAACTTATCTGTAGCGTCTATAAATCAAACTCAAGTCTGTTCTTCAAAATTAGGTAAAAGTAGAGCTACAGCCAGAGTCAAAGAAAACATAAGGCCAGTGAAATAGACAATAAGAAATAAATGCAAGTCCTTCTGTTGTTTCATCCGTCCAAATGGTTCTACATTGCCTTACCTAGTTATCTCTCTATATAAATTAATTTCTGTTCTTTGTTCATGGCCAATTGACTCGACCAATCAGCACCAAATATGCCACATAGATAAATCAGACTTCCAAAGATTTTGGACCAGGTTTCAGCTCTCTAGGAACTATTGATCCCGACATTGTCATAAAAGCAAATATAGCACTACTGGCTATACCAGGACCATCCTCCATACCATATTGCATGACCTGTATTAAGCTAGATTCACATTAGCGTTGCTTTTCCGATGTGCTGGCCCATTGTAAGACCAGAAAAACGGAGAGGCAGACCACTAAAATAATGGTAACACACGGAGGCCAACTAACCGCATTGACTATAACGGGGTTAATCAGATGTCCGTCATTTTGAAAAACTGGCGTAAGAAAAAGTCCAGTATGTAGCCTTAGCCAATAGAAGCTCCAGGATCCTTCATTCTTAATTTCACTCATATTATCAGAGGATTGCAGCACTTACTGATTATTGTTCTGTGTTACATCAGCCATTATCAGGAGGAAGCACTCACATGACCCATCTACACTCACCCACTGATGCTCTATCAGTCATTATCAGAGATTATATATAGATTCAGATACTTCAGGTCATTGCACTACAGGATTTGTAGCCATAATATTGCCAAAAACATGGCCTGCATCAAACCAAGGGAAAATCTGCCTTCATCTGAAACAGTCTCCAATTTTTACCTTTTTATCTGCCAGCAGAAGGCTGTGTACTTTACTATATAACTCTACATGGTAAGGAACAGTGTAGCGGTATTCAATACCAATGGTTCTCAACCTGTGGTATGTATACCCCAGGGGTACACGCCACAGTGAGAATGCAGCTTAGCACTTGCTTCTTAAGCATCATAGAGTGTGGGAGCAATGTGGCAGCCATTATATTATATGTGGAGGCAATGTGGGGGTCATTGTACTATATGTGGGGGCGCTCTGGTGGCCATTATATTATGTTCTAGATGTGAGAACTGTGGGAGCCATTATATGTGAAGGCAGTGCGGAGGTCATTCTACTACATGTGGGAGGAACTGTGGAGGTCATTATTTTACATGTGGAGCCTGCGTGGGTCATTGTATTAAATGTGGGGGAACTGAGGGGTCCATTACATAACTGTTGACTCCAAATGAAGCTTTATTTTGTCAGCTTTTAAGTTATTGCTACTTTGGGGGTACTCAGTTGGGACACTTTCTCACTTGGGGGTACTTCGTTTGAAGTACATACTGAAGTTTTCAATCATACCTGCTGAAGAGGAGCAAATGGCTACCTGGCGATCTTCCTCATTTCGGAGGGACACTTGAATATGGCGTCGCCCGTGTATATTTCTCTAGTAATCAAGTGTTGCCATTACAGCATAAATGGAACTACTTAACCCCCTAACAGTCACATTAAAATGGCAAAAACCCTCCAGAAAATTTCACATTTTTTATATTACAGATTCTGAAGTAAATATAGCTGGTACAGAACTCTAGTGTCTTATGTGCATTTTAACCCTTTAGCAATCTAACTTATGGACTTGGTTTTTCTGGCATTCACTGTGCAGCCAAAATGACAGGTCACCTGTATTCTATGGATCGGTACAATTATGGTGATACCATATTCTATACCATATTCTGGCACCTTTAACTTGTTTTTATATTTCCGTGTATGTCTTTTTTTGCAGGGCCAGATGTACTTTTTATTTATACCAATTTAGGGAATATCTATTGCTTTGATCACTTTTTATCCAAATTTTTAAAGAAAGACAAAGCTTTTATACTGTGTACTTTTATATGTGTTCTAATTTGAATTTTTTTTTTTTTTTTTTTTTCCATGCTGTCATTTGTAGATCGACTAGGGGTATTGAACCCCAGGGGGTCTTATCACTAATAAAATGCATTGCAATGCATTGTAAAATCATGGCACTTTATTACAGGTTGCATAGAGTGGCCTGTAATAGAAGTGTATGCTATACAACCATGGGAGACAAAGTGGCAAGGAGCATGCTTGGCCTGACACTCCACTTGAATAGGGGAACAGGACATTTTTCTTGTAATCAGTGGGGGTCCCAGCAGTCGAACCCTCAACGATTAACATGTTATCCCCTATCCTATGGATCGGAGATAAACCTAAAACTAGGGCTAAACCCTTAAAGGTACAAATAGAAACTTTTATACATTGCTGGAAAATTTGACCTACTGACTGTTCAGGTTCTGTGCATTATATTCACCACTTAATTTTAACAATGTAGCACAATTAATTTAATTAAAAGGTGTATTTTCTACCACACTGATACCATATATTGATAAGGTTTTCCAATAAGTTTCCGATTGGTGGTGGTCTGATGCCGGCACCCTCTCTAATGCTTAGATACTACAGCCCTTTCAGATTTGCTCTGACAGTACAGTCAGGATCATCTGCTTGGCAAATAACTGCAATACAATCATGTGAATGAGGCCACACAGCAGTTCCCACAGACAGAAGGTTGGTGAACAGTAATGTCATTTCATTTACATGGTAGCTGGGGGCCAGGTCTGACATCTCTGTATGACTAATATACCTGGCCTCGTAGACTGCAGGTCTGATCACTTGTGGGACTAAAATACTGTACAAAATGCATGTTAAATACTGTTAAAAATAAATATATATATACACACACACACCTATACCTCTATTTCCCCCTCATAAATCGAAAAAATGTTTAAGTGACAGGTGCTATTTCTCTATTTTGGCTTCAAAGACTGCATTGTAAACAGACCCCAACAGGGTCTTAAGGTTAATTTTTCAGTATATTATGTATATACAGGCAATTACCTAATCTACATCTTTTGCTCACCATTGATTTAGCAATCTGTACTTTACAACCATTTGACCCTTGTACTAGAAATTACCTCTCCATGTACAGATATCCTGGCGAGCCTGTGATAAATCTGTGCGCATACACTACCGTTCAAAAGTTTGGGGTCAACCAGACAATTTTGTGTTTTCCATGAAAACTCACTTTTATTTATCAAATGAGTTGCAAAATGAATAGAAAATATAGTCAAGACATTGACAAGGTTAGAAATAATAATTTTTATTTGAAATAATAATTTTCTCCTTCAAACTTTGCTTTTGTCAAAGAATGCTCCAATTTGCAGCAATTACAGCATTGCAGACCTTTGGCATTCTAGCTGTTAATTTGCTGAGGTAATCTGGAGAAATTTCCCCCCATGCTTCCAGAAGCCCCTCCCACAAGTTGGATTGGCTTGATGGGCACATTTTGCGTACCATACGGTCAAGCTGCTCCCACAACAGCTCAATGGGGTTGAGATCTGGTGACTGCGCTGGCCACTCCATTACAGATAGAATACCAGCTGCCTGCTTCTTCCCTAAATAGTTCTTGCATAATTTGGAGGTGTGCTTTGGGTCATTGTCCTGTTGTAGGATGAAATTGGCTCCAATCAAGCGCTGTCCACAGGGTATGGCATGGCGTTGCAAAATGGAGTGATAGCCTTCCTTATTCAAAATCCGTTTTACCTTGTACAAATCTCCCACTTTACCAGAACCAAAGCAACCCCAGACCATCACATTACCTCCACCATGCTTGACAGATGGCGTCAGGCACTCTTCCAGCATCTTTTCAGTTGTTCTGCGTCTCACAAATGTTCTTCTGTGTGATCCAAACACCTCAAACTTCGATTCGTCTGTCCATAACACTTTTTTCCAATCTTCCTCTGTCCAATGTCTGTGTTCTTTTGCCCATATTTATCTTTTCCTTTTATTAGCCAGTCTCAGATATGGTTTTTCTTGAGATGCACCTGTATGTAGTCTATGTTATAATCAATTAAATTAAGTTTTTAAAAAATGAAAGCTGGCGTAGATTTCAGGTATCATTTACATCAGTAAACTGGTGTAAATTAAAAAAAAATAAAAATAAAAAAAAAAACACCATGAAAGTGGTGTGGGTGGTGCAAAACAAAAAAAGAACTAGATTTTTGCTGAAAACTCAATTTGCGCAAAAAAAGAGCATCTTTCTTGAGCCTTGTACACCAGATAACTGGCGTATAAGGCATAATACATCTCCCTTAGCCCGTTTGTGTGCTTACTGTCGGCCGTGAATGAACAGCACGGCCAGCGCACAGATGATGTCCGTGTGCTGCCCGTCCTTCCGCGGCTAAATTCATTAAAATGAGTAGGAAACACGGGCACAAAATAGGACCTGTCCCATATTTTGCGGCCCGGACTGTTGGCCCACACAAGGGTCCGTGTAATTCACAGCCATGTGTACGGGACCATAGAAATGAATTGGTCAGTGTGCTATCTGAGAAAAACCCGAATAGCACACTGACCTTTCACACTGTAGTCTGCAAGGGGCTTTAATGAGGGCTTTTTTTACCTCAATTCTGCACCGTTCATACGTTTTTTCCAGCTTCCCAGTACAACATATAAAAAATTAAATTGTGCTATTATTAAGTGCAATTTGTCCCACAAAAACAAACCATCAGCTATGCAACAGAAACATTTACAAAGTTCTGGGTTTTGGACGGTTGCAGTGGGAAGGGGTTAAAGTTGAACTTATAATGGAAGTTTCAACACCTGGTCACCAACACAATTCCGCTCTTATTTCTGGTTCCCAGTAAGGTACACTTCTAAACCTTGGTCCTCTGTATTTCTTCTACCCCTGGATCCTAGCATGGCTCCACCTCCCTTTCCCATTTCACTGCTAACATTGATCATGATTCAGTCAGCACACTGAAGCCATGGAAGACCCTCAAGAACTTCCATTCTGGGATTGAGTTTACAAAAATTCTACCATTCCAGTAAAATCAGGACTGTTGGTATGTATGCTTGACACTTCAGTAGTTTTCCTTTTCAAGCTAAACAGACATGTCACACAACCACATGACAAAATGGCTGCATGTGTCAACTTTATTTGTGTCCCCAAAACGCAAACACTATCGAATATAACAGTGAAGCAGAAAGCCTTCCACTAGTACTGCCTGCAGCTTGCTGGAGACATTGGGGAGATAGATACTGTGTCAAAGGACTTGGGACTAATGGGGTGCATTATACTGTGGGGGTAGCCATGGACCACTGGGGAGCATTATACTGTGTGGGAACTGAGAACCACTGGGAAGCGTTATACTGTGTGAACGGGGGGCCACTGTTGAGCATTATATTGTGTGGGGGCAGTGAGGGGCCATTTTTCAGTTTAGAAGCCAATGGTTTCTAGCACTGCACAGCCACTAAACCCAGGTAGAGAAGGAAACCTGGGGTACATAGAATATGGTTATTCTGAAGGGTCTTTGCATCAAAAGAGAGAAGCAAAGAAAAAGAAAAAAAAAATCCTTTTAGGCCTCATGCATACCAAAAACACTTTTCAACTAATTTGCATATGAATAAAACAGCAAATTTTTTGATAATGGAGCTGCAAGGCTGAATAACAAAGGCATATTTGGAAAGTGTATAAAGAGCTCTACAAAGTATGAGATTACTAATTTCATGCTGACAAACTGCTTTTATATGAATTTTCTTGTCAGAGACAACCCATTACAAAACCTTGCAGCTAGGTGATCTGTCAACTGTCCTGGGTCCCATTCCCAGATCCCATAGCAATCTGCTCACTGTCTCATCGGGAGCCATGGCTAGCCACAGCAGGGAAAATTAACCTGTGTGTTACATGATGGACACCAATAGCGCCCAACGGATCCCATTGGCTGACAATGGGTGCTCATCGCAAATCATCAAGGAACCTGTCATTTTAACAGAAAAACAACGCTGCATGCTGTGTTATTTTTATAGTAAATATGACAATGGAATGGATCTGCATATTCGAATCTGCAAATGAAAATTCAATCTGGCTCAAAGTAGGAGGTCCAGAGGGCATATAGACAGGGGATGTCTTCATTAGCATTAGATAGCTCCTTTAAGGCTTCCACTCATTACACAAATCAAGTATGAATGTAATGACCTCCCAAAGGCCCATCACAGTGGGAAACTTCCTGCAAATGACTGTAAATACAGTACAAAGTAAATGGAATATTCTCCGCTGCTGGTGAGAAATCTTTCCACAGTGACCTACATTCCATCTGAGTAAATCAGCGGCTGCGGTGATCCCGCAGTATTTGTTTTATTTCCCGAGATAAATCTAGGGATGACTGAAGCAGCATCACTGTACACTGGCTCCGTATTTACGTGATCTAACACTAAAAATGCAGGCAGAATACTGTGGAAGAAGCTGCTCTGCCAAAGACATTCCTGCTGATCCTGACTGATTCTACTGTATAGCAGAGATCTTGCGGCGAGGGATTCCCTACGCAGGAGACATTCTTGTGAGCTTTCAGCTGAGAACTAGGAAAAACGTCTCAGCATCCATCTGTCAGCTGCTAGTCATATTACATACACGCAGTCGGTGCTGATAACACTACATAGCAGGAACTGCTTCCTGCTCTGATACCAACCAGATAACAGTCAGTGGTGGCTAATGTGTCTATACAGTGTTACTAGTCATTTATATGCACCGCTATAGTTAGATAAATCTATAAAAAACAACAACCTCTTATCCAAGTGTACAGAACATCAGTCACAAAGAAAATATTAAATACATAGACTTCAGTATAACAGAGGAATCACCCTGATGAGGAAACCTAGGTACTGAGCGGAGCCAGCTTCCTAAATTCCCACAGTACTACAATATATGTAGAGGGAGACAGAAGACTCCCTGAATCTAAGACTAACACTGAATTAATATATTGTTGTGGTGGACTCTCACATGGTGATGCTGCATTTTGTTTTAAGTATTCATGACACAACCCTTTTCCAAATGCCTCATTTGGGGCCTCTTGCTATCAGCCCTTGTTCTGGTAGACTTGAACTGTCCTTGTATTACAAGGACAGCCGTTTATCAGAATGTCCACATGTAATACAGTGTTTTCCCTGCAGTGGCCACTTCAGGGGAAATTCCTTGTTGGTACTGTCAAAATAAGCAATTTGTCGAGGGTGCTGAGAGAAGGACCCGGAGGGCTGAGCTAATCACCCTATTGGCCACATTTTGAAAGGGGCTTTCTTTAAATATGACCTTTTATCTCATCCATTTCTTTGTATATTTTCTTAGGCACTGTTTCACCGATTCTGGCCCCCTCCGTTCCTGAGCAATCAGTGCAGTTTTGCTGATTAGGATGTTTACTGTCAAGTAGATTAAGCAAGCAAGGGGGCGTGACACTAGAAAGCTAGAGAGAAAATTCCAACTGTGCCAGAGTTGATGGAGGTGGTGGCAGGTCCACCTTAAATGCAACAGCTAAATGTTACATAAAAACATGTACATAGATACTCTGGGCATTGTTTTCTGTTGGAAAACTAACATGCTGTTGTAGGGGGGTTAAATTGTTTATCTTTGTAGTGTTCAGATTTCAGTGCTGGTGACAGCGCCAAATGCCCCGCACAGACATGAAGTTAAAGGGGTTTTCAAGCAAATCCATGTTAAAGGTTCATAGAGGCATTAAAAAAAACTAAAGAAATCATACTCCCTCCAGTTCCCTGGCTTCTTGGTGGTCTCTGCCTCCTGGTTACGTGGGGCAAATCATTGCTGCTGCCAGTGAATGGAGGTCATTTCCTTCAAGTCAGGTAAGACCAGAAAGCAGAGACCAGTGAGAACCTAGAAAGTAGCATGGGATTGGTGAAGGGGTGCATTGTGACATTTCTATTTTTATGCCTCTCAAATCAGACAGAAACTCCTTGAAAGGCTTATTGCCACCACAGAAAACTTGGGCATATCCCTGTGAGCAATGGGGTCCAATTTCTGGTCTTAAACTGATACAGTCTTTACTACAGTCCATAGTTAAAATCACAATTCTAATACATTCTATAAGACAATAGATACAACACAAGACAATATTTGTGTTCAATTGATCCAGAACGTGGCACCTACCGACATCATTATGCCTTCAGCTGATCAATGTAGCATGTTTCATTACATGCTGTATTATGAAGGCAGTCCCCCTAAAAGCATTGCTGCACCATAAAGAGGCACCATATGGCAGTACATAGAGTGCTCAACCATCTTTATGAATCACAGGGACTTGGGTTGGCCATACAGGAGCTGTGTATACAGTTTTGATATGTGAAAGAAGACTACATGAAGGTTCTTTTTACACTTGCATTAGTTCTTTCTCATCAGGTTTCCATTACTTCTTGACAAAATAGTGTAACATGTGGCTCTTTCCTATCCAGCAAACAAACATAGAAGTCTGAAAGATGAATTATAAGTATATGGGGAAGGGGAGAGATCCTACAAGATCATCATGGATCAGTCAAAAATATAAGAATAGATCTGCCATACCCTTCATGCATTATGTAAGAATAAAAGACATGACACCAGTGTTAGAGCTTTAATAGATCCAGCTCTGATGGTTGGCAGTCCCAGACAGATACATAGTATGCATGCAGGCTGATATATATGATAAAGAGTGAGATAACAGTATATGTACTAGTAGGTACAGATGAGATATTATAAATGTACAGGTACAGTATGTATACTTGACAAATACAGTGTGACATTATCTGTATAGATGAAATGCAGTGTACAGTGTGTACATACTGTATGTATGTGTTGTGCTTATGTATAAAGAGATACAGTACTGTACATGTATACAGAGTTACAGCATTTCTACTGAGAGGGTACATGGATACAGACATGTACAGATAAGATACTGTATATATATAGATGAGATACAGTATACATACATATACTATATGTATGTAGTGTAGTGACATGCAGATGAGATACAAAACATGTATAGTTAGATACCTATATACATGCATTTATAAATGTATCTGTACATACAGATAAGATACAGCGTGTACATATACGTATAGATATACTGTACATGCTGTAGTATATACAGCTGAGATACAGTATGTGTACAGGTATGTATACAGTGTATCAAAGACACATGTATGCAGCTATGTACAGTTGACACTATATACATATAGATCTATACATATACTGTATGTATAGAGGATATACTGTACTGTAGTTATGCACAGATGTGATACAGATACAACATATCTACAGAGAAGATGCATGTATCCAGTCATGCAGGGAGGAGATGGTGTATATATAGATACAGAATGAGTTACAAACACAGGTATATATGCTATATGTACAGGTAGCTATAGATCAGCCACATGAGAGAAGTATACAGCTGGTATATCTATATGTACATATACTATATGTATAAGTATACTGTAGTTATATACAGATGATACAGTACATCTACAGAGAAGGTACATGTATACAGCTATGTACAGATGACAGTATACACATAGATCTACATACACTGTGTAAATGATATACTGTACTGTAGTTATGTACAGATGAGATACAGTATATAGATACAGCATATCTAGAGAGGAGATACATGTATACAGTCATGTACACTTATCTAGAGATACAGGATTAGATACATGGCTACAGACACAGGAATATACGGGGTATATAGGAGGTAGCTTTCGATCAGCCACATGAGAGGTCTTGCAGGTATAGTCTATAGGTGTGGGCTGGGGCACAGTAGTGCAGCACTTACTTCCCGAGCTCCTCGAAGAGCTGGTACTCGTCCGTGAACCTGGTGCAGGTGGTGGTAGAAGCCATGCCGCCGCCTCCTCCTCCTCCTCCCCCCGGCTTCCTCCTCGGGTGGTGCAGGGTCGGGGTGCTGGGGGACGCGCAGCAGCGCACAAATACACACGAGAAACGGCACCGGCGGAAGGTGCGAGGGCGCAGGACAGCTCCTAACCTGAGCCTGCCAGTGCTGATGCCCGGCTCACTGCCCTCCTTGTCCCCCTCTCCTCCACCTCTCCACCACTGAGCACGCAGCACGGTCACCGGCCTCCGTTCTCAGCCCTCGTACAATGGTGTAGTTAGTGTCGTCTCTCCTCACCGTCCCTTGTGTGTGGGAGGCACATCAATAACGGCGGGAACTGCCGGGGCAAGTAGCCAGAGCAACTAACTTCTGCCACAGTAAGTCACCTCAAGGTGTGCCAGCCTGGTGCCTCATAGGAGCCGCAGATAATCCCAGAGCAGCTAACCTGTTCCTCCCACCCCGCTGCTTCTAATGAGAGCCCGAGCAGAGCGGCTCAGGATTATGTTATGTAGGTTAGATGTGCTCAGCGAGTGCTATGAGCCACCCAGTCCCGCTACGTGTGTGGATGGCGGCGCCCCCTGGCGGCAAAGTAGCGGCACATTCCGGCATAGAGGGGATGGCGAGAATAACAATCACTCTGTAGTCCCTAAGTGCAATGACACCTGCCTGAGCACAGGAAGCACTACTCTACCCACTAGTGTCGCACTACTCCTCCCATCGCGCTGCGGCTCGGCATTCATGTATATTCCTCGTCTGAAATGTAGCGCAAGGGATTATGGGTCTACAATGCTGCATCAAGATCTCTTCTATGGTGTCACATTTTAAGAGCTTGATGTAAAATGTAACACAAGTAAACTCAATTTCTGTATGATCATTTATTGAAAAAAGAGGAAGAGTAAACTAAGCAGTCTTCTACAATGTCGACAACAGGCTTTCTCAAGCCTTGCTATGGTTTAACACTGGAAGTAAATACCGCCACCTAGCCACCATAAACAATGAACAACTAATGTCTTATGAACTTCCAAAGTCACAACAATCACAAAAATACAATTATATCATTTCTATCATTCAGATAATCCATCCTACCTCCCGCCGCAGCAGTAGTTTATGTTGATCCCCTGCCGCTGCAGGATAGGGGACCCACTCTGGCAAACTGCAGGCAGCACAGATCCACATCTTGGATAAGATGTAGCGATCCTGAGCCTGATCTATTTGATTTGTAGAGTTCCCTGAACCTCACATATAAACGATGAATTGTCTTCCTTAAATAATATCTACCACAAGGGCAGATAATCACATATACAAACAAAATAGGTATAATGGGGTCTACCCTGGCTAATATCTATTTAGCAGTCTTTAAAGCAAAACGTGTTCACAACCCAAAATACATGCCTTGTCCCACCCTGCCCCATCCCAATCTTCCCACATTCACACAATGTGGTGAGCAAGGTGCAGAATGAGGGTTGTGGCACACCAGAGGCGTAACTAGCAAAGACTGGGCCCCTCATGGCATAATGCCCCCTTTCCTGGCCCCCACACAGTATAACGCCCCATTTACACACACTATAATGTAAAGTGGCCTCCAGACAGTATAATGCCCCATAGCGGCCACTCCTCACAGTATAATGTCCCATAGCCGTCCCTCCACAAAGTATAATGTCCCATAGCGGCCCCTCCACACAGTATAATTGGATATAGAGGTCCCTCAAACACAGTGTAATGTTCCATAGCAGCCCCTCCACACAGTATTATGTCCCGTTTTGGACCCTCCACACAGTGTTATGCCCTGTTGTGGACCCTATATTATTCATTGCAAATATTGCAAAACTTTTGAGTTATTATTATACTCTGGGGTCTTTTCAGACTCCAGAGTATAATGATCGGAGGCCAGAGGAGGTGAAAATCATAAAAACCAGTGGTACTCACCTGCTGTTTTCAGTCCTCTTCAATGACGTCACAGACATGGGTTATTATGCCTCACAAAGCCAGCCTGACCCACGTGTGTCTGTGACGTCACTACAGAAGCCCAAAGACAGTATGGAGTCGCGCCAGAGCCCAGGAGAGGTGAGTAACACTGGTTTTTATGTTCGCTCCCCTCCCCTGGGCCTCCAATCATTATACTCTGGGGTCTAAAGCAGTGTCGGACTGGGATGTCTAGGGCCCATCAGTGGAATTGCTTCAAGGGGCCCGCCATCAGGACCCCTGCAGATCAGCGGTACCGAGACAGGGCGGCAAAAGGTAATAACATGTTGGGAGCCATGTTGCTCACCCACCATACCATGTGCACCACTGCACTACCTAAACCCACTGCTACACCCTGTATGGCAAGTGAATAGTATGGCTCTTAGAATTGTTACCTGTGGCCGCACTGTCCTGTAAAAGCTGATCTACAGAGGTCCTGGCTGTTGTATCATCGCAGATGTAATATTGCTGGCCTATCCTAAGGACAGGCCATCAATATTAGAAATATGGATAAATCCTTTGAAGAGGTTGTCCAGGAATTGGCACAACCCATGTCCCTTGCGGGAGGTGTAAAATAAAAAAATAAAAAATCATACTCACTTGTCCCTGGCGTTCCGTTGTCCGCTGCCAGTGTCCTTTCAGTCTCGTGCCGGCGACTCCTTGCTGGGAGTCCTGCACCTCATGTGACCGCTAAAACCAATTAGGTACAGGATTTCCAGAAATGAGGGGCCACCATGAGACCGAACAGATAGAGGCAGGGGACAATGGGGTGCTGGGGACAGGCGAGTATGCTTTTTTTGAATTTTTTTTTTTTATTTTTACACCCTCCCTGGCGGCCGCCACAGTGGTCGCTCTAGTTTATGGACAACCTCTTTTAAGGGGTTGTCTGGGCCAAATTTTTTTATGGCCACTTCACTGGTCCCCCCATACGGTGGCCTCTTCACTAGTCCCCCATACTGTATGGGGAACAGTGATGGAGCCATTATATTGTGTGGGAGCAGTGATGGGGGATAACATCCTGTGGAGGGGACATTAAACTGTGTGGGGCATATTAAAGGGGTTGTCCAGAGTTACCTTTTTTATGGCCTAAGGTCAGGATAGGCCATAAATACCTGATCAGTATGGGGCTGACACACGGCCCTATCAGCTGTTCGGAGCCACTTCCGGCACCCGTTCTGTACACAACACAGGGCCGGAAGCAGAAAGATCCATCCGCTGTTTAGTTTCCCGGCGCCTTCACTGCAGCTCAGTTCCTACTGACTTCAATAAGTGCTGAGATGCAGTGAAGGTGCCCGGATAATACACAGTGGACAGAGCTTTCTGCTTCTGGCCCCGTATTGTGTACAGGACGGGCGCCAGAAGTGGCTCCGTACAGCTGATCAGTCCAAGGTCAGCCCCGTACAGATAAGATATCTATGGCCTATCCTGAGGATAAACCATAACAAATTATGCCTGGACAACCCCTTTAATATACTCCCCTAATGAGCCACACTTTAAAGAGGTTGTCCAGTATAATTTTTGTCTTTTTTATAATTAGTCCGGGAGAAGTTAATCCCCCCCCCCCAAAAAAAACAAAAACATACTAAACATACTCACCTGTCTCCGGTGCTCCGGTGTCAGCAGGTCCCAGCACGGTCCGGTCCTGCAGCTCCGCTGTCTTCTTTTGCCGGAAGTCCTCACTGGCTGTGACGTCCCAGGTCCCTTCCTTTAGGCTGCTGATTGGCTTCAGGGGTCATGTGACGTCACAGGTAGTCATGTGCAGGGGGAACTTGCGCTGGAAGAAAACAGAGCTGCAGGCCGAACCGCGCTGGGAGACACTGGGGACAGGAGAGAAAGTTTGTTGTTTTTTTTTACCTGCCCCAGTGTAATTAAAAAAAAAAAAAATGTTATCCTGCACAACTCCTTTAATGTCCCCCAGGCTATTGGCCTCCATCACTGCCCCTCCAATGACCCCATCAATGGTCCCCATACAGTATAGGGGACCAGTGAAGGGGCCACTGTACAGGGAGGAATATTGATGTTTATATGCCCATACAGTGGCCCCTTCACTGGTCTCCACTATAGCAGTATTGGAGTTTCTGCGACTTAGGTATTGTTATGCTGGAGCCCTAGAGCAGGCACCAGCGTAACAATACAGTGAGAAATTAGCTGGGGTGGGAGGGGGGGATTACAACTCTCAACAGACCCAGAGCATCTGGAGTTGTTAGGGGTTGTAGTTATCAGAGTTGTCAGTGAAGTTGAAAGATTTGGGGGCAAAATAGGGGGAAAAATTGTTTTTTTGTTTGCGTGGTTAAGTTGTACTTACCTTTCACACTGCTGGTCTGGGCTCCTATGCAGAAACCCGCCGCCGCGCACAGCATCAGTACGTCAGTGACGCTTGCAGCAACAAACTGCAACTGGATTGGTTCCATTGGCTGCCCATCAGGATCCCCCTACCCCCTCCCTAGAGTAAACTCTTGATAGTGACGGTTATGGGTGCTGCAGCGATATCTCAGATACTTGAAAGAGATACAGCTTTAGTACCCACAACCGCAGTTGTCAAGAAGATGGTGAATAAGCAGCGCAGCACCCAGCATGTAAACAATACTTGGACAGTATAATATGCTCCGCAGTGTCCCCAACACAGCATTATATGCTCCGCAGTGGCCCCAACACAGCATTATATGCTCCGCAGTGGCCCCAACACAGAATTATATGCTCCGCAGTGGCCCCAACACAGCATTATATGCTCACAGTGGCCCCCACACAGCATTATATGCTCTGCAGTGGCCCCCACACAGCATTATATGCTCCGCAGTGGCCCCCACACAGCATTATATGCTCCGCAGTGGCCCCAACACAGCATTATATGCTCCGCAGTGGCCCCAACACAGCATTATATGCTCCGCAGTGGCCCCAACACAGCATTATATGCTCCGCAGTGGCCCCCACACAGTATTATATGCCCTCAGTGGCCCCAACACAGCATTATATACTCTGCAGTGGCTCCCACACAGTATTATATGCCCTCAGTGGCCCCCACACAGTATTATATGCCCTCAGTGGCCCCCACACAGTATTATATGCCCTCAGTGGCCCCCACACAGTATTATTATGCCCTCAGTGGCCCCCACACTGTATTATATGCGCACAGTGGCCCCCACACTGTATTATATGCCCACAGTGGCCCCCACACAGTATTATATGCCCACAGTGGCTCCCACACAGTAATATATGCCCTGAGTGGCTCCCACACAGTATTATATGCCCACAGTGGCCCCCACACAGTATTATATGTCCACAGTGGCTTCCACACAGTATTATATGCCCTGAGTGGCCCCCACACAGTATTATATGCTCCGCACTGGCCCCAACACAGCATTATATGCTCCGCAGTGGCCCCAACACAGCATTATATGGTCCGCAGTGGCTCCCATACAGTATTATATGCCCTCAGTGGCCCCCACACTGTATTATATGCCCACAGTGGCTCCCATACAGTATTATATGCCCTCAGTGGCACCCACACAGTATTATATGCCCTCAGTGGCCCCACACAGTATTATATGCCCACAGTGGCCCCCACACAGTATTATATGCCCTGAGTGGCCCCCACACTGTATTATATGCTCACAGTGGCCTCCACACAGTATTATATGCTCTCAGTGGCACCCACACAGTATTATATGCCCTCAGTGGCCCCAAACAGTATTATATGCCCACAGTGGCCCCCACACAGTATTATATGCCCTGAGTGGCCCCCACGCTGTATTATATGCCCAAAGTGGCCTCCACACAGTATTATATGCCCTCAGTGGCACCCACACTGTATTATATGCCCTCAGTGGCCCCACACAGTATTATATGCCCTCAGTGGCCCCCACACAGTATTATATGCCCTGAGTGGCCCCCACGCTGTATTATATGCCCAAAGTGGCCTCCACACAGTATTATATGCCCTCAGTGGCCCCACACAGTATTATATGCCCACAGTGGCCCCCACACAGTATTATATGCCCTGAGTGGCCCCCACACTGTATTATATGCCCTGAGTGGCCCCCACACTGTATTATATGCCCACAGTGACCCACACACACTATTAGGTGCTCCACAGTGGCCCCCCCCACCCCCAGAGCCAGTGCTATTATTATACTCTGGGTTCTCCTCAGACCCCAGAATATAATAAGTACAGGTCCAGGAGAAGTGTTTAAAAATAACAACCACTTATACTCACCTTGTCTTACCTCTCCGGGGTATCCTCGCTCCGTCCTGCTGTCTTTACCATCTTCCTTGGTCCCCTGGTCTCCACGTCCTGTGTCCCAGACGTCACTGCTGAGGCCTGTGATTGCACCTCAGCGGTCACGTGGGACGCGATGACATCATTACGTTAGCGCGCTCCATGTCACCGCTGGGGCCTAATCACAGGCCCCTGCAGTAAGGCCGGAAAAGTGTCGGAGACGATGCTGAGTCCAGGACAGCCAGGTGAGTATTTTTTTTTTGTCACTTCCCCTGGGCTGGCATCTAATGGAAAGGGGCCGGCCCCTTTCCATTAACAATAGGTATAGCGGTCGGGGAACCAGGCCTTCCCCGACCACTATCATGATAGTCCGGGGCCCCGGCCATTTCCAGCGAGCCCCGCACCCCTCTGGCCACGATCATTACGCCACTGTCCATTGGTCAGGGGCCCGATCGGGATGGTCAGGAGCCGGTCGGGCCCCTGACCGTCCTGATCAGACCCTTGACCTTTGCATTGGCAAAATGAGTACTAATAGTCGGGGCTCGGGGCCCACTGGGGGATTCACCGGTTCCCCGGTGGGCCAGTCCGACCCTGGTCTAAAGAGACTCCACAGTATAAAAATAGCAGTATTTGTTCGGGTTTGCCCAACAAATACTCTTGCCACGGCCTTACTTACCGATCCCCGCTCCTGCTCACGGCCACCTCCGCTTCCCCTTCTGCCCTCCAGGGGGCCCCCGTGTGTCCCATATCACGTTGCTGGGACACACGTGGGGGTCCTGGAGGGCAGAAGGAAAAGTGAAGGAGGTCATGAGCAGGAGCGGGGAAAGGTAAGTAAATAGGGCCCATTACCTGCTGGTATTACTCCAGTAGGTAATGGCCTATTAAAAAAAAAAAAAAACAAGCATCAGGGGCCCACTGGGTCCCCTAAGGTTGCGGGCGCCGTATATCAGCTGCTACGGCGGTACTTACGCCACTGTGGCACACATTTGGCACCAGAAATGGCCTTGTAACAGATGTGCTCCGCAATATCATCCCTCTACGCCAGAAAACTTTCATAGAGGGATTGATAAATATCCCCCATTGTCTTCTTTATATGAGCGGGATCTCCATCACAGTTCAGGGACTTCATCCCATGCCTCAATCAGGTCAAGCAGATGAACACGAGGTTTACATGTAGTTATGGAGATCAACAATTGAAATTTTTTGATGTTTTGGTTATGTTAGGGGGGGGAAAGGATCGCATCAGATGACAGTACATCGTAAAACTACAGAGGTAAATTCATTACTGCACTTCAGAGTTTACACCCTAAACATTAAACATGTGGCAACATACAGGAAGTTTTGCTGCCTGAGGAGGCTGAATAGTGATACATCTCAGGGTATTTTCACACAGAGTTTTTTGCAGGCTGACAAAATCAGCTTCAGGAATTAGGAAATGTTTTTTTTGCCACTTTTTTTACATGATGCCTTTTTTTGTCATGGTTTTTGTTGCGGTTTTTTGCTTCAGCACACTATATGGACCTGGAAACTTCCCTTTAAAAATACTTGCGGTTTTTGCAAAAACCACATCATAAATCTTGTCACATTTTTTCAGGCCTCCCATTGATTTCAATGGGTTTTTCAAGGCGGAATCTGCCTGAAGATAGGTAATGTCACTTGTTTTTCCCCCTAGCTGAAAAAATCAGGTAGAGGAAAAAAAACTGTTACTGACTCCCATTGAAATGAATGGGAGGCATTTTTTGAGGCGGATTTTGAGGAGGATTCCACCTCAAAATCAGCCTGCAAAAACTCTGTATATGTATGTCGGAAAATGAATAGGAATTTTCACCCGCGGTCTAGCTGCGACAGGATGTTAATGCAATGCATCGGCATTCCGTAGCGGCTTCCCGCTCTTGATCAGGTCCAGATGAATAGGCCAAATCAGCAGGGAGTATCGAGCCGCGGACTCCGTGGCTGAATCAGCTGTGGAATCCGCAGCAAGATCGAGCAGGACGCCTGCTGTGATCTCTGCCTTCCATTGAAAACAATGGGAGGCGGATTCCGAGAGGAATATGCCCGGATTCGGGGGCAAAATCCGTGGCAAATTCCTCCATGTGAACATACCCTAATAGGGATACATCCCATTTTCGGAGGCAATCTTCTAAATTGAAGAGGCGTTCGTATTAAAGAGGGTATCACAAATGCATGTTAGATGAGGCCCATAAAAAGGCATCCAAGTTTACACAGGCTGACCTGGTTCGGAGGAGACCTATGAAAGGTTAGAGCTGTGGCACTCTTCTTTACAATATAGTCCACATTCGGCAGCCGTCCATAGAGCAATTATAAATGACTAACATATTGTCAGGAGGGATCCTGATTTAAAGAGGACCTTTCACATCCACATTGATGTGCGGTATTATATACCGCTAGAAAGCCAACAGTGTGCTGAATTTAGCGCACTTTCGGCTTTCCCAGTATGTGCCTGGACATATCGGTGGTGTTAATTTTGGCACCAATATCTCCCCACTGTCAGAAGGGCGGGCCTTACAGCCTAGCATCATGGCTTCACAGTCTAGGCTATGAGAAACAGTACAAGTCTATGGAAGAGTACTGTACAGTCAGGTGGGGCTCCTCACAGCCCAGCGATGACACTAGACTGTATGGCCCGCTCTTCTGAAAGTGGGGAGATATCAGTGCCAAAATTACTGGCACCTATACCTCCACCACCGGGGCGCTTGCCAGGAAAGCCGACAGCTTTATAGCAATATATAATACCACACATCGATGAGGACGTGAAAGGTCCTCTTTAAAGGTGTTATGTCATTAAAAGTATTTATCAGGTTTGGTATTTATCAGGTTTGGGTTAGTCATATCTTATCCAACATGTGCAATTCACATAATGCGGATCTGTCCTACCTGCGGTTTGCTGGAGTGGGTCCCCTATCTTGTAGCAGGAGGAGATTGATATAAACTACTGCTGGGGCGGGAGGCAGGAAGGATTATATGCACAGATGCAGCCAGTCCACTTGATACGAATGATAGAAATTATGTAATTGTATTTTTGTGATTGTTGTGACTATAATGGGGTCTGCTGTTTCAAAACTGAAACCAGTGGAGAGAGAAGTCCTCGTGTTCACCTCTCAGCTGAGAGCAGAGTTACCGTAGGTCTGTATGCCCTTCATATTGTATACATTATTTATTTATTTATTTATTTATTATGGTTACTTATATAGCGCCATCATATTCTGCAGCGCTTTACAGACATTGACAGTCACTGTCCCATATAGGGCTCACAATCTACATATATCTCATATTTAGGCTATTTGAAACCTTAAATGTGCTGACATCACTCACAATTTCATTTAGAATGTGATCCCTTGGGTCATCAGCTGGTACCCTGGCTAAGACTGACAAGTAGGGAACCCCACTCTAGAACATCTATAGCCTTTATAAAGCATATGAAGGGGGTTGTCATCTTGGCACAACCCCTTAAACCCCTTTTGACACCATCAGACAATCATATGACCACCAGGCCAGGAGGAAGCCACAAGATGGTGGCCTTAATAGATGTATACACAGTGCTCATTTTGGGCTGTGTATACAGTGATTGGGAACACAGGGACAGTAATAATCCCAGACTTTTTTGGGGAAATCCAGTTGACA
Organism: Leptodactylus fallax; assembly: GCA_947044405.1. NCBI lineage: Eukaryota > Metazoa > Chordata > Amphibia > Anura > Leptodactylidae > Leptodactylus > Leptodactylus fallax. The sequence continues at coordinate 2,509,179 of CAMRHE010000087.1, read as the reverse complement.
GCTGGCTCCATTCTTCTGCATCTGCACAGTCTTGTGCAGCTGTTAAAGAGTACCCGAGTTTTCATGAAAAGTTGAAATATCTACAAGGTCTTACTGTGCAATCTGTTCTCTAGCTCTATGAGGATTCATATGTGGTGTTCTATCAGTTTTTCTGCTGCTAAAATCCCCATTATGGCTGCAGAACTTTTACACTTATCTCTCAGGCTATGGGCGTGTACAATAAGGGGTAGTCTGCCCCTCCCCTATCCATTGTAACTACTACTGGTTAATTTACATGTAATTCTGCTAGTAGTAATGATACTATAGCAAAGATAGCTCAGAAAAGCCCAAGTGAGCATAATATAAAAGATCTAGTAAGACTGAACTACAAATACAGGAAAAAAAAACATCCCTGACACATGAAAATGGTAATCTATGAGCTCAATCAGGAATGCTGCTTGCCTGTGAATAATATCCCATCTGTAATCACACAAGCTGCCATAAGTAGATACACAAGTATGTAAAAAGTACATAAAAAGACTTTTCTTACATTGTGAGATGTGCAGAATGTTCAGTCCACTGCAGAGAGAAAGGATTTTGCAGATATGCTGTGAGGAAAACAGCCCTTCCCCTCTCTATTCATTGAGTGAAGAGACCAGTCCCTTCTCCTTCTACTCACTGTGAAGCCATCATGCTTTTTAGTGGAATCTATGAATGGGACTTCCTTAGTAACAGGAATTGAACTGCAAATTAGCTAGAAGGGAGACACCTAGTGCAGAAAGAGGTTTTTCTGGTTGAAAGAAACATTTTTAATTTCATTACATTTTTACCAAGAATCACGTGCACTATTAAATTAGTCTAAGTTATCTGCAAAGTTTGGGACCATTTAACTCTGCTAGGTCATACCAATACATCATTGCTTAGTTGTGTAGTCAATGGATAATTGGCAAGAGGTTAAAGAGAGAGTCATTGTGCATGCTTGTCAGCTGCTTCATTCAATAGGATAATATGAAATCCTCGTTCTTGTGATAGGTAGGGGCTCTCTGACCAAAAATATTACACAGTATATATACCCAATATTTACTCTGAATAGTGTGTGAACTGAGTACTACATGTGTGCATCTGTGTTGCTACTCTTAGGCTTTGTTCACACAGAGTTTTTTTGCAGGCGGATTTTGACGCGGAATCCGCCTCAAAATCTGCCTGAAAAAACGCCTCCCATTCATTTCAATGGGAGTCAGTAGCAGTTTTTTTCCTCTAGCAGATTTTTTCTGCTAGCAGAAAAAAAAAGGGACGTGACCTATTTTCAGGCGGATTCTGCCTGGAAAAACCTATTGAAGTCAATGGGAGGCGGAAAAAACGTGGTTTTTAATGAGAAGCTTCCAGGTCCATACAGTATGCTGGAGCTAAAAAAAAAACGGCAAAAACCACGACAAAAAACGCGTCATGTTAAAAATCGTGTCAAAAACCCGTTTCCTAATTCCTGAAGCAGATTTTTTCAGCTTGCAAAAAACTCAGTGTGGTCATACCCTTACAGATATCTACTATCCAGATGAATTGTGTACTGTAAAAAAAAAAAACAATAAAGTGATAAACATGTGGAATATGTTTACTTAAGGCACGGAGTTTGTGCCTCAAACCTCAAAGAGTATCTGTCAAACAAAAGAGTGAAGAGTTCTCTATTGCACCATACCATACATTCTTTATGTGTCAGGACCTATTAGGCTAGGGGAGTACTGTCCTGTATGCTGCATCTACAGTAAATATATATACTGTATATATACAGTACAGACCAAAAGTTTGGACACACCTTCTCATTCCAAGAGTTTTTTGTATTTTCATGACTATAAAAATTGTAGATTCACACTGAAGGCATCAGAACTATGAATTAACACATGTGGAATTATATACTTAACAAAAAAGTGTGAAACAACTGAAAATATGTCTTATATTCTAGGTTCTTCAAAGTAGCCACCTTTTACTTTGATTACTGCTTTGCACACTCTTGGCATTCTCTTGATGAGCTTCAAGAGCTAGTCACCTGAAATGGTTTTCACTTCACAGGTGTGCCCTGTCAGGTTTAATAAGTGGGATTTCTTGCCTTATAAATGGGGTTGGGACCATCAGTTGTGTTGTTCAGAAGTCATGTGGATACACAGCTGATAGTCCTACTGAATGGAGTGTTAGAATTTGTATTATGGCAAGAAAAAAGCAGCTAAGTAAAGAAAAATGAGTGGCCATCATTACTTTAAGAAATGAAGGTCAGTCAGTCCGAAAAATTGGGAAAACTTTGAAAGTGTCCCCAAGTGCAGTGGCCAAAACCATCAAGCACTACAAAGAAACTGGCTCACATGAGGACCGCCCCAGGAAAGGAAGACCAAGAGTCACCTCTGCTGCGGAGGATAAGTTCATCCGAGTCACCAGCCTCAGAAATCGCAGGTTAACAGCAGCTCAGATTAGAGACCAGGTCAATGCCACTCAGAGTTCTAGCAGCAGACACATCTCTACAACAACTGTTAAGAGGAGACTGTGTGCAGCAGGCCTTCATGGTAAAATAGCTGCTAGCAGGCCCGGTTTTAGACAAAGTGGGGCCCTGGGCAAAATTAAAAGCGGGGCCCCAAATGCTGATATGCAAATAACACCATCACCTTGCAGTGGCAGCCCCTATAATAACGCCTCCTTTCTGCCAACAAAAAAGTAATAACAAGCCCCATTTACCACACACAATTCAAATGAGCACCTTTGTGCCGCCTAATAGATTTTTGCACCCAGTCATCAGTTATTATTGCGCCTCCTTATAAATAATAGTCCCTGCTTATAAATAATATTACACCTTTATCAGTAATAGCGCCCTTATAAATGATAAATAGTGCCCTGTATCAGTAATATTCCCCCTTATCAGTAACAGACACCCCGTAAAAATAATACTACTCCCTTATAAATAATTGCCCTCTCATAAATAATAGTTACCCTTATAAATAATAGTCCCCATTATCACTAATAGCCCCCTTTATAAATAAGCCCACTTAACAATTATACCCCCCTTATAAAAAGTTCCCCTCTTATAAATAATAGCTCCCCCCTTATAATGGATGCCTTATATATAATAGTTCCCCCCTTATAAATAATAGCCCATCTTATAAATAATAGTTCCCCCTTATAATAGCCCCCTCATACTTAAGTTTCCCAATTATATATAGTAACCCACCCCTATATATAATAGTTCTGCGTTATACAGTGTCGGACTGAAGGGCCTTAGGCCCACCAGAGAAACTTGTTCTGGGGCCCCACCCAACAGCTTCCTGCTAATAGCCTACACCACGGCTCCTTCACTGAAGTCTTACATATGTGCTGACTATCCGGTGTTACTGAGTATGTTCCCAGTATAGTCAGCCCCTATAGTACTGTGCAGGCCCCAATAACTCCATGGCGAGCTCATGCACAGTACTGTATGGGAAATGACATGGCCATGGGGCACTACATGTATGTGCAAGATTATAGTGAGGGAGCTGTGATACAGACATAGCACACAGGGCTGCCAGCAGGAATTGTGAGCCCCCTCCCCCACAGTATAATGCTCCACATGGTGTATAATGCTCCACAGTATAAAATGCTCTCCTGAGCCCTCCAGTTTCCCCACATGGTATGTAAGGCTCCACACAGTATAATACTCCACAGTGGCCCACACAGTATACTACCCCTTAGTGGCCCCAGACAGCGCAGTATGCTCCCCAGCAGACCCACACAATATAATATGCTCCATACAGTATGATATGTACCTCACAATGCCCCCCCAGTATAATGCTCCAGTGGCCTAACACAGTATAACATGCTCCATAATGACCTCCACACAGTATAATATACACCCCAGAGGGGTTCCCCCAGTATAATGCTCCACAGTGGTCCCCCACAGTATAATATGTTCCCCACAGTCCCCCCCAGTATAATGCTCTACAATGGCCTCACAGAGTATCATATGCTCTCGAAAAGCCCCACACAATATAATACACTCCACAGTGGCCCCACACAGTATAACAGGCTCCCCACACTGTCCCTTCCCCCAGTATAAAGCTCCACAGTGGCCCATAGTATAATATGCTCCCCAGAGGGCCCCCGCTAGTATAATGCTCCACAGTGCCCCCTCCAGTATTTTGCTCCACAGTGGCCCCACGCAATATATTATTCTCCCCAGAGCGTCCCCCCAGTATAATGTTCCACAGTAGGCCCCACGCAGTATAATATGCTCCCCAGAGGGCCCCCTAGTATAATGCTCATTAGTCCCCGCCGAATAATGCCCCACAGTGGCGCCACACAATATAATATGCTCTGCTGATGGCCCCCCCAGAATAATGCTCCACAGTGAACCCACTCAGTATAACATGCTCCAGAAATGGCCTCCACACAGTATAATATACTGCCCAGAGAGGTTTCCCCAGTATAATACTTTACAGCGGCCCAAAACAGTATAATATGCTCTCCAGAGCCCCCCCCCAGTATAATGCTCCACAGTGGCCCTGCACAGTCTTTTCAAACCCCAGAGTATAATAATCGATGGCCCGGGGGAGGTGAGGGAAAATAACAAACAGTTATACTCACCTTGTCTTACACTCCTGGGCCTCCTCACGCTGCTCTGTTATTCCCGCCGGCGCTGGCTTCTTCTTCTCTGCGGCTGACGTCACGCGTTGTGGACGTCACTGCTGAGGCCTGTGATTGGGCCTCAGCGATTACGTGGGGCACGCTGTCAGCACGCCCCACGTGATCGCTAAGGCTGAGGCCTGGCCTCAGCGGTGATGTCCGGAACGCCAGAAGATGACGTCGGACGCCAGGACAGGTGAGTAAAAATGTTTGTTATTTTTACTCACCTCGGAAAGGGGCTAGCGGTCCCTTTCGGTTATTGATTTGGCCGGGTCTGACTCCGGGATCCGGAGTCATCAGGTTCCGGATCCTGGGGGCCCCTTTGGGGACGGGGCCCTGGGCAATTGCCCACTTTGCGTCCCCTAACGCCGGCCCTGGCTGCTAGGAAACCACTGCTAAGGACAGACAACAAACAGAAGAGGCTTGTTTGGGCTAAAGAACACAAGGAATGGACATTAGACTTGTGGAAATCTGTGCTTTGGTCTGATGAGTCCAAATTTGAGATCTTTGGTTCCAACCACCATGTCTTTGTGTGACGCAGAAAAGGTGAACGAATGGACTCTACATGCCTGGTTCCCACCGTGAAGAATGGAGGAGGAGGTGTGATGGTGTGGGGGTGCTTTGCTGGTGACACTTTTGGGGATTTATTCAAAATTGAAGGAATACTGAACCAGCATGGTTACCACAGCATCTTGCAGCGGCATGCTATTCCATCAGGTTTGCGTTTAGTTGGACCAGACTGTGTAAGGGCTATTTGACCAAGAAGGAGAGTGATAGGGTGCTACGCCAGATGACCTGGCCTCCACAGTCACCAGACCTGAACCCAATCGAGATGGTTTGGGGTGAGCTGGACCGCAGAGTGAAGGCAAAAGGGCCAACAAGTGCTAAGCATCTCTGGGAACTCCTTCAAGACTGTTGGAAGACCATTTCAGGTGACTACCTCTTGAAGCTCATTAAGAGAATGCCAAGAGTGTGCAAAGCAGACATATTTTCAGTTGTTTCACACTTTTTTGTTAAGTATATAATTCCACATGTGTTAATTCATAGTTTTGATGCCTTCAGTGTGAATCTACAACTTTTATAGTCATGAAAATACAGAAAACTCTTGGAATGAGAAGGTGTGTCCAAACTTTTGGTCTGTACTTTATATATATATATATATATATATATATATATATATATACTAGCAGAAGGACCCGGCTTCGCACGGGTATATTTCATTTTTTGTTTGTGTAGTGACCCCATAAGAATTGGCCAGTTTTGCACTTGACATCCAGTATGGCAGTCCAGTATAGGTACATTCTATTTATGGCTGTTTTGCTATGGAAACCTGGTAAATGAAATGTGAACTTATATTGGCTGATACACGTCATATGACTGAATATTTAAAGACCTGTGAACTGCTATTGACTCATACAGGTCATAAATAGCTTGGTTGCTATGGAAACCTGGTGTAAAGCTGTGTGTATGTCAAGACTGAAGAACCTGCGATTTTCCATTGGTCCATAAGCGTCATGTGATCATGTGTATCTCAGTTTGGATATCAGTGAAAGACCTTCAATCGGTTGTTATGGAAAACCTGGAGTAAAGCTGTGTGTATGTGACCTTGTGTAACAGTGTAATCCACAGCACCCTGCCCCTTTAAAGCTGACCTACAGCAGTGAAGAAAAATGGCTGGGTTGTTATGGAAACATGGAGTGCAGCTGTATGCATGTGGTTGACAATGCCTTGTCAGATTGGAGACGAGCTTGGGTCTGCTGGGTTGTTTCAGCAGCTCGCTGTTGTCTGTGACATATCTTGTCAGATTAGAGACAGGCTTGGGTCTGCTGAGAGTTTTCATTAGCTCGAGCAGCAGCCATGCATTTTGCTGCAGGGGGCGTGAGTAGTTTAAAAACGTTTCAATTTATAAGAATGCTGAAATCCAGTATGGCAGTCCAGTCAGTGGTGTAAATACCGGGGTAGCAATGGTAGCGGCTGCCACAGAGCCCGGGACATTAGGGGTCCCAGCGGGCCCCTGATGTTTTTTTTTTTTTTTTATGTCAAATGTTCGCCTTGGGGCCCAGCCATTCCTAGTTACGACACTGAGTCCAGTATAGGTACAGTCTATTTATGGCTGTGTTGTTATGGAAACCTGGTAAATTAAATGTGAACTTATATTGGCTGATACACGTGATATGACTGAATATTTAAGGACCTGCGAACTGCTATTGACTAATACAGATGTGATGATTCTGCTTAAATATGGCTAAAACTCAAAGCTATATTTTGGTCTCTGGGTAGCGTATTTCTCTCTAGTTCCATTTATTCATACTGTACGCAGCTATAAGCATAGGTGTATATTGGCAGTAGTGCAACACTGGAACAATAGGGCTCCATTGTACTCATACACAGTCCTGCCTGATCAAACAAACATGCATTGTCCAGCTGCACTGGTTGACCAGATAAGGCTGATAACATTGTATCAGGTCATTTGGTCTCATCTACATACAAAGGGTCTGGACTTGATTGCATTAACTCATCAGACGTGCTGCCGCCGGTGACCTCATTCTGGGAGGTGGCATAAAGGGTATAAAAGATGAGGTAAGAGTCAGTGGATGGAGAGTATGCTATGGAGATGATGCTATGGAGATTATGCTATGGAATTGAGACAGACCATCACAGACCACAGGATATTACAGACTTTGACTGAGATGCTACTATGAGCAGGCAGGATGGAATGCTGCTGCTGACGATGATGAGCCTACAAGAGACTGAGAGATATTACAGAGAGACTAATGCTGAGATTCCTGTGAAAAGCATGCAGGCGGGATTATTCTATTGATGCCACATGCTAGGAGTTAATGCCACATGCCAAGAAGCCTCCACTGGTGATCTCACACATACCAGAGCATGTGTGAGTGTTGGACAACAGAACCACATCAAGGACATGTGTGGTAAAGTAATCATTTCACCTTTAATCCCTTTTATTTTATTTGTACTGTATCTTGTAACTAGTAACTGTTAATGCTTGTATACATTTGCATATCTGTTCTGATCTGTATATGTTAGATGTTAAATACCAACCCATTTAGGGGTTAATAAATATATAAAATTTAGAAAGCTTGTCTTGTATTTATCTGGTGAACCCGACACTCACTGGCGGTGAGTGTGGTTTTTATATGAAAGAGGACTCAGGTGGGGCAACAGCGGTGTTGGCGCACTGAGGATCTTTCACAACAGGTCATAAATAGCTTGATTGCTATGGAAACCTGTGTGCCTGAGGAGATTAAGCGCCTACGAGCTCTTATTGGCTGATAAGGGACATGTGACTGTGTGCATGGCAGTTGGAATATGAGTGAAAGACTTGCAGGCTTGTATTAGCTAATGTTGGTCATTTTTTGGGAATACTGTATCTCAGGAAAGGTACGTCCAAGAGAGCTGAGACCCAGTCTAAAATATTCCCGGACACCTGATGTACAGGTGTGCCAAATTTGGTGAGGATCGGTCCAGTCGTTTGGTCGCACATAAAGAACAGACAGACAGACAGATAGACAGACAGACAGAAACTCATTTTTATATATATACTAGAGGAAGGACCCGGCTTCGCACGGGTATATTTCATTTTTTGTTTGTGTAGTGACCCCATAAGAATTGGCCAGTTTTGCACTTCACATCCAGTATGGCAGTCCAGTATAGGTATAGTCTATTTATGGCTGTGTTGCTATGGAAACCTGGTAAATGAAATGTAAACTTACATTGGCTAATACACGTCATATGACTGAATATTTAAGGACCTGCGAACTGCTATTGACTCATACAGGACATAAATAGCTTGGTTGCTATGGAAACTTGGTGTAAAGCTGTGTGTATGTCAAGACTGAAGCTGCGATTTTCCATTGGACCATAAGTGTCATGTGATCATGTGCATCTCAGTTTGGATATCAGTGAAAAACCTGCGATCGGTTGTTATGGAAAACCTGGAGTAAAGCTGTGTGTATGTGACCTTGTGTAACAGTGTCATCCACAGCGCCCTGCCCCTTTAAAGCTGACCTACAGCAGTGAAAAAAAATGGCTGGGCTGTTATTGAAACCTGGAGTGCAGCTGTGTGCATGTGGCTGACAATGCTTTGTCAGATTGGAGACGGGCTTGGGTCTGCTGGGGAGTTTCAGCAGCTCGCTGTTGTCTGTAACATACCTTATCAGATTGGAGACAGGCTTGGGTCTGCTGAGAGTTTTCATTAGCTCGAGCAGCAGCCATGCATTTTGCTGCAGGGGACATGAGTAGTTTAAAAAAAAGTTTCAATTTATAAGAATGCTGAAAGCCAGTATGGCAGTCCAGTCAGTGGCGTAAATACCGGGGTAGCAGTGGTAGCAGCTGCCACAGGGCCCCGGACATTAGGGGACCCGGCGGGCCTCTGATGTTTTTTTTTTTTTTTTAACACCAGCAGGTAACGGGCCCTATTTACTTACCGATCCCCACTCCTGCTCACGGCCGCCTGCACTTCACCTTCTGCAGAGGCGGCTGTGAGCAGGAGCGGGGATTGGTAAGTATGGCCTGTGGGCCGTGAACCCCACCAACACTGCTATCATTATACTCTGGGGTCTTTTCAGCAGGCTTCGGGCCACCTTGTTGGCGTCCCAGACGTCAGTGGGCCAGTCCGACGTCATTATGCGTTGCGATACATGCCTGGCTCACGTGACATCTGGTCCAACATTGAAGAAGTAGCGGGAAGTGTGCATAATACTATATGAAGGAGCCACTATGATACTGTGTGCAGGGGCCACTATGGGGCAGAATACTGTGTGCAAGGGCCACTATGAGGCCTAATAGTGTATGCAGGGGCCACTATGGGGCATAATAGTGTGTGCAGGAGTGCAGTTTGTGCGTGGGGGGGTTGTCGGGGGGGGGTCCCATATCAAATGTTCGCCTTGGGGCCCTGCCATTGCTAGTTACGCCACTGAGTCCAGTATAGGTACAGTCTATTTATGGCTGTGTTGTTATGGAAACCTGGTAAATTAAATGTGAACTTATATTGGCTGATACACGTGATATGACTGAATATTTAAGGTCCTTTGAACTGCTATTCACTAATACAGGTCATACATAGCTTGGTTGCTATGGAAACCTGTGTGTCTGAGGAGAGTAAGCGCCTGCGAGCTGTTATTGGCTGATAAGGGACATGTGACCGTGTGAATGGCAGTTGGAATATGAGTGAAAGACTTGCAGGCTTGCATAGACTAATGCTGGTAATTTTTTGGGAATACTGTACCTCAGTAACGGTACGTCCAAGAGAGCTGAGACCCAGTCTATAATATTACCGGATACCTGATGTACCTGTGTGCCAAATTTGGTGAGGATCGGTCCAGTCGTTTGGTCACGCATAAAGAACAGACAGACAGACAGACAGACAGGAACTCATTTTTATATATATAAGAGATAAGAGATATACACACATGGACAAAATTGTTGGTACCCTTCGTTGAATGAAAGAAAAACCCACAATGGTCACAGAAATAACTTCAATCTAACAAAAGTAATAATATATAAAAATTCGATGAAAATGAACAAATGAAAGTCAGACATTGCTTTTCAACCATGCTTCAACAGAATTTTTTTAAAAAAGAAAACTCATGAAACAGGCCTGGACAGAAATGATGGTACCTTTAACTTAATATTTTGTTGCACAACCTTTTGTGGCAATCACTGCAATGAAAAGATTCCTGTAACTGTCAATGAGACTTCTGCACCTCTCAGCAGGTATTTTGGCCCACTCTTCATGAGCAAACTGCTCCAGTTGTCTCAGGTTTGAAGGGTGCCTTTTCCAGACGGCATGTTTCAGCATCCTTCCAAAGATGCTCAATAGGATTTAGGTCAGGGCTCATAGAAGGCCACTTCAGAATAGTTCAATGTTTTCCTCTTAGCCATTCTTGAGTGTTTTTAGCTGTGTGTTTTGGGTCATTATCCTGTTGCAAGACCCATGACCTGCGACTGAGACCAAGCTTTCTGACACTGGGCAGCACATTTCTCTCTAGAATCCCTTGATAGTCTTGAGATTTCATTGTACCCTGCATAGATTCAAGACACCCTGTGCCAGATGCAGCAAAGCAGCCCCAGAACATAACAGAGCCTCCTCCATGTTTCACTGTAGGGACTGTGTTCTTTTCAAGATATGCTTCATTTTTCCATCTGTGAACATAGAGCTGATGTGCCTTGCCAAAAATTTCGATTTTTGTCTCATCTGTCCATAGGACATTCTCCCAGAAGCTTTGTGGCTTGTCAACATGTAGATTGGCAAATTCCAGTTTTGTCAGATTCAAGTTATTTCTGTGAGCATTGTGGGTTTTTCTTTCATGAAACGAGGGGTACCAACAATTTTGTCCACATCTGTGTATATATATATATATATATATATATATATATATGCCTCTGTGTATATATATATATATATATATATATATATATATATTGTGAGTATGTGAACCTAGAGGGCGCTAGGGAGCTACCCAGGCCAGCCCTGAAAAGGCCCTCAGCCACACCTTTGGGTGGGGTGCGTAACTCCAGAAGGCTGGAGTATCCTGCAGGGAGCAGGAGATGGTGGACCAGCTAAGGACAGAGAGAGACGCTCTGTCCCAGAAGGGCTGGGGTCCACAGGGGACTGTCGCTGGAGCTGAGCAATAGTCAGGCTAGTTAGGGGCTCAAGGAGTCAGTTAGGGCCCTAACTGTGGCCTAGGTTTTTTGTTGTTTTGCTATGTTGCAGTTAAGCTGAATAAAGCCAGTTTTATTTTACACTTCGACCGTCTGAACGCTATCTTTCCAGCGCCCAGTACCACGAACCACCGCTGTCCAGACCAGGAGTCTGCCGCCATTTTGAGTCTAATTCCCCAAGTTGTCACTATATATATATACATATATAGAGTACAGACCAAACGTTTGGACACACCTTCTCATTCCAAGAGTTTTCTGTATTTTCATGACTATAAAAATTGTAGATTCACACTGAAGGCATCAAAACTATGAATAAACACATGTGGAATTATATACTTAACAAAAAAGTGTGAAACAACTGAAAATATGTCTTATATTCTAGGTTCTTCAAAGTAGCCACCTTTTGCTTTGATTACTGCTTTGCACACTATTGGCATTCTCTTGATGAGCTTCAAGAGGTAGTCACCTGAAATGGTCTTCCAACAGTTTTGAAGGAGTTCCCAGAGATGCTTAGCACTTGTTGGCCCTTTTGCCTTCACTCTGCAGTCCAGCTCACCCCAAACCATCTCGATTGGGTTCAGGTCTGGTGACTGTGGAGGCCAGGTCATCTGGCGTAGCACCCCATCACTCTCCTTCTTGGTCAAATAGCCCTTACACAGTCTGGAGGTGTGTTTGGGGTCATTGTCCTGTTGAAAAATAAATGATGGTCCAACTAAACGCAAACCAGATGGAATAGCATGCCTCTGCAAGATGCTGTGGTAACCATGCTGGTTCAGTATTCCTTAAATTTTGAATAAATCCCCAAAAGTGTCACCAGCAAAGCACCCCCACAACATCACACCTCCTCCTTCATGCTTCACGGTGGTAACCAGGCATGTAGAGTCCATTCGTTAATCTTTTCTGCGTCGCACAAAGACACAGTGGTTGGAACCAAAGATCTCAAATTTGGACTCAGCAGATCAAAGCACAGATTTCCACAGGTCTAATGTCCATTCCTTGTGTTCTTTAGCCCAAACAAGTCTCTTCTGCTTGTTGCCTGTCCTTAGCAGTGGTTTCCTAGCAGCTATTTTACCATGAAGGCCTGCTACACACAGTCTCCTCTTAACAGTTGTTGTAGAGATGTGTCTGCTGCTAGAACTCTGTGCGGCATTGACCTGGTCGCTAATCTGAGCTGCTGTTAACCTGCGATTTCTGAGGCTGGTGACTCGGATGAACTTATCCTCCGCAGCAGAGGTGACTCTTGGTCTTCTTTTCCTGGGGCGGTCCTCATGTGAGCCAGTTTCTTTGTAGCGCTTGATGGTTTTGGCCACTGCACTTGGGGACACTTTCAAAGTTTTCCCAATTTTTCGGACTGACTGACCTTCATTTCTTAAAGTAATGATGGCCACTCGTTTTTCTTTACTTAGCTTCTTTTTTTTTTGCCATAATACAAATTCTAACACTCCATTCAGTAGGACTATCAGCTGTGTATCCACATGACTTCTGAACAACACAAGTGATGGTCCCAACCCCATTTATAAGGCAAGAAATCCCACTTATTAAACCTGACAGGGCACACCTGTAAAGTGAAAACCATTTCAGGTGACTACCTCTTGAAGCTCATCAAGAGAATGCCAAGAGTGTGCAAAGCAGTAATCAAAGCAAAAGGTGGCTACTTTGAAGAACCTAGAATATAAGACATATTTTCAGTTGTTTCACACTTTTTTGTTAAGTAATAATAATAATAATAATACATTTTATTTATATAGCGCCAACATATTCCGCAGCACTGTACAATTTGTAGGGTTCAATTACTGACAAAAAGATACATTACAAAGAAATAGTCAATTCACACACTGGGACTGAGGGCCCTGCTCGCAAGAGCTTACAATCTATGAATATAATTCCACATGTGTTTATTCATAGTTTTGATGCCTTCAGTGTGAATCTACAATTTTTATAGTCATGAAAATACAGAAAACTCTTGGAATGAGAAGGTGTGTCCAAACTTTTGGTCTGTACTGTATAAGAGGTTTATTATTTATAAGTAGGTATTATTGTTAAGAGGGCTATTATTTATAAGAGGGCTAATATTAATAATGTGGACTATTATTTATAAGGTGAACTATTATTTATGAGGGGGGGGCTATCACTGATATCGGGCACTGTTTATAAGCAGGGACTATTATTTATAAGGAGGTTCTATAATAACTGATGAGGGTGTGCGAAAAACTATTAGGCAGTACAAAGGTGGTTATTTGAATTGTGTGTGGGGATAAGAGGGGGTGGTTGTTATCCCCTTTAAGGGGGCGTTATTAAAGGGGCTTCCACTGGAAATATGATGGTGTTGTTGGTATATCAGTATTTGGGGCCCCACTTTTAATTTTGCCCAGGGCCACAGTTTTTCTAAAACCGGCCCTGGCTTCTGTGCAGCAAAGCAATGTAGCTATAAAGGTTCTAATCTGAGGTGCTGTTAATTTGTTGCTTCTAAGGCTGGTAACTTTCATGAATTTATCCTCTGCAGCAGAGGTAACTCTTGGTCTTCCTTTCTGGGGCAATCCTCATGAGAGCTGGTTTCAACTTAGCGTTTGGATGTTTTCATGATTGTGCTTGAGAATATCGTCAAAGTTCTAGACATTTTCAGGATTAACTGAACTTCATGTCTTAAAGTAATGCTGAACTATCGTTTCTGATGTCTTAGTTGCCTGGTTCTTGCCATTCAATAGGGTTAAACACTGTATGAAACTGTATACCGATCCTACCACTGCACAACACAACAGATGGTCTCAAACAAATTATAAAGTCAAGGCGTGCCTATTAATTGAAATCCATTCTAGGTGACTACCTCTTGATTGAGAGAATCAGAAGTGTGTGCAAAACTGTCATCAAAGGAAAAGGGAGCGACTTTGAACAATCTGAATTTGAAAGTATAAAACATATTCTGATTTGTTTAACACTTTTTTGTTTACTTCCTCTAATTCTTTAATTGTTTTAACCTCTTCAGATGTATGTTGCATAGGGACTGTGCTTAGTATTGCAGCTCAGCTCCGTTAACTTGAATGTGACTAAGTTCCAGCTATGCCATGTGACTGTTCAATGTGATCTCATAGGCACCGAGAAGAGGCTCAAGAGTACAGCAGTCTCTTCAGCTGATCAACAGGCCTGGATGTTGAACCACCACTGTTCTTATACTGATGACCTCTCCAAAGAATAAGCAACCCTTTAAGGATCCTTTCACACAGTTAGTTAAAGCTAGGAAAAATATTCTATGTATTGGCCCTGTTTACCAGCCTGAATGAAGCTCAGCTGAACTGAACTCAGTATGTCAGTTAAGTTAAATTGAGCCGTGCTGAGGCCAGCAGATACACCCAATACACAGACGATTTTTTGGAGCCTGAGCTCCAATGTAAATATATACACTCTTTGACAAAAATGTACCCAGATAGAAATGTCAGATTGCTGCAAAACTCGACATTATGTCTCAGGCAGATATGTAAATGATTACAGCTGTGATCTGATTAGACACTGAATCTTACTCCTGGGTCTTTCTATAAAAGTGCTTCTCCCCTTGCCCTATAAAAAGGCTATCAGGGGCTGCTTTTGGGTAGTGTACCTCTTGGTGAGAGATTGTTGACTGCTAGTAATGCTTCTATGATGCACTTGAAAATATTTTTGACTAGTTGAAAGATTTTTATAAGGGGTGCATCATTGGAATAATAGAAGCAGCATGGGTTTTTTTTGACGAATTGCCCACGATCTAGGCCATTCTGACCTGGCTGTTAAGAAGTATTGGGAGAAATGGTTACGTGAAGGCACAAACATATGACAAACAGGCTCCAGACACCTGTACAGATGACCAGAGGATTATGTGATCCACAGACAAGCATAAACAGCTCCCACAGTTTACTTGTCCACCATTTAAACACAGATGGGGCCTTCATTACACAACCTGTCTCTGTCTGGACCATTTCTAGGTGCCTAGCCGAAGGAAATTTGATGTCATATTGTTCATTACATGTCCTGCCATTGACAGCTAGCTACCCTCACCTTTGTTTGCAGTAGTGTTGTGAACGAGAAACCTGGACTGCATCGGACTGGAACCATATAGTCTTTAGTAACAAATCCAGGTTCTGTTTGGGATCTGACAATGTTCAAGTTTGAGTATAGAGACCTTGTGGTCAGCACTTCCTGCCTTTGCTGTGGAGCAACACAATGCCCCATTTCCTGGTGTAATCACATACAACATTCAGTCACCTATAACAGTGATACAAGGAACACTACCAGCTCAGGCATATATGCAGGACATCCTCAGTCCACATGTGTTGCCTCCCTTAATAGGTTTTCCAACTGACATTTTTCCGCAGGAACCAACAAAAATGATATGGTGAGGACAGGTATTACTATAGGGGTTACAAAAGCATTAATTTGTATGAAGGTCATTTGCCTCCAGAAGCTAGCCTTGGCACAGCTGTATGAAAATGTTTCACAGCCATGATACAGTGAGAGAGTACCATTCACCACCTCCAACAAGTACACCTTTTTACATAATTTAATTGCTGCTGCTTCACTGGTTTTGGCACCATTGTTTTTCATATCTCTAGTCCCACCGTTCCCAAACAATCAATTCTGTTAGTTGTGGTCCCTGATATGTTATTTAGGCTCTGTACTGTCAGGAGGGCGGTGTCAGGCAGGAGAAGACAAGGGATGTGATTCTGAGCTCTGACACTGGCTGACTCTGATTGGAGTTCTGAATCACGCTCCTCCCTCCCTGACACTGCCTTTCTGACATTACAGAGCTTAAATAGCACATCAGACAACAAAACTAACTGTGCTTGTTGCTCAGGAATGGTGCGGACTAGATAAAAAATTCAAACTGTCCAGGAATCAGTGAAGCATTAACAGATGCTAAGAACTTGAATTGGTGGAGATGGTGAAAGGTCTTCTTTAACCCCTTCCCGACATCCGCCATAATAATACGGCAGATGTCGGGTATTTAAATATGCATTATACAACAGAGACCCGGTGCTAATGCTGATCATGGGCATTAGGGCCTCTGGCGCCTTGGTGAGCTTTGTGCACCCATTTTCACTGCTGCACATGGGCGCCGCCATTTTGGGTCGGATCGCTGGTCCCCAGACGGAGATCTGAGACCAGCAATTTGTTGCCATGACAGCTAGGAGCCCATTGAAGGCTCCCAGGCTTGTCTAGCTATGATCTGTATTACAGGCTGTTTTATGCTGATATTTTAAAGTATAAAGAAGGACCCCTAGGGTGTCTAATAAATACAATATAAAAAAAAAAGTTAAAAAAAAAAAATTATATAAAAAATTAAAGAAGTAAAAATTCAAATCACTGCCCCTTTCCCTAGAATACATATAAAAGTTAAAAAACACGATGAAAAACATACACTTTAGATATCCCTGTGTCTGAAAACACCCGCTAAACACTGTAGCGGGGAAAACAATAAAAAATGCCAAACTGCCGTTTTTCCACTGTTTCAGCTCTGATAAAAAATTTAATAAAAAGTGATCAAAGCAATAGACGTTCCCCAAAATGGTATAATTAAAAAGTACACCTGGCCCTGCAAAAAAAAAAAAAAAAAGGCACCCTATGCATTGCCATACACGGAAATACAAAAATAGAATATGGAGACTTTAAGAATTTTTTTTTTTTTTTTGCAAAGTTTTGTATTTTTGTTAAGTGGTTAAAATGTAAATAAAACTAGAAACTGGAATCGTACTGAAATGTCATTTTGGCTGCACAGTGAAAGCCGTAAAAACAAAGCCCATAAGAATATCGCAAAAATGCACTTTTTCTCTAATTCCACCCCATTCTGAATTTTTTTCCAGCTTCCAAGTAAATTGTAAAGAATAATAAATGGTACCATTATGAAGAACAATTTGTCCCGCAAACATTAAGTCCTCATATGGCTCTGTGAACAGAAAAATAAAAAGGCATGGGGTTTTGAAGGTGGGGAGTCAAAAATGAAAATCGAAAAATTGTCTCAATAAGAAAAATCAAAAGGCAGCACTTCTATCCATAAAAAGATTTCTTTATTGTGCAATTTCTTCCAGCATGGTCACACAGTGAATTGTGGGGAGAATAAACTCTAAAATTGAAAAATGTCACCGGCAGGAAGGGGTTAAATGACAGCAAATACTGGTATAGAAAAAGCTTTATAACAATTTTACATAGTTATATTCATACAGACTTTTTGATTAGAATAGATAGATAGATAGATAGATAGATAGATAGCTAGATAGATAGATAGATAGATAGATAGATAGATAGATAGATAGACTTTACAGTTTCTTGAGTCATGTACAGTATAAAAATGCCTGAAGGTTTTAACTCTCCCTACAATTTCAGCTGAGCTGATGAGCTGTATCTCAAAAATGGTCATTCTGTATACATAAACTTGTATGTATACTGTGGCAGTCAGTAGGAGGGAAAGTATATCAGCGGGATGGCACATGCTGTGCCTCATTTTACAATTATACAAGATTACAAGAAGTGCTTTAGATATACGAAATAGTCAGCATAAGTGGAGAGCACAGATAAAAACAGACTGTAACATTCTTTTTCTTTATATTATTCTTAAGGTTATATTTTGGTGCATCTTTAGATTGTCTAGTTTAGCTTTACAGGTGCATCTCAATAAATTAGAATATCTCTGAAACGTTTATTTATTTCAGTAATTAAATTAAAAAAGTGACCTCCTATATTTCCTGGATTCTTTACACACAGAGTAATGGATTATGGATTACAGCTAATGAAAACCCAAATCTAAGAAAATTAGAATATTGTGAAAAAGTTCAGTATTGTAAATTCAGTGTGTCACCTGCCAAGGTTTCCTAAGCCTTTAAATGGTCCCTAAGTCTGGTTCAGTAGGACACACAATCATGGAAGACGCTGATTATGAATTGTATTACTGAAATGAATGAACGTTTCAAAAATATTATAATTTATTCAGATGCACCTGTATACCACCTAATAGTTGGCTTAGATTGGAGGCCATTAGAAAGGGTGATGTACAAAGGAAACTATTGGAGGCCATGGATTAGTATTCCCCTCATGGTTGATTGTTCTTGTGATTGAGTGAGTTTGTTCCTGTGATTTAATTTTGCAGATAGAAGTGGATTATGGATGACATTTTTCAATTGTACAATCCTTTTATAATATGTCCGTATTATATGGGTCGTATTACAGACACAAATACATTTATAGTCGTGTTATGGACTTGTAAATCCAGTTTAAGACTGGTTGCAACCAGTGGTGAACCTAGCCTCTTTGCTGCCTGAGGCGGACTATCAAAAGACGCCCCCCCCCCCAAAAAAAAAATATAAAATTGCGTTTACATGCTGTTAGCGTCACACGCTGTTATTGTCGTACAATAAACATACAAAAACTTATGAAACAGTTTTTAAGAATTCTTCTTCCTGTATTACTTCAGTATCAGAAATCAACAACACGGCATTAACAATGACAATAACTTCACACATCTTCTGCTTGGTGGATGGACGAGCCCACGTGGCCCCCATTCTCTATAATAGCAGCGCCGCAGATAGCTGAGTACTGTACTTCAGGTATCTTCGGCACTCCCCATCGAAGTGAATGCAAGCCACGCGGGTTCGTCCATTCACCAAGCGACACACCTATATATGGCTGTGGTCAGGCTGGATTCCCACCCAGTGGGGTGAAAAAAAACCCAATTCTCACGCTCAGTGGGGGACTCAGCAGACAGAACCATGATATATGTGTAAGCGCCGTGACCTCTTCTCTGTTTACATAGTGTCATTCATCTCATAGCGGCCATGTCATGTAACTACAGGCTCGTCCTATACAGGTCTATGTGACAAGACTATAATTACATCACACGGTCACTATAAACAGACAGCGTGAGATATAAACAAGCACCATAGCCCCTTCATACAGCTGATCAGAGGACGGGTCCACTAATCTCTTATTGAAAATCTGTCTTAAGGATAGAACATAAATAAAAATGAGCTGGAAAGACCCTTTAATAAAGCCCAAGTGCCATCTTAAAGGGGTTGTCCAGGATAACCACTTTTTTAATATGAGGCTGGGGAAGGTGCTCCGGTGTCTCCCAGCGTGTTCCAGGCCTGCTGCTCTGGTGTTTTCTTCCCCTCAGTGGTCATGTGTAGTGGGGACTTCCGCCAGAAGAGAACACCAGAGCGGCAGAACAAGACTGCAGTGGGAGACATTGGAGAATAAGGGACAGGTGAGTAGGTGTTTTTTTTTTAAATACAGTATTACACAGTATTATGGCCCACAGCGGCCCCTGCACACAGTATTACATGGTATTATGCCTGCAGCGGCGCCTGCACACGGTATTATGCCCTGCAGCGGCCGCTGCACACGGTATTATGCCCCGCAGCAGCCCCTGCATAGGGTATTATGCCCCGCAGCAGCCCCTGCACACGGTATTATGTTCCATAGTGGCCCCTGCACACGGTATTATGTCTCATAGTGGTTCCTGCAATCAGTATTATGCTCCATAGTGGCCCCTGCACTTGGTATTATGCTCCATAGTGGCCCCTACACACGGTATTATGTCCCATAGTGGCCCCTGCACTCGGTATTATACTCCATAGTGGCCCCTGCACACAGTATTATGATCCAGTGGCTCCTGCACACGTAATTATGCACCATAGTGGTCCCTGCACACAGTATTCTGCTCCATAGTAACCCACCCATGAACTATTATTATACTCTGGTGTCTAAAAGACCCCAGAGTATAATGATCGGAGACCCAAGTGGTGACAAACATAAAAACCAGTGTTACTTACCTGCGCTCCCCTGCGCTCCCTGCTTTCGGCCCTCTTTAATGTCGCAAAGACCGGCGTCGCAACATAATGACGTTGGGCTGGCTCACGTGATGCCTGGGACGTCACCAAAGAAGGCCGAAGCCTGCTGGGAGTAACATCGGATCGCCAGAAAGGTGAGTAACAATGGTTTTTATGTTTATCACCTCCCCTGGGTCTCCGATTGTTATACTCCAGGGTCTGAAAAGACCCCGGAGTATAATAATAGTAGTATTTGGCCTCACTTATCGTTCCCCGCTGCCGCTCACAGCCGCTTCTGATTTCCCTTTCTGTGTCCAATAGCAGAAGCGGAGGCAGCCACAGCAGGCGCAGGGATCGGTAAATAAATAGGCCGTTACCTGCTGGGGATACTCCAGCAGGTTACGGCCTATTTATATATATTAAAAAAAAAATTATTGACACCTACCTGCGATCCCATGATGGAGCCGCCGCCGCCGCCTCCTCTTCTTGTCCGCGACGTCTGCGTCTCTGCATAGGAGGCGCAATGACGTCATTGTATCGCCGCCTGCGCTGACACGCAGATGTATTATAAACCAGCCCAGGACAGGCCCCGCTCAGCTTTGTTTTTTTTTTAAAGCGGCCTGTCTTGGGCTGGTTTACATTAAATAAATGGTAAAAATGCCGCCCCCCAGACAGTGACGAACAGTGCCGCCTGAGGCGGCCGCCTCACTTCGCCTCATTAGCGGTGCGCCCCTGGTTGCAACAGAAGTTTGTTGCTTGCGGACTCTATTGAAAACCAATGTGATCTTTAGGCAGTATATCCTTAACCCCTTCCCTCTGGTGGTATCTTGAGATTTTCGTTTTTGACTCCCTGCCTTCCAAACCCCATACCTTTTTATTTTTCTGTTCACAGAGCCATATGATGGCTTAATGTTTGTGGGACAAATTGTTCTTCATAATGGTACCATTTATTATTCTTTACAACAGGGGTCGGCAAACCGTGGCACACGTGGCATATTTTGCTGGCACAGCATATGTCTCACATATCAGTAACCCTTATGTAAAGCACACAGGGGTTAATGTGAGGGACATGATAGGGTTAACTGCTATTAATATGAGGCACATGGAATTGCAAAATTGTAATGCACATGACCATACGTTTTATCTACAACTGTGGATAAGTACGGACCTATACATTTCAATGGGCCCATACACAAAGCCATTCTATTTGTAGTCGTGTGTCTGGGCCAAATTGAAGAGCTGTAAATTATGGAGCATGTCCTATACATACCCTATACCTGTCTGCATTTGTGGCCCTGTCAATTCATTTTTAATGTATAGGTCAGTGAAAACCACATCCGTGCCATTTGTGTGCAGGAGGCCTAAGGTTGAGGCCCCACGTTGCAGATTTTGTTGCAGATTTTGCTGCTTTTTTTTGAGCCAAAGCCAAGAATGGCTACAAAAGGAATGGAAACTATATAGGAAGCTCTTATACTTCTATTTTCTGCTTAATCAACTCCTGGCTTAGGCTCACAAAAACACAGTAAAATATGCAACAAAAAAAGTTGCGTTTTTGCAACATGGGGGCTCAACCTTAGGCTAAGGCTCCACACTGCAGAAACACAGCTTTTTTTTTTTGTTGCTGATTTTGTTGCGGTTTTTTGAGCCCCCACCCCCCGACGACACCATACAAAATAAAAATTACGGTAACGGAGAGGAAAAACTATTTGACAAAGTTTGTTAGTAGCACTTTGTGTTATTAAATAAAAAAAAAAAATGAAAAATGAAAAACAGACACGTTTTTCCTCCTCTTTTGTTTATATTTTCCCGTATATAAAAACAACATAAAAATAAAGCCCTATGTGTCACCGAAAAAAGACGCTTAAATTAGTTGAATAACGCAAATGATAAAAATGTTACAGCCCTCAAAACCTCACATACAAAAAACTTGAAAATTTGCCTGGTCTGGAAGGGGGGTAAAGCATCTGGTATGGAAGTGGTTAAAGACTCGGCATCCACCGTAAGGGTATGTTTACACAGAGTTTTTTGTAAGCTGAAAAAATCTGCTTCAGGAATTAGGAAACTTTTTTTGACTCATTTTTTACATTTACATTTTTTGCCACATTTTTTTTGCTCCAGTACACTGTATGGACCTGGAAACTTCTCTTTAAAAAAATGCTAGTGGTTTCTGATGCGGTTTTTGCAAAAACCACATCAAAAAATGCATCCAAACCCCATCAAAAAACGCATCATGGTTTTTCCACCTCCCATTGATTTTAATGGGTTTTTCAAGGCTGACAAAAATCAGGTAGAGGAAAAAACTGCTACTGACTCGTCAGCCTGCAAAAAACTCTGTGTGAACTTACCCTAAGAGTACGGTGGATGTCAGGAAGGGTTTAAAGGGGTTTTCCTATGAACATAACCATATTTAAATTTCTATACAATTAAAAGTTAAATACTTTTGCAAATATATACTGTATATAAAATTTGCAATGTTTTAAAGATAACTAACATTCTTAATGGTGACAGTCTTTTGTCTTGATAGATTGCCAGTGGCTACAACCATGAATGCAAGAACTTTCTATGGTCGGGCACTGGCAACATATCAAGGCAGAAGATTGTCACCCCTAAGATGTCTAGAAAAAATCTTTGCAAAATTTTACTTACAGTATATAATTGTATAAAATTGTATAAAAGTAATAAGTCAGCTCTCCCGGACAATGCTAGACTGCTACTGTGATGATATCACAGATGCAAAAACTAATAGCTATACAATATTGGAGAGCAAAGTCCAGGAATTGCAAAACATCCACAAGCATTACCTACAGTACATGCCATGCACTATCACATGAATGCCTGGAGCACACAACCAATTAAATTGCATCAGAATCATTAGAGTGTCATTCGACTTCTTTCAGATGGTAAACATCTAGGAAGAAGTCAGTGTATGCCATTTCTCATGTCAAGCTGTGGTATTCATTATATCTTTTTCTAAAAATGTATTGAGATGAAAAACTTTCTTTTACTTCACTAGGGAATCTATTATATGCCTGCCAAGGGAATTTTCTGGCACAGAACGTCCAAGTGTTATCAGAGCTGTGAATGTCAGTTACCCAGGATTTACTAAAGAAAGCTATAGATGTTCTCAGGAAAACTAACATGGTCTTTGGTAATTCTATTCCAAGAATTAGTGGATGTTCATTAAAAGGAAAATCCCCCTAGTCTGGAAAACCCAGGATGTTTAAGCTTTACATGGCTGGCCCAATGACTGGAATCGGCATCATGTTACATTTTATTTTATCTAGAGCAGCGCTGGACACCCAGTAGCAAGACACCCAGATTATCACCACTTGACCCCTTAAACAGAAAAGGGTTGCCTAAAGCCAAAAACCCCTTTAATTCTATTTATTACTGTGCAGTTTATTTTTAGTTCTTTACAAAATAGTGGTGTATGGTGCTGGGTCATGATTTTTCAGAGGGAACGCTGATTGCATTAAAAACAACCTGCCTTAATGTTTAGGTTTCTCTTGTGCTGCATATACAGTTATAACCCATCGAGGCATGGACTCCAAACCCTTTGAAGGTGTCCTATAGCATCTGGCACAAGGACATTATCAGCAGATGTTTGGAAATGAAAGGTGGGCCTCCATGGATCCCATTTGCTTGTCCAGATCATCCCACAGAAGCTTGATTAATGATGTGTGGGGAATGTGGAGGTCATACTAACACCTGGAACTCTTTCTCATATTGCTCAAACCATACCTGAGCAATTTTTGTATTGTGGCAAGGCCCACTGCCTTTAGGGAGCACAGCTGCCATAATGATGGTGTACTTGTTTTACAACAGTGTTTAGATAGGTGCTATATGTCAGGATAACATCCAAATTAATGCCAAGGTCCAAGGTTTCTCAGCAGAACACTGTTCAGAGAATCACATTGCCTTTGCTGGCTTGCATCCTGGTAACAAGGCTGCACCTAGGTTTTCTGCTCCCTGAGACTAAAAGTGAAATGGCACCCCCACATAATACACCCCCCCCCCCAAAAAAAAGCATTATACCCCTGCATACTGCACACTGGTGCTGTGTAGTGTATATATACAGTATATATACAGTAATATGAAAAAGTTTGGGCACCCCTATTAATCTTAATAATTTTTAGTTCTAAATATTTGGGTGTTTGCAACAGCCATTTCAATTTGATATATCTAATAACTGATGGACACAGTAATATTTCAGGATTGAAATGAGGTTTATTGTACTAACAGAAAATGTGCAATATGCATTAAACCAAAATTTGACCGGTGCAAACATTTGGGTACCCTTATCATTTTATCGATTTGAATACTCCTAACTACTTTTTACTGACTTACTGAAGCACAAAATTGGTTTTGTAACCTCACTGAGCTTTGAACTTCATAGCCAGGTGTATCCAATCATGAGAAAAGGTATTTAAGGTGGCCAATTGCAAGTTGTTCTCCTATTTGAATCTCCTCTGAAGAGTGGCATCATGGGCTCCTCAAAACAACTCTCAAATGATCTGAAAACAAAGATTGTTCAACATAGTTGTTCAGGGGAAGGATACAAAAAGTTGTCTCAGAGATTTAACCTGTCAGTTTCCACTGTGAGGAACATAGTAAGGAAATGGAAGACCACAGGGACAGTTCTTGTTAAGCCCAGAAGTGGCAGGCCAAGAAAAATATCAGAAAGGCAGAGAAGAAGAATGGTGAGAACAGTCAAGGACAATCCACAGACCACCTCCAAAGAGCTGCAGCATCATCTTGCTGCAGATGGTGTCACTGTGCATCGGTCAACAATACAGCACACTTTGCACAAGGAGAAGCTGTATGGGAGAGTGATGCGAAAGAAGCCGTTTCTGAAAGCACGCCACAAACAGAGTCGCCTGAGGTATGCAAAAGCACATTTGGACAAGCCAGCTTCATTTTGGAAGAAGGTCCTGTGGACTGATGAAACAAAGATTGAGTTGTTTGGTCATACAAAAAGGCGTTATGCATGGCGTCAAAAAAACACAGCATTCCAAGAAAAACACTTGCTACCCACTGTAAAATTTGGTGGAGGTTCCATCATGCTTTGGGGCTGTGTGGCCAATGCCGGCACCGGGAATCTTGTTAAAGTTGAGGGTCGCATGGATTCAACTCAGTATCAGCAGATTCTTGAGAATAATGTACAAGAATCAGTGACGAATTTGAAGTTACGCCGGGGATGGATATTTCAGCAAGACAATGATCCAAAACACAGCTCCAAATTTACTCAGGCATTCATGCAGAGGAACAATTACAATGTTCTGGAATGGCCATCCCAGTCCCCAGACCTGAATATCATTGAACATCGGTGGGATAATTTGAAGCGGGCTGTCCATGCTCGGCGACCATCAAACTTAACTGAACTGGAATTGTTTTGTAAAGAGGAATGGTCAAAAATACCTTCATCCAGGATCCAGGAACTGATTAAAAGCTACAGGAAGCGACTAGAGGCTGTTATTTTTGCAAAAGGAGGATCTACTAAATATTAATGTCACTTTTCTGTCGAGGTGCCCATACTTTTGCACCGGTCAAATTTTGGTTTAATGCATATTGCACATTTTCTGTTAGTACAATAAACCTCATTTCAATCCTGAAATATTACTGTGTCCATCAGTTATTAGATATATCAAATTGAAATGGCTGTTGCAAACACCCAAATATTTAGAACTAAAAATGATTAAGATTAATAGGGGTGCCCAAACTTTTTCATATGACTGTATATACTGTATATATATATATATACTGTATATATATATATATATATATATATATATATATATATATATATACACACAGGACTAAAGAAGTAGTTCATACTGTGCAGACTCTTACAAGACATTGTGACAATTTGGGGGGATTAGTCTCAAATGGCGGCAGACTCCTGGTCCCGACAGCAGTGGTTCGTGGTAGTGGGCGCTGGAGAGACAGCGTTCAGACGGTGCCAATTTAAAAGAAGATGGCTTTTTATTCAGCTTAAGTGCAACATAACAAAACAAAAAAACAGCCTGGGCCACAGTTAGGGCACTAACTGACTCCTTGACCCCTATCTAGCCTGACTAATGCTCAGCTCAAGCAAAAGTCCCCCGTGGACCTCAGCCCTCCTGGGACAGACCGCCTCTCTGTCCTTGGCTGGTTCCACGATTTCCTGCTTCCTGCAGGATTCGACAGCAGCTCTGCCGCTGTAACCACTCCCCTTTGGAGTTACGCCCCCCACCCAAAGGTGTGGCTGAGGGCCTTTTCAGGCCTGGCCCTGGGTCGCTCAATAGCGCCCTCTGGGTTCACATACTCACATACCCTCCCCCTCAGCTCACTACTCATGGGGTGAGCTACAATGGGACAAGACATCCTATGACGAAGTCCCTCTTCAACCATGTATGCCTGTCCAGTGTCTCTCCAGAAGTCCCAATCTGGCGGTCTCTTCTTCCAAATTGTGCTCAGTCGAGTTTTCTGTTTTCTCATCACTTTAAACGCTACGCCAAGATCCTGGCCATTCTGTGCAAAGGCAAGTTCTACTTCATCACCTTCAAAATTCGCCATACATGGGATCACATCATTTTCATCATATTTTTCGCCATAGTCTTCAGCCATCCTATTGCATGACTTTGATCCCTTTAGTAAATAGCCGTAAGAATCTTCATCTTCACCTATCACGAATCCACAGGAGCTCAGAGACCAAATAACATGTACTTCATGCACATCAATGTCTTTAGAGTATAACTGTTTCCCGGGTACTTTTTCCGTAACCTTCATCTCAAAGCAAACTTTGCCATCACCATCAAGGCTTAGAAGTTTAGGAGACATAGGCTGCTTGCTCTCCTCTTTGTTTGAGATTCACAAGCTCTGTACCGCAATATCTTCTCCTTCTGCACGAGGACCATACAGTACACCCTCACAAAATAAATCATGCTGAACTACATTTTCTGGTATGTCTTTAACAACTGCCACATCATATATTGGAATGGTTCCTTTATAATACTTCCACATCTGTACGGCAGCCGGAGAACCACTTCCATACTCTAGTCTTACCTCCTCTTTCTCATACGCATAACTTCCTGGAGGCATGTTGTGATACTGTGATAGATTGCAAGAATTTTCGTGCCAACCCCTTTCTGACAGTACAGGAGCTGGTGATATCGTCATCTCAACATTCTCCAAGTTATTTTCATTCCCTGTGCTAACACCGGAGGGCTGGGATACCAAGTTTCCAACATCACAGTCTTTACTGTCAGTATCCAGATGCTTTTTGGTTACATTTTCTGGCTGCCTTAATGGCTCTGCTTTCTCTGCCTCTATACTGGCGGCTTTCTCCAATTCTAATGCCTTCTGTAGTGCACAAATCTCTGATTCCAGCTCCAGAACTTTCTTCATTGCCACATTTTTCTGCACAGCCTCCATCTCAGTTTTTACTATTGCAACTTGCAGATCTTCCTCAATCTTTCGCACTGCATCTTCTATGGCACCAGATGTAGATGCCTTCTCTTTATCCACTATGTCTCCTAATTCTAGGATATTCTGCAGTGTTCTTCTAACATTTGTCAGGTCAGCATCCATCAAAGACTGCTTATCCTTCAGCTCATTCAGATACTGTAAACTCTGACTTCCACATTCCCTGCAGTTGTCTATAAGATGATCTCCATGGTCTGGCGGTGCCAAGTGAGACGTTGCACTGCCATTTACAATTGTATCTGCTGTTAAGTGTGCAAACTGTGCCAGTACTCCAACTAAGTCAGAGGCATCTGTCATATTCTGTATGTATTTGGAGTGCCCATTCGAGAGGAAGGTTAATGAGTCTATAGCAACTTTTACTCGGTTTACCAGGTAATCTGGTGAACTAGTGCAGCGGATATGTAGAGGATCATCAAGTTTAGCAACTGCATCCTGAATTATATTTTTTGCTTCCCTCTCTGTTCCCTGAATTATATTGAACTGATCCTCCAACATCTTCTGATAAAGCTTCTGCTCATCTGCAAACTTTTTGTCAAGTCTTTCATTCAAGTCCCATATCTCAGTGGCTCTCTTATCTTGCTCTTGGTTGAATAAAGACTCTGTCTCTTGAGTCACGTTTTTCAGGGATAGCAGCTCTGATTCTTTAGAGGTTAACAGGCTCTGCAACAAGTCCTTCTCAGCTTCTAGTGCTGCCAGCTTTGAAGATAGTGCAGATGCTGACTGTTCAGTATTGGATAAAGACTGCTGCAATCGATCCAATTCTCTTTTAGATTCAACTTCGGTTTTTAACTGTTCTATCTGAAAAGTGTGCTCTTCCAACTTCCAAATTTCTGACTCGCGCTTCACTTGATCCATCTGAAACTCCAGCTGTTCCTTGATGCGTACAACTTCCTCCTGTTTGTCCACTTGCAGCTTTAGTTGAGCAGCAAGCATTTTTAGATCTACAATCTCAGCAGATAAGACAGGTTTTCCTCAGACTGATTAGATTTGTTCTCATACAATATCTGCACAGATTCCAGGTTTTTCTCAACTTCATCCTTGGAGCTAACCAAATCCTCCATTTCAGTGCGCAGTTGCTTGTTGAGCCTCTCTAACGCGGCCTTCAATTCAAGGGCCTCTTCTAGGGAGCGAGCCAAGGCAAGAGCTTTGATCTCTTTTCCATGAGCTTCTGCTTCAGCACGGTCACGTTCTTCTGCATATCTAGCAGAAAGAGCCTTCTCTTCACCAAGCAGCTGATAAAACTTTTTCTGCTTCTTTTCCAAATTTGACACAATCCGACGTTGATGATCAAGATCTACACCTATATCTTCTAGTTCCTGCTGAAGTCTAATTTTCGTCTTCTCAAGTTTGTCATAAGCAGCAGCCTTCTCTTCAAACCGTTGATTTGTAGCTTCTAGCTCCTTTTGCAACTTTTCCTTTAGTTCTTCAACAGAGTCCAAGGACCCAATACTATTCTCCATTTTTTTCTTCATATCAGTCGCCTGAGCCTGTAGTGTTGAAATCTGCTTTGTCAAATCTCTTTTTGCTATATCCTCTTCCTCTAGTTGCTCAAGGAAACCATTTTTCTTATCTTCCATTTGTTTTAGTTGTGTACTAAGATCAAGCTTCTGACGAGTTTCTTCTTGCAAAAGTTCCTGAGTGTCCTGAAGCTGAGATTCTAGTGTAGAAAAATCTTTAGAAAGTTTGATAGATTTGCTGTCTGCTTGAGAAAGAAGCCCTGTGACATTATCCAATTCCACCTGTAGTCCATTTGCCTTGTCTAGCAGCTCTGCTCGAAACCTGTCCCCTTCTGTGACTTTTAGTTGCACACTTGAAGTTGAGTCTCTACTTTTTTGTGACTCTCCTGTAAGGCTTGCACTTTCTGAGCATGGACAGACGACATCTCCATGAATTCTTTGTCTTTATTTTGCACCAAAACAGACAATTTCTCTTTATCTTCACAAGATCCTGACAGCGCCCTCTCCAGGCTACATATTCTAGCTTTGAGTTCCATTTCTCTTTGTTCCAGAACTCCAGCTCTGCACCACCATTCGTTGCCTTCACTATTTAGGCGAACCTGCTTTAGTTCATGCAAGTTTTGCTCTGACTGCAATGTCTGCACCACAGATTCTAAATCACTCTCTCGGTCAGACACATGCTTCCTCAGCTCTGCAATTTCATTTTCTTTGACAGTTAATGCAGCCGAAAGTTTTTCACACTTCCTGACTTGGTCATCCAGACATTCTGACTGAAACTGCAAAAATTCACTTCTCTCACGTTTAGCAGTTTCAAGGTCATCTCTTAATTTTTCAATGACACTCTCTTTGACAATGGAGTCTTGGACATGCTGCTCCTTTAAATCCTGCAATTGCTTCTCAAGCACTTGCTTTTGTTCTACACTCTGTATATCTTTATTAGATAGAGCGCATTTCATTTCAGCAAACTCCTTCTTAGTGACACAGTCCATTCCAGGCAAACCCAGCACCACATTTTCACAATGACTAGGATATGAACTTTTTATAGTCTCAAGCTCTTTCTTTAACTTAAAGTTCTCTTTTTCTGATACCTCAAGTTGCCATTTCCAATCAGATATTTCATCCTCATAAATGAACCTGATGGTTTTAATCTCATCTTGAAGCTGCTGCACCCTAATATTTTCATCTTTGGCGCTTTCATGCACTCCAGTACGAGGCACACAGTCAGCAGGGACATATTCAATCATAGAACAGAGGTGCTTCAGAAAAACTGAGTAACCGTCATGCAACCCGTTATCTTTACTTGCACTCCACCTGATCTGTTCCAGGTTTTGTGTCTCTCTGCATTCAGACTGCTGCACTAATAAACCTGAGCATAACTTCTCTGCTTTTTTACAAGCTGAAATTCTCTTTTTCTTGCCCATGGTTTACTAACAATATTCCACAATATTCCACAGCAACCTTCGGTTCAACCAGCAGCAACTTTTTTTGCTATCTTCTGCAGTCACATGTATTCAAACAGTTAACTTATGTGGCACTACAACAACCAGCATTTTCTTCTGTCTTCCACAGAAAACACAAACATGGCACCATAGCCTTTCACATAGACTGTTAAAAATATCCAGCTTCTATACACATTGCTTACTTTCTTGCCATCCGCAAGCACTTTACAGACTTCTGAGCCACAGTCAGGGGCGTAACTACCGGGGTAGCAGCGGTAGCAGCTGTCATAGGGCCCAGGACATTACGGGGCCCCGCGGGCCCCCGATGTTTTTTTTTTTTTTTTTTTTTTTTTTAATAGGCCGTTACCCCAGCAGGTAACAGGCCCTATATACTTACCGATCCCTGGGGTCCCGTTCACAGCCGCCTGCGCTTCCGATTCTGCGGAGGCGACTGTGAGCAGAAGCGGGGATCTGTATGTGAGGCCGCGGGCCGAAAAGACCCCGGAGTATAATAATCGGAGGCGTCATTTTGCGTCGCGACGCCGGCCCGCATCACGTGACGCCGGCCTGGTCCAACATTGAAGAAGGCCGAAGTAGCAGCGACGGGACTGGAGCGAGGAACAGGTAAGCAACGTTGTTTTTTTTAGGTTTCTATCCTCCCCTGGGTCTCCGATCATTATACTCTGGGGTCTGAAAAGACCCCAGAGTATAATAATTGTTCATGGGTGGTCCACAATGGGACATATAATAGTGTGTGCAGGGGCCACTATGGGGCAAAATACTCATTGCAGGGGCCACTATGGTGCAAAATACTCAGTGCAGGGGCCACTATGGGGAATAATACTGTGTGCAGGGGCCACTATGGAATATAATACCGTGTGCAGGGGCCACTATGGGACATGATACTGTGTGCAGGGGCCACTATGGGACATGATACTGTGTGCAGGGGCCACTATGGGGCATGATACTGTGTGCAGGAGCCACTATGGGACATGATACTGTGTGCAGGGGCCACTATGGGACATAAAACTGTGTGCAGGGGCCACTATGGGGCATGATACTGTGTGCAGGGGCCACTATGGGGCATGATACTGTGTGCAGGGGCCACTATGGGACATGATACTGTGTGCAGGGGCCACTATGGGACATGATACTGTGTGCATGGGCCACTATGGGACATTATACTGTGTGCAGGGGCCACTATGGGGCATGATACTGTGTGCAGGGGCCACTATGGCACATAATAGTGTGCACAGGAATGCGTTTTTTTTGGGGGGGGGGGGGGGGTTGGAGGGGGCAGTCCGGGAGGGGGCGGGGGGGGGGGCCATGTAAAATGTTCGCCTTGGGGCCCAGCCATTCCTAGTTACGTTTTACTTTCACCAGTTTTGCACACACTTTGCTATGTTGCAATTCCACTCACCCCTTCCTGGGTTTCTCCGTTGAAATCACAGATTTCTTCCAACTGTAGGCCACAATGCACACTTAGCAGTACTGCAGTCACCAACCACTTGTCTTCCAGGACTTGCATGGATCTCTTTATGCCCGAATCCGTAGCACCATATGTGACAATTTGGGGGGATTAGTCTCAAATGGCGGCAGACTCCTGGTCCCGACAGCAGTGGTTCGTGGTAGTGGGCGCCAGAGAGACAGCATTCAGACGGTGCCAATTTAAAACAAAATGGCTTTTTATTCAGCTTAAGTGCAACATAACAAAACAAAAAAAACAGCTTGGGCCACAGTTAGGGCACTAACTGACTCCTTGACCCCTATCTAGCCTGACTAATGCTCAGCTCAATCAAAAGTCCCCCGTGGACCTCAGCCCTCCTGGGACAGACCGCCTCTCTGTCCTTGGCTGGTTCCACGATTTCCTGCTTCCTGCAGGATTCGACAGCAGCTCTGCCGCTGTAACCACTCCCTTTGGAGTTACGCCCCCCACCCAAAGGTGTGGCTGAGGGCCTTTTCAGGCCTGGCCCTGGATCGCTCTATAGCGCCCTCTGGGTTCACATACTCAAAACATATATACAGTTACAACATACACGGTGACAGCACACATATATACAGCCCATAGCCCACATATACAGCTCACATATACTCACTCACACGGCCGTTTTAACACATTGGTGGGCCCAGTGCAATGATTTCATAAGTGCCCCTCCCCCATCACCACCACTTAGACATACCTGACCCACCCAAATTTTAATTGCCCCCACATAGTATAATTCCTTCTTAGTGGCCCCATAGCAGTCCCCCCTTATAAATACTAGTTCACAGGTAACTGCCCCCTTATCAATAATATTTGTAAGGCGGTCATTATTTATAAGTAGGGACTATTATTTAAAAGGGGGGCATTATTATTTATAAGGGGGGGGGCTAAGATTCCTTGCTTATAAATAATAATTCCCCCTTATAAATAATAGACCCTGCTTATAAATAATGATCCCTGCTTATAAATAGTGTCCCTGCCTCATTATAAATAATAGTCCCCCTTTTTCAGTAATACTTCTCCCTTATAAATTGTTCCCTTTTATAAATAATAGTCCCCATTAATAGTAATAGTCTCCCCTTATAAATAATAGTACTACCTTATAAATAGTTCCCCCTTTTAAATAATAGCCCCCATTTATATCTAATAGCCCCCCCGTTATCAATAATAGTTCCCCTTTATTTATAACTATTATAAGGGGGAACTATTATTTATAAGGAGGGGAACTATTATGAGGGGAAAACTAATTTTAAGGGGGGCTTTTTTAAGGGGAACTATTGTTTATATGTGGAAAACTTTTATTTTTAAGGGGCCTATTATTTATATTTCCCCATTATAATAGCCCCTTATAAATAATAGTTCCCCCTCTAAAAATAATACACCCTTATAAATAATACATCCAAGTTCATAAATAAGTACCCCCTCAGCAGTAATTGCTCCATTTTTCCTTAAAAATAAAGTAAATTAATAAATAAATCTTATACTCACCTTACTGCGATCCTGTGGAACAACTAACTCCTTCTCCTCCTGTTGCACTCTGGTGCAGGTCAGGCGCAGGTGACGCGATGTAGTGACGTCAGTACCTGCACCGGGACATCCTGCACATAACTGTAAGTCTTCTATGGCAGAGCAAGGACTTTACAGCTCCCTGCTCTGTCATAGACTTTAACTGTATCGGCATGCATAGCACACCGATACAGTTGTAAGTGGAGATCTCAAAGGCAGAAAGTCTGTTGCTCTGATCCGGGGCCCCCACAAACATAGGGCCCGGTGCAAGTGCACCGTTTGTCCTATGGTTAAAGTGACCCTGCTCACTCAGCACACAAATGCTTTACTCTTCTTCTTTTTCCTTTCTGTGCAGGACATTTTGGTCTTGTGATATCATCACATAATTTGCTCTTGAAAGGTCCTGCAGTAAAAGGAGAAAGAATAGTCCGGACAGGGGTTTTTGCTGCAAACATCACTGTATATGGGTACAATTTCCACCACAATACCTATATACAGATATACAGTGCTGGCCAAAAGTTTTGGCACCCCTGCAATTCTGTCAGATAATACTCAATTTCTTCCAGAAAATGATTGCAATCACAAATGCTTTGGTAATAATATCTTCATTCATTTTGCTTGCAATAAAAAAACACAAAAGAGAATGAAAAAAAGTCAAATCATTGATCATTTTACACAAGACTCCAAAAATGGGCTGGACAAAAGTATTGGCACCCTCAGCCTAATACTTGGTAGCACAACCTTTAGACAAAATAACTGCGAACAACCGCTTCCGGTAACCATCAATGAGTTTCTTACAATGCTCTGCTGGAATTTTAGACCATTCTTCTTTGGCAAATTTCTCCAGGTCCCTGAGATTTGAAGGGTGCCTTCTCCAAACTGCCATTTTGAGATCTCTCCACAGGTGTTCTATGGGATTCAGGTCTGAACTCATTGCTGGCCACTTTAGAAGTCTCCAGTGCTTTCTCTCAAACCATTTTCTAGTGCTTTTTGAAGTGTGTTTTGGGTCATTGTCCTGCTGGAAGACCCATGACCTCTGAGGGAGACCCAGCTTTCTCACACTGGGCCCTACATTATGCTGCAAAATTTGTTGGTAGTCTTCAGACTTCATAATGCCATGCACATGGTCAAGCAGTCCAGTGCCAGAGGCAGCAAAGCAACCCCAAAACATCAGGGAACCTCCGCCATGTTTGACTGTAGGGACCGTGTTCTTTTCTTTGAAGGCCTCTTTTTTTTTCCTGTAAACTCTATGTTGATGCCTTTTCCCAAAAAGCTCTACTTTTGTCTCATCTGACCAGAGAACATTCTTCCAAAAAGTTTTTGGCTTTCTCAGGTAAGTTTTGGCAAACTCCAGCCTGGCTTTTTTATGTCTCTGGGTCAGAAGTGGGGACTTCCTGGGTATCCTACCATAGAGTCCCTTTTCATTCAGACGCCGACGGATAGTACGGGTTGACACTGTTGTACCCTCGGACTGCAGGGCAGCTAGAACTTGTTTGGATGTTAGTCAAGGTTCTTTAGCCACCATCCGCACAATCTTTCGTTGAAATCTCTCGTCAATTTTTCTTTTCCGTCCACATCTAGGGAGGTTAGCCACAGTGCCATGGGCTTTAAACTTCTTGATGACACTACGCACGGTAGACACAGGAAAATTCAGGTCTTTGGAGATGGACTTGTAGCCTTGAGATTGCTCATGCTTCCTCACAATTTTGCTTCTCAAGTCCTCAGACAGTTCTTTGGTCTTCTTTCTTTTCTCCATGCTCAATGTGGTACACACAAGGACACAGGACAGAGGTTGAGTCATCTTTAATCCATTTCAACTGGCTGCAAGTGTGATTTAGTTATTGCCACCACCTGTTATGTGCCACAGGTAACAGGTGCTGTTAATTACACAAATTAGAGAAGCATCACATGATTTTTCAAAGGGTGCAAATACTTTTGTCCACCCCCTTTTTTATGTTTGGTGTGGAATTATATCCAATTTGGCTTTTTGACAATTCTTTTTGTGGTTTTCCATTGAAGACAAATTAAATGAAGATATTATTACCAAAGCATTTGTGATTGCAATCATTTTCTGGAAGAAATTGAGTATTATCTGACAGAATTGCAGGGGTGCCAATACTTTTGGCCATCACTGTATGCAGGGCTGTACAGGAGTACAAGGCAGCAGGCTTCACTCCTGGATAAGTGCTGCCAGAGGCTCACTTCCCCTCATGGATGATGCAGCACTGCCTGGTGGCATTTCTAATATACATAAACAATGTGCACACACTCAGGCATTTACATCATGTAACAGAAAATAAGATTTAGCAGACCAGGCCATCTTCTGCCATTGTTTCGTGGTCCATTTCTGGGGTTCAAATGTCCATTGAAGACACTTTTGGTGGTAGACAAAGGTCAGCATGTCTACTGTATTTGGTCTGTGACTATGCACCTGCTATAAACATGAAACTGCAATGCTCTGTGTGTTCTGATACCTTTCTATCATAGCCAGAATTAACTTTTTTTTTTTAGAAATTTTCTCTACCTTAGCTCTTTTGTGAGATCTGACCAGATTGGTTAGCCTTGGCTTTAAGCACTCATGACCTTTGAGCATTTTTTGTAGGTACTACATACCTGTAATACCCCACAAGACCTTACATTTTAGAGAGGCTCTGATGCAGTTGTCTAGGCATCACAGTTTGGATCTCGGATAGCCAACCAGGTTATTACATGATGCGGTTTTTGTCCCGTTGTCATTGCATTTTTTGTCGCGGCTTTTGTCTTCAGCACATTATATGGACCTGGAAACTTCACCTTAAAAAGCACTTGCAGTTTTTGATGCGTTTTTTCCGCCTCCCATTGATTTCAATGGACTTTTCAAGACGGAATTCGCCTGAAGATAGGTCACGTTACTTTTTTTTTTCCTCTAGGTGAAATAATCAGCTAGAGGAAAAAAAACTGCTACTGACTCCCATTGAAATGAATGGGAGGCGATTTTTGAGGCAGATCATCCTAAAAAAAAAATCTGTTTGAACATACCCTACCAGGTATCATCTCATTGTTCTTATTAAAATCTAATGCTTTACTATACTGTCTGTCATTAAATTGCTAGACAATCATTCAAGGTTATAAGGTTGACCATGAAGCGTCAACATGACGCTGCTAGTTCATGGTATAAGAGATTGTCCTTTTAAAGCATATTTTATTTATTTTGCTTACATTTATAGCGCCATCATATTCCACAGTGCTTTTATAGACATTGTGGTCACTGTCTTTGGAGTGTGCAAGGAAACCCACGCAAAGACGGGGAGAACATACAAACTCTTTGTAGATGTTGTCCGTGGAAGGATTTGAACCCAGCAACCCAGTTAGGACTCCAGCACGGTATGGCTGTAGTGCTAACCATTGAGCCACTGTGCTGCCATAACTACTGTAATTGGACACCCTTTGATTTTCTAGCAGTATTTGCGTTAATAAATTTTGTAATACACTTTATTAACACATTTTGGCTCCTTTCTGTGAAATCATGTTTTTCTTTATTCTTGCCCTTGCTTCTGTATTGAGAGCTGTTCCTGCTTCTTACTAACTGTGTATGGAGTGCAGACTTGGAGTATGGGCTGTGTAAAATGCAGAGTAAAGGAGGGGAGGGGTGGGTCACTTTAAACAGTAAAATGAAAAAACGTATTGACACAAAAATCAAAAGTTGCCCCAAAGTTTAGTCACGCTTTAACCACTTAACACAAAATGACATACTGGTACTTCATGGGAAGGAGTAGCTAAGCGCAAAATGATATGCTGGTATGTCATTTTAATGTCACCCGCTCTGTCTATGCATAAGCATAGGCTGACAGCTAGTATACACTCCAATACTTCTGTATTGGAGTGTACAACACTGAACCAGCAATTAGTAGATCGCTGGTTCATAATAAGTATTAGAAAAATATGTAAAAAAAAAAAAAAAAAAAAAAAAATATATATTTACAAGTATAAAAATAATAAATAAAAATCCCTAATAAAATGCCCCTTTTTCCCTGATAGTGTATAAAAACACACAAAACAGTATAAAACACTGCATATTTGGTATTGCCACGTCCGTAACAAACTGTACAATAAAAGTAAACCATTAATTAACCCTAAGGATCAGTTTGGTAGAAATTGGGGCGTGATCAGACACAAGAGCATCTAGTAGGCCATTGGAGCAAAATATGTAATCCAAGCGGTGGTGGGACCTGCCCGTAGGGGAATAAAATGTGAAATCCCTAGCAGAGGGGTGTAGGGTACGCCAAGAATCCAACAAGTTAGCTTCTTTCAGTGTCTCCATGAGCTTAGCAATCATCCTCTGGGAATGGGAAGTTGTCCCTGATGTTGAGTCCAGTGAGGGATTCAAGGCAACGTTAAGATCTCCTCCCAGTATAACATGACCCTCAGCAAAGGTTGTCAGAATTCGGAACGTGTAGATAAGCCAGCCTATCTCTCCTCTGTTAAGTGCATAGATGTTTGCGAAGGTATATTTGACTTCAGCAATAGTGCCCTTCAAAAACAACACTCTCCCCTCTGAATCACTATATTGCTGGTTGCATAGAAAGGGAATTGAGTTGTGAAAAAGTGTAGATACCCCCCTAGAGGCAGAAGTCGGATTGGCGCTGTGGAACCACTGAAAGAATTGCTTTTTCGGTACCGCCGGGATTTTGGAACTCTTGAAGTGTGTTTCTTGTAGGAAGGCAACTCCAGCTTGCATCTTGCAAAGCAAATGAAGGATGTGATGGTGTTTGTTAGGGGAATTAAATCCTTTGACATTGTAGGATGTGCAAATCAGTTCCCCCCATCCCGGGAAGTGGTAAGAGTGAAATATCAAGTCAAAAGCTTATAGCGGTAAGAAAAGTTCGAGGGGTGAGGTCTGAAAAAAAAAAAAATGCATATAACTCATAGTACCGCCGAAACTTCCAAACTGCAGGGCAACAGTGAGAACTTTTGCAGGGGATTTCAATCTCAGGCGGCCGATCGGCAATACCTGAGTCAGCAGTGAGCCGTCGGTGTGCGCTCCAGCTGTCGCATAGCAGACTTGCGGCTCCTAGGTGACCTGAAGCGAGCGGTGTCTTGGGGGGAGTCCAGCTGGGATCGGAGCGGGGGAGAGACCAGCTCGGTTGGGACTGGCAGCCATGATGGGACCGTCACCGGTGCGATCGCTAGGAGAGGCCAGGCAGCTTCTCCCTGAAGGAATTTTATCCAGGGGTACAGTGAACATATTTAACCTCCAAACGTTGCATTAATTTATCTTCCAGACATGAATGTGCAGCTGATGGTGAAGGGAGAAAATGGCAATTTTTCCAGGTATACGTCATTTCGGTGTAGTATGTTGTGCCCAGCTTGTATCAGAAAAGGAACGTTCCAAATGCTGTTGTGTCCAGGATACCCACTTACCAGTTTTTGAAGTGAGTGTCTCTGCTGACACAAGCTGGGCACAACATATCGGGCACTGAAAATTACAATTTTCACTTTTCATTATCAGCTGCGCATTAATTTCTGGAAATTAAATTAATGTAAAACTCAAGGGTTAAAAATGTTTGTTACGCCACTTAAAGATTGTTGTTTCCAAAATGGGGTCACATGTCTGCAGATTCCACTTTACTGGCAATTCAGAGCCTCTGCAAAAGTGGCATGACGTCCAAAAACCAAACTGTACACCAAAAACCAAAATAGCTAAATGAATGTATTATTGAAAAAAAAATGAAATGTCAAAATTTTACCTCCATATTGTTTTAATTCCTGTGAAATGCTTAAAGGGTTAGTGTGAAGGATCTCACTTTGCCAAGCTGTCTGGCACACCTGAGAACACCCTTCTTACCTTCCACTCACGCCCCGTGAGTGACCAGGTTCATAAGATAATATGAAACGAGCTTTATAATTTTTATATATTTATTAGCCCAAGTGGGTCAGTACTAGGCACTAACATATACAGAAATACTTATCAATGGATTATCAAGCAAATACAGGTAAAAGCAAAATACAGTACAGAAAATAAAATGGAAAATAAAAGATAGGAAAATACCAGAGCAAGTTTGTTTTTTTGGACAAACTGCAGCGAGGAGAAGAAAAGTAAAGGTAGGATTAGAATAGCCTTTATAAAGGCTATTCCAACATTGCTTCAGTTAAAAACACGTTTCCCCAATGATAGACTCCTTTTAATTTTAACAATGTAGCACAATTAATTTAATTAAAGGCATATTCTTTACCACAGATACTGATACCATATATTGATAAGGTTTTCCAATAAGTTTCTGATTTGTGGTGGTCTTCTGCTGGCATCACCTCTAATAGTTAGATACTACACAATTAAGATTTACTCTGACAGTACTGTGAGGACCATATGAGATGTCATGCTGCCAACACAAACCTTATATACTTGGCTTGCCTTTTTTTAATTTAAACTTTGATATCAAAATGCTTGGTAGTTTGTCTTTTAATACACTGAGGTGATTATTTGGAAGAGGATTAGATTCTTGGGATATCTTCTCTCAGTCTCATTTTTTAAGTACTTTTTATAGCTCTCTTGGAATTATTTAAAATGTGAATCTCTTGTTTGATATCTGAGCTAGAAGTCTGTAAAGGCCAAGTATATACATTCTTTCTAAACCCTATTTTTGGATTCATGTTGGTTACTCTAAATATTATTAAAGATGGGCATACTGGATTCCTTCAGGGGTGTACATAAATATCCAGGGGCTCCATAGCAAAAGTGCGAATTGACCCTTGACTTTCCA
Source organism: Leptodactylus fallax (assembly GCA_947044405.1). NCBI lineage: Eukaryota > Metazoa > Chordata > Amphibia > Anura > Leptodactylidae > Leptodactylus > Leptodactylus fallax. The sequence goes on along the minus strand of CAMRHE010000087.1, from coordinate 2,469,006 downwards.
AAAAAAAAAAAAAGGCAGGGTAAAGAAGGAGAGTGCTTATGGAAATAATGTATTTTCTCTTGATATTTTTAAGCAAATGCATAAAAAAATATGTAAAGCTTTATTATTGAAAGGCCCTCAAAACCCCTGTGGTTCGTGGCATTCACCCGAGATGGTGTATGTCTTCCATTCAGTACCAGGTGGTGCAGGCCACCAGGTCACCCACGCAACTGTACATCATAAAATTTCCAAATACATTAAACCCTTTAGTAAAGCCCCCATAGCACAGTTAATTAATTGCCTGTGAGATCGGGGGAGGAGGGGGAAGAGCAAGCTACAGGGCAGAGCAACCCAGGGGAGCTGAAAGCTGCTTCGGCCTACATGACCTGGGGGTCATGACTTTGCCAGAACCCCCAGGTCCATCATCAGAGATTCATAGGACCAGGTAAGTAAATTACTAGTCCTAGGATAACCCCCTTTAAGTATAGGTTGCAGAATGGGGCCTGAAATTGATCCCATGGGAGAATGCAGTCCTGACATGGACCTGCTCAATATATTTGGGTAGCAATGCTTGCCTCATGGCAGTAGCTAATTAGTAGTAGAGGATTAAACAACAAATGTTCCAGTGCTCAAAACCACGATCATCCAGCTTTATTGACTAAATGTGTATAAAATCACAAACAATATACATAACAGGGGTTAGTGGCTGTCTTCTATGTATTTCATGTCCAATGTTCGCCTTGGGGCCCTGCTATTCTTAGTTACGCAACTGAGAACATATCTGACTACATCTGACTACTACAACTAATTAAGGACAGGCCAAATCTCTGCTGCTCAAAAGTGCTTAACACTGATGTGAGATTGAATCTTATTTGAATAGACGAGCCATGCCTATTAACCCCCTAACAGTCACATTAAAATAGTAAAAAAAAACAACACTTTTTTATTGTAGATTTTCAATTCAAGCATCCCGTAAATATACTTCGCACATAACTCAGGTGCCTTAGGTACATTTTAAGCCCTTAATTATCTCATTTCAGCTTTTAGAACCAATAAAAATGTACCCTTCTGTGGTTCATCATTGTAGCTGTATGAGACCTTGTATTGTGTGGGACAAATTGTATTTTTATAGGAACCAATTATATGGCAAATATCTGCAATTTTTTAACATTTTTTTTAATATCCCCAGGCTGTTCAGAAATCATGGACCCTCCCTATTCAAACCAAACATCCCTGTGACACAATAATATCCCATCGGGAGGCTGTAAGAGACCCAAAGAGGACGGGAACCTGCTCTCCGGTATATATAATAACAGTTTTAGATCAGATGTGTTCGATCCTAATGAAACCTTGCGAATATTTGTGAGACAAATCTCGTGAATACTCACCTCTAGTAGACTCCCTTGCCCCACAATAGTAGTCAACAGTATCGGCGGATATTTGGTTATAATAGGGGAATAGGCAGTTTCTTGCCATTGGACCTCCTTTCAGGCTTGGGCTCCAGACAACCACTCATTTTGCTCTTATTGCTATTCACCCCTCCCCCCGGAACTGAACTACAGTGCCTTGAGAAAGTATTCGGCCCCCTTGAACTTTTCAACCTTTTGCCACATTTCAGGCTTCAAACATAAAGATGAAGAATCAACAACAAGTGGGACACAATTGTGAAGTGGAACAAAATTTATTGGTTATTTTAAACTTTTGTAAAAAATAAAAAACTGAAAAGTGGGGCGTGCAATATTATTCGGCCCCTTTACTTTCAGTGCAGCAAACTCACTCCAGAAGTTCAGTGAGGAGCTCTGAATGATCCAATGTTGTCCTAAATGACTGATGATGATAAATATTATCCACCTTTGTGTAATCAAGTCTCCGTATAAATGCACCTGCTCTGTGATAGTCTCAGGGTTCTGTTTAAAGCGCAGAGAGCATCATGAAGACTAAGGAACACACCAGGCAGGTCCGTGATACTGTTGTGGAGAAGTTTAAAGCCGGATTTGGATACAAAAAGCTTTCCCAAACTTTAAACATCCCAAGGAGCACTGTGCAAGCGATCATATTGAAATGGAAGGAGTATCAGACCACTGCAAATCTACCAAGACCCGGCCATCCCTCTAAACTTTCATCTCAAACAAGGAGAAGACTGATCAGAGATGCAGCCAAGAGGCCCATGATCACACTAGATGAACTGCAGAGATCTACAGCTGAGGTGGGAGAGTCTGTCCATAGGACAACAATCAGTCGTACACTGCACAAATCTGGCCTTTATGGAAGAGTGGCAAGAAGAAAGCCATTTCTCAAAGATATCCATAAAAAGTCTCATTTAAAGTATGCCACAAGCCACCTGGGAGACAGACCAAACATGTGGAAGAAGTTGCTCTGGTCAGATGAAACCAAAATCGAACTTTTTGGCCACAATGCAAAACAATATGTTTGGCGTAAAAGCAACACAGCTCGTCACCCTGAAACATCCCCACTGTCAAACATGGTGGTGGCAGCATCATGGTTTGGGCCTGCTTTTCTTCAGCAGGGACAGGGAAGATGGTTAAAATTGATGGGAAGATGGATGGAGCCAAATACAGGACCATTCTGGAAGAAAACCTGTTGGAGTCTGCAAAAGACCTGAGACTGGGACGGAGATTTATCTTCCAACAAGACAATGATCCCAAGCATAAAGCAAAGTCTACAATGGAATGGTTCACAAATAAACGTATCCAGGTGTTAGAATGGCCAAGTCAAAGTCCAGACCTGAATCCAATCGAGAATCTGTGGAAAGAGCTGAAAACTGCTGTTCACAAACGCTCTCCATCCAACCTCACTGAGCTCCAGCTGTTTTCCAAGGAAGAATGGGCAAGAATTTCAGTCTCTCGATGTGCAAAACTGATAGAGACATACCCCAAGCGACTTGCAGCTGTAATCGCAGCAAAAGGTGGCGCTACAAAGTATTAACTTAAGGCCCACTTTTCAGTTTATTTTTTACAAAAGTTTAAAATAACCAATAAATTTCGTTCCACTTCACAATTGTGTCCCACTTGTTGTTGATTCTTCACCAAAAATTTTTAATTTTATATCCTTATGTTTGAAGCCTGAAATGTGGCAAAAGGTTGAAAAGTTCAAGGGGGCCGAATACTTTCGCAAGACACTGTATGTGTTATTGCCACCAGCAACCACCATATTGGATTCTGTTGTGACAAGCTGTGTGCCTATGCAAATATTAGAATTTCCAAGAATTGCATAAAGATGTATAACTGTCAAGTTGGGTTCTCATTGAAAGACAATTTGTAACCACCACACCATTGGCTTGTTATAAGATACTTAAAACAATTAACATGTTGCCTCTTGTAAAACTGTTGTCACTACCAAGCTGGCTGCCTCAGATCTGTGTAAACAACTTCCAGTTAAAAAAACCATGTCTGCCTGAATTTTTCTGGTATCCTTGAGTGGGTCCCCTAGATATAATGCTCCCAGGACAATAATCCTGGTAAGGATTTATATGCCAATCACTGTTTAGTACCTTCAGTGCCATACATTATTCATGTGATCACTGCAGCTAGCCACTGGCAATGTACAGCATGTGACCACTGAGGCCAGTGATTGATTTTAGTGGTCATGTGAATGATGTCCAGCAGATAATGCAGTGGGTATAAACCCACTGTCTGCTAAAACATTTTGACTTGGGGCTGTTCCTGAGGACATTTTCTCAGTGGTCTCTTGGTTTTCACCATACAGGTGAAATTATAGGATCTACTAGGTCACTACATCAGGAGTAATCCCAGTTTATTAACAGCTTACAGTGCTGGCCAAAAGTATTGGCACCCCTACAATTCTGTCAGATAATACTCAATTTCTTCCAGAAAATTATTGCAATCACAAATGCTTTGGTAATAATATCTTCATTTATTTTGCTTGCAATGAAAAAACACAAAAGAGAATGAAAAAAAAAAGTCAAATCATTGATCATTTTACACAAGACTCCAAAAATGGGCCGGACAAAAGTATTGGCACCCTCAGCCTAATACTTGGTAGCACAACCTTTAGACAAAATAACTGCGAACAACCGCTACCGGTAACCATCAATGAGTTTCTTACAATGCTCTGCTGGAATTTTAGACCATTCTTCTTTGGCAAATTTCTCCAGGTCCCTGAGATTTGAAGGGTGCCTTCTCCAAACTACCATTTTGAGATCTCTCCACAGGTGTTCTATGGGATTCAGGTCTGGACTCATTGCTGGCCACTTTAGAAGTCTCCAGTGCTTTCTCTCAAACCATTTTCTAGTGCTTTTTGAAGTGTGTTTTGGGTCATTGTCCTGCTGGAAGACCCATGACCTCTGAGGGAGACCCAGCTTTCTCACACTGGGCCCTACATTATGCTGCAAAATTTGTTGGTAGTCTTCAGACTTCATAATGCCATGCACACGGTCAAGCAGTCCAGTGCCAGAGGCAGCAAAGCAACCCCAAAACATCAGGGAACCTCCACCATGTTTGACTGTAGGGACCGTGTTCTTTTCTTTGAAGGCCTCTTTTTTTTTTCCTGTAAACTCTATGTTGATGCCTTTTCCCAAAAAGCTCTACTTTTGTCTCATCTGACCAGAGAACATTCTTCCAAAAAGTTTTTGGCTTTCTCAGGTAAGTTTTGGCAAACTCCAGCCTGGCTTTTTTATGTCTCTGGGTCAGAAGTGGGGTCTTCCTGGGTATCCTACCATAGAGTCCCTTTTCATTCAGACGCCGACGGATAGTACGGGTTGACACTGTTGTACCCTCGGACTGCAGGGCAGCTAGAACTTGTTTGGATGTTAGTCGAGGTTCTTTAGCCACCATCCGCACAATCTTTCGTTGAAATCTCTCGTCAATTTTTCTTTTCCGTCCACATCTGGGGAGGTTAGCCACAGTGCCATGGGCTTTAAACTTCTCGATGACACTGCACACGGTAGACACAGGAAAATTCAGGTCTTTGTAGATGGACTTGTAGCCTTGAGATTGCTCATGCTTCCTCACAATTTTGCTTCTCAAGTCCTCAGACAGTTCTTTGGTCTTCTTTCTTTTCTCCATGCTCAATGTGGTACACACAAGGACACAGGACAAAGGTTGAGTCAACTTTAATCCATTTCAACTGGCTGCAAGTGTGATTTAGTTATTGCCACCACCTGTTATGTGCCACAGGTAAGTAACAGGTGCTGTTAATTACACAAATTAGAGAAGCATCACATGATTTTTCAAAGGGTGCCAATACTTTTGTCCACCCCCTTTTTTATGTTTGGTGTGGAATTATATCCAATTTGGCTTTTTGACAATTCTTTTTGTGGTTTTCCATTGAAGACAAATTAAATGAAGATATTATTACCAAATTGAGTGTTATCTGACAGAATTGCAGGGGTGCCAATACTTTTGGCCAGCACTGTACATGGATGGTTCAATGTGGCACCAAAGAAACATGGTTAGTGGACAAGCTGCAGACAGGGCAGGTAGAATTACTTCATAATGCTCAGGGCAGGTAGGGCAGGTAGCATAGGTTCAGATACAGACAGAGGTTAGGGCAGGTAGAATAAGTTCAGATATAAGTATGAAGGCAGAGGTCAGCAAACAGTCAAACTTCACCAAACTAATGAGAAGTGGCAATAGGAAAATTTTGGCTCATTCATGCTACCATAGGGAAGGTGCCTATAAGCCAGAGAAGGTGCCTGTAAGTCAGAAAATGGAACCAACTAGGAAGCGCACGTGTACCCTATGCACTTACAAAGAAGCTGGAAGCAGGATGCAATTACGGCCACAATAAATAGAGGCAGAGAAAACAGAGTAGAAACCTTGGTGGCTCATGGATATAAGTGAGAGGAAGTATTAGCATGGCAGTCATGGTCCAATGACATTACATGGAATGGGATATATATAATTTTTTTTTTTTTTTTCATTTTAACCCATTCCCTGCTCTTGACTTTATTTTTGTAAATCTGCGAAAAACCCAAGTGACTCTGAGGCAAAAACTTGACCTTGGTTGCAGTTCCACATACTGTACAGTAATTTACTGAACACAAATGTTGGGTAGAAACCATACTAGAGACATTACTAGAATAGGGAATTGAATCACTATAATAATCTCTTTCTAAATAGATTCTAATCCAGCTGCACCGTGAGTCAGACTATTCTTTGTAAGAGAATGAGGAAGAAGTTAAGCGTTAGTTTAAGCTGCTTTGCGGCATTAGTCAGATAGTTAGACAGCTGGTAACAGACAGTACTACCTGACACAAATAGTAGTGCCCAATATTATCACTTGAAATTGTCCTAGAAAATGTTAAATGATAGAGATGCTATTATTTACATGAATTTATCATCCACTATATTGAAAGTTACTAGAAAGCTTAAACCAAAAAAGCAACCCAAAACTCAATTTCATTTATGATTAATGGGTCAGAAGTGCATGTGAAAGTCTATGATAGACATGACACCTAGTCATTAAAATTTATGGCACTTTTATTTCTGTGTCTGCAATTTATGGAAGTCAACTCAGGTCTATCAACAGCAGCAATGCCGTACAATATGCATTTAGATTGGAGTAAACTCATCTGGATCTCAAGGACACAAATGAGGATAATTGTAGTGGTTCACATTATAATTTGTTTCCGTATTTCTAAACCCTAAGGCCCCGCATTGCGGAAACACAATGTTTTTTGTTGCAGATTTTGCTGTGTTTTTTTTAAGCCAAAGTCAGGAGTAGCTTGAAAAGGAATGGAAAAGATATAGGTAGGAAGCACTTAGACATTTCCCTTCTGTTAAATCCACTTCTGACTTTGGCTCAAAAAACAGAGCAAAATCTGCAACAATAAACACTGAGTTTCCGCAACGTGGGGCCATAGCTTTAAAGTGAAAAATGTTTCCCGGTAACTTTATTGAAGCATACCATGTAATGAAGGTAGATCAAAGGACCAGCAGTTATATAGTATTTGTTTGGATAAGACTTACTCAACCTACAATTTAGTTAATATAAATTAATAGGTGTAATTTGGTGGTAATATGTGATCATGGTGTGGTGATAATATGTATTTATTGGTCTGGTGGCATTATTTGACCCCTGCATAATGGCATTATTGGTAATAGTGATATTGATCTACTGGGTTTTACCAGTATTGTGATAATAGTTGTTTCTCTACTGTATGGTTAATTGAGACATATAAATAGATATAAGATAGATAGATAGATAGATAGATAGATAGATAGATAGATAGATAGATAGATGCAATATGCTTGTTGGCAGGAATTGGTGCTTCAGTAGGTACACTTAGTGCAAGGCTTCTAATATAAGAAAAATATTCCAGAATTGTGCACTAAGTGGATGAAGGAAGAGAAGTTCATAATGTGAGCCAGAGTTACTAGGTGTTTTAGATGACTTGCTACAGGGAAACTTTTAAAGGGGTTTTCTTTCTTTTTTAAAATAGTTTTTTTCTATTAAAGTTTTCAGTATGTAAACTGCAATTTATGTATAATATATATACAATATATATAAAAATATATAAAAACATTTGTAGAAAGAGGTTACATGCAAAGAGAACTACATGAAATAACAAAGATCCCAAGTTACTGCGGTCACCCTCCTATCAAGGCCCCACTAAAGGATATAAATATGGTGGGCTACATATTGTAGAAGTAAAAAGGGAAGAAAGGGGCTAATTTGGGCTGCTTGATAATATTTAACTATGTTGGAAACCCTGAGTCCTTTTTTCAATTTGTTTCTAAAGAGGACAGAACACACTAATTGTGGGTGGAGTTCTTTTATCGAAAACGAGGTGACATTGTTTGTAATGTTTGCATGATATGTCCTGGGACTGGGAGGGCCCTAAAAAGTATAGAACCGTGGGTATGAAAGTCATGTTAAGGAAATTCTCTTTAGAACCCTCCCAATACAGGAAATGTGATAACGGCTCCAGCTCTACAGAAGGAGTCTGGAATTATGGAGAAGAGGTAAATAGTTTTAAAGATATAGGAGTTGGTTAACGAGCCCAAAGATAATCTAAATATTCCTGAGATCATTGGACAGGGCAATTGGACCAAATCAAAGTGACAGTTTTGGGTGGAAGTGTTCTATTGAGGGACTTAGACTTAAAGTTGTTAATGATCAATCCTGAGACCAATCCAAACCTGGACAGTTTGGGAGAGTGGTTTGTGGAGAGAGCAACAGCAACACAATATTATCTACAAACATGCACAATTTATGATGGATAGAGGTAAAATCAATTTCCTGGACATCAGGGTTATTCCATAATCTGAACTCCAATGTCTCTTAAAGGGTTTTTCTAAGACTTCATATTGATGGACTATCCTTAGTATGAGAGGTCACCAGCCACCCCCACTAATCAGCTGTTCTCAGCACGGTGTATGCAGCTGGAAGCAGATAGCTCTATTTGCTATGTAGTGTCCCAGGCTCACTATTGCATCTCATCGCCCATTCACTTCTATGGGAGTTGAGTTGTGATAGCATGCCTTGGCCACTACACAGAGACCCCTGCTTCTGGATCTGTTTATTGTGGTGAGAACAGCTGATAGATCAGACCCTGACCGATAGTAATAATCCTAAAGATAGGCCATCAATATGAAGTCTGAGGCAACCCTTTTGGGTGTCTTCCTGTAGCCAGTCATCTAAAGCATTTAGTAAACTTGGCACACATTATGAACTCTTTTTTTCTTGCACAATTAGTGCTAAATTCTGGCACATTTTACTTGGAAAATCTCTTCCCTGTGTCACTATTAAGATAACCCTATATCAGAAGCCATGCACTAAGTGCCCCTACTGAAGTACCCATTCCTGCCAACCAGCTCATGTCATGTCTGGTTCCTCTAGTGATGCAGGGTGATAGAGGAGGGTGGCAATATCAGACAATATCAGACAAAATAAATAAAAAAAAAAAACTTTAATGGGGCCCCATTTTTCTGCCAGGGACCTTCATCTTCTCAGTCATCCACATACACACGTGAACAAAATTGTTGGTACTCCTCGTTTAATGAAAGAAAAACCCACAATGGTCACAGAAATAACTTGAATCTGACAGGCTGGAATTTGCCAAACTACATGTTGACAAAGCTTCTGGGAGAATGTCCTATGCACAGATGAGACAAAAATTGAAATTTTTGGCAAGGCACATCAGCTCTATGTTCACAGATGGAAAAATGAAGCATATCTTGAAAAGAACACTGTCCCTACTGTGAAATATGGAGGAGGCTCTGTTATGTTCTGGGGCTGCTTTGCTGCATCTGGCACAGGGTGTCTTGAATCTGTGCAGGGTATAATGAAATCTCAAGACTATCAAGGGATTCTAGAGAGAAATGTGCTGCCCAGTGTCAGAAAGCTTGGTCTCAGTCACAGGTCATGGGTCTTGCAACAGAATAATGACCCAAAACACACAGCTAAAAACACCAAAGAATGGCTAAGAGAAAAACATTGGACTATTCTGAAGTGGCCTTCTGTGAGCCCTGACCTAAATCCTATTGAGCATCTTTGGAAGGAGCTGAAACATGCCGTCTGGAAAATGCACCCTTCAAACCCGAGACAACTTGAGCAGTTTGCTCATGTGGAGTGGGCCAAAATACCTGTTTAGAGGTACAGAAGTCTCATTGACAGTTACAGGAATCGTTTGGTTGCAGTGATTGCCTCAAAAGGTTGTGCAACAAAATATTAAGTTAAGGGTACCATCATTTCTGTCCAGGCCTGTTTCATGAGTTTTCTTTTTTAAAAAATTCTTTTGAAGCATGGTTGAAATGCAATGTCTGACTTTCATTTGTTTATTTTCATAGAATTTTTTATATATTATTACTTTTGTCAGATTCAAGTTATTTCTGTGACCATTGTGGGTTTTTCTTTCATTAAACGAGGGATACCAACAATTTTGTCCACGTGTGTAATTATTTATTAACTGCATTACAAATTACCTATCTAGCATTGTCATCAGTTTTAAAACATGTGTTCTAGAATATGCAAAATATGGTGGAGGATTGTGGGGGTTGTAAAATAAAAAAATAAATGATGCCTACCTCAATCCTTGTTTCGGTTGGCACGCCCCCATATGTTCCCCTGTATACAGACTACCCAGGACAAAAGTGCATTGAATTAGGTGGCCACTGCAGCCAATCTCTTGTCTTAGCAGGTGCATGTTATGTACCAGTGACGTACCTACAGTAACAACACTGTTGCACTGCAAATGACAAGGGAAGCTTTTGTTTTGCATATTACATGTGATTGTAACTTAATATTATTGGAAATGAATTAATATTGTTTTAAGTGTTTGTTATTTTTCAGCTCATCTTTCTTAACGCCAGAAATGCTTTAAGATTTTTCTCACACATTAAACTTATGTACAGAATGGTTTTATAATCCAAGGCCCATAGTGTCCCCAGTGCATAGCTTTATGAAAATGTGTGTAGTGAAGGAGTTAAACTTGATGTATTCCACAATGCCTTCAGGGAACACTGCAAATAAAACTGCTAGTATCTTGTAATCCTGATAGCATGCAAAGATTACTATATTCATTTGAGGTTTTCAATACAGAGCAATAAGCCTAGTATTGTAGGATTATGTGGCAATCTCTAGATACTTCATGGTCAACACTGTAAATGAATCTTTCATTTTAAAATGGTATTATACTAGCACAGCAATACAAATATACTTTGCTGCTGAAAATAATTACACAGGTACTTGTTTATTTCACACAGTGGAATTTCCCCCAACCCTCTCTGTAAAATCTTTATTAGTTTGGATTTTATGATTTCTAATAATATAGTATTGCCATTTAAAATCCATTCCTATTGGAATCCAAAGTACCTTTTTGGCTTTCATGTCAGATTATTGCATAGACTAGGTGCCTCAAACATCCTGGAGTTTTGCTTTTGCTGTTAGGCTCTGACGTCCTGCACAATTATACCTGTATATGGGGAATATGAATATCCACCACTTGGGGCCTACATAAACTAGCAACTTTTGATTAATTCCCTTATCTACCCATCTATTTATGTAAATGTATTCTCCTGTTCTGTCAGAACAATAGACAACATTACTTGTAAGAATGTTTACTTCCCTTTGTCTTGTGATGAGAGGGTCCTAAAAGAACACCTGTCAGGTGATTTCTGCTGCCCTATATGATGCCAGCATATGATAGTGGAAGAGAGGATTACCTCTATGACATAGCTTTATATAAGTTGGAACAGGATTTTTTGAGTAAAAAGCAGCAAATTCTAACAGGACTCCTAGTAGAGACAATGAGAGTCCTCACAGGCTGATTGACAGATCTCCCCGCACCAGTGTGTGTACACAAAAAGTTGTTAATCACTATATGGGCTCTCACATTCTCTATTCGTAGTCATTTTACTTAGAAATCCTTCTCCTATACATAATGGAACTCTGCTTCTCTCCCTCTAGCACAGTCTGCTGTCAGATAAGGTAGCAGAAATCACCTGCAGAAAAAGGAATTTTCTAAAACTTTGAAATTGAAAGTCTATCCTTAGAATGGTCCATCAATATCAGTGTGGGACTGACTCCTGACTCACCAACCCGTCAGCTGATGAAAGGGACTGTGGTGAGTGCTGTTTACTGTTTTCTTCATTGTTTATTAGGCACAGCTATTTACATTTGGTGGCATCTGTGCCTTATATTCTGACTTATTGCTGCTGGGTCACTTACTCAATCAACATTGATAAGGGTGCGATGAGTCAAACTTTCTCTTCCGATTTTGTATTCATAGGTTTTCCTAAGGGTCCACACACAACCATTTTTGTCATCTGAGTGCCAAGATATCCGTTCCATTTTTTATAAGCCTGTCTTATTTAGATTCATTTTCACTAGCCCAAGCTGCCCATTGAAGTCTATGGATCAGCGAAAGTGAGCCGTACTCAGATTTCAACTCAGTGCCATCAGTTTTTCACTTATCCGTTACCAAGAGACAGATTTGAAAAAATGTGATCAGTTAAAAATCGACTCACAGATGTTAAAAACTGACACACGGATCTGATTCAGGTGCAAAACAGATGTAACAAATGAATTGGATCCAAAAATGAAACAGTCATGTACATGAGCCTTAAGGATGGGCCATCAATATTAAATGGGTTTTGCAGGGAACTGCAGCTGATCTGTGGGGGTCCGGAGCTGCAGTTCCCTGGCGCCACCGCTAGTAGACAAAGCTGCAACTCTGCTCCTATTACCAGAATAGGAGCAGACTACTTTCACTTCTTGTTCACTGCAGCAGCTTCTAGCACCTGGAAGCTGCTGGAACAGCTGATCTGTGCATGACTTGGGTGTCAGACGCTGACAGGTCAGATACTGATGATCTATCCTATGCTTCAGTTTGAAACATGCATTATTGAAAACCCCTTTAGGCTAAAGGCCCACGTAGTGAGCCACACCAAAAAAGCGCTGCGGGAAAAATCACGACGGCAACGCATCGCGGTTTTTCCCACAGCACTTCTCACATAAAGTCCACAGAGGTTTCCTCTGCAGACTTTCTACTTCCATTATACCTATCGGGAAACCGCCAGTGTTTCCATAGGTATAATTGGCATGCTGTGATTATCAAAACCGTAACAGTTTTGGAAATCGCATTGTTTCTGCTGCACTTATTTCTCTGCAATGTGTGGATGGGATTCGTTAGGCTAAGGCCCCACGTTGCGGAAAAACTGCTTTTTTTTTTTAGGGAATACCAAGTAGTGGCTACAGAAGGAATGGGAAATATCTGGGAAGCATACTTCTTCATTCTGCTCAATCCATTTGAAAGCAAAATCTGAAACAAAAAAGCAGCTTTTTTGGAAATGGTTTTGGAAACCGCTGCGTGTCCGCTGTGTGTGTTTTTGCACAAAGTGGGGATGGGATTTGGGCAAACTGTGGCATTTACGCCACATGGGGCCCTGGCCTAAAGGGGTTTTAATAATTACAGTCCTAGAAAACCCATTTGGGATAGGGTCACACATTGAAGAAAAGCTGTCTTTTTTGTTTAAAAATGTACTAAAAGTGCTTACAGAGAATCTACTTCTAGCCACACATGAATTTACCCTACATTTAATCTGAAAATCTCTTAAACATTTATATTAGTCTGAAGTGTATATTTTTCTTAATGTCTGACATGTTGATACATATTAGAACTTATAATTGACAGGTCAAGGGAATTTTGCTGAATACAAGTTTTTACTTGAGAAGATGTCAGACATTCTCATCTGAATAAGTAGATCTCACTGATCACATTAAAGTATGCAGAAAATGCACAAAACTAACCATTTGGATATTCTCCAGATTAGATTATGCGAGATGTTGTAAGAGTGGCAAACAGGAAAATATTGGAAAAAGTCTGTCACTGGATAAGCAACAAAGAGCATAGTGTAATGTTAACAATTCATAAATGTTATACATGGAAATTCTAGACAATTGTTCCTTGATATTCATAAAGATTGCATCACTTGAAATGCTTGTGATAAATGAACTGTTTAACTGTGCTCATATAACTGTGTATATGTACAGTGGGGAAAAAAAGTATTTAGTCAACCACCAGTTGTGCAAGTTCTCCCACTTAAAAAGATGAGGCCGGCCTGTAATTGACATCATAGGTAGACTTCAACTATGAGAGACAAAATGAGAAAACAAATCCAGAAAATCACATTGTCTGATTTTTAAAGAATTTATTTGCAAATTATGGTGGAAAATAAGTATTTGGTCAATAACAGAAGTTCATCTCAATACTTTGTTATATGTCCTTTGTTGGCAATGACAGAGGTCAAACGTTTTCTGTAAGTCTTCACAAGGTTGGCACACACTGTTGCTGGTATGTTGGCCCATTCCTCCATGCAGATCTCCTCTAGAGCAGTGATGTTTTGGGGCTGTCGCTGGGCAACACGGACTTTCAACTCCCTCCAAAGGTTTTCTATGGGGTTGAGATCTGGAGACTGGCTAGGCCACTCCAGGACCTTGAAATGCTTCTTACGAAGCCACTCCTTCGTTTCCCTGGCAGTGTGCTTGGGATCATTGTCATGCTCCAATATTGCATATAATGAAACTCCATTCTCAATTATGAATTAAGCTTTCTTCCATGCAATACTGTTAGTCTGTATGTGTCAGGAATTTATCATATAATCATGGTTGCTGATTGACACATTAGTGCAGTGACATATGTGATTCTATTTGATACACCTTTGTCCGTAATTATGTCCCTCACTTAAAGGGGTTGTCCAGGCAAAAATGGACAACCCCTTTAACTTTTAAATCAGCTGTAGGCAGTGAAAAAAATAGAAAAATTCATACTCACCTGTCCCCGATGCTCCGGTGTCGTCCCGTCGCGTTCTGGTTCATCTGTTGAACAGGTCTCTTCCGGCGTTCTACTGAAGCCGCTGAGTCCAATCAGCGAATGGCATGCAATGTCATTAACTGTGACATCTTGGGTCTCTTCCTGAGGCTTGGTGAGGCTGCTGATTGGCCTCAGCAGTCATGTGACCGCTGAGGCAGCTGATTGGCCTCAACGGTCACATGACTGCTGAGGCCAATCAGTGGTCTCAGTGGAAGGGATCCATGATGTCACAGTCAGTGAGCAGTTTCACTTTGGGAAGACGTCATTGCAGAAGGACCGGACTGCACAGGGAGGACACCGGAGCATCGGGGACAGGTGAGTATGATTTTTTTTTTCACTGCCCCAGGCTGACTTAAAAATTAAAGGGGTTGTCCAATTTTGCCTGGACAACCCCTTTAATATTACACGTTTTTTAGATTACATGAATTCATGACATTAATAATAATAATAAACTTTATTTACTGTAAATAGCACCAGCATATTCTGTAGCACTTTACAAATCAGAGGACACATGAACAGACAATATGAGACATTACAATGAGACAAAGAAATAAACATATCAAACAATAGGACTGAGGGCCCTGCTCGCAAGAGCTTACATTCTATGAGGAGATAGGGGGACACAAGAGGTCAGAGAGCTTGTTTGTTACAATGGTTCAGCCATCTTTTAATAGAAAAGGTTATGTAACTGAAGCTGAATGAACCCGTCACCAGCCAGTATCTGTGAATAAACATATACTAAGTGGAAGGAGTACAGTGTAACTTCTAGATGGAGAGGACAGGATCTGAGGAACAGAGGAGGAAGGATAAAAGGTGTTATTGTTCTACACCTCCGCACACTACACGGTGATCAGGTCATGTGATAAGCCTGATCATACAGATGTGGATTGTCCGGGGTAAAGCGTTCCAGAGCACCGGTGCAGGTCGAGAAAAGTCTGGGAGATGGGAGTGGGATGTTCGGATAACAGAGGATACAAGTCTAAGGTCATTGGCAAAACGGAGAGGACGATTAGGGCGGTAGACAGTGACGAGAGAGGAGATATAGGTGGGCACAGCGCTATGGATGGTGTGATGATACGAGATTCAGATATGGATTTATTGTACTAATATTCGCTCATATAGTATGGTTCCTGTCTGTTATCAGCAATTTGGTTATAGGCTTGGGGGATGTGGTTCATGGGATTTGTAATCAACAAACCTTTGATCTCCAGAGGGTCACTGACACAGGCCTTTATTTGCATAACACTGATATACTCATTAACCCGGCGGGGGGTCCTGCAGAAAGGATGTGCTGGGGAAACGCTCTGCATACCGTCTACAGACAGACCAGAGCCAGCTTTACTTCAAAGTGATTCTGGTTTTATGACAATATCTGCCCTGAGAAACATGTTACAGTCGCCCCGAAACTTTTCCCAGATGCGTCAGATCAAGGCACACGCTCAGAATACACACATGTCACAGTTCAAAGCCCAAAAAAGGTCCAGACACTGATCTCCTTACCCAAAGGGGGTTGGGGTGTCAACCTTGGGGCTCCTCCTCCTGGTGACCTCACTTAGGGAGGGGACCAAGGCAGGTAAAAGATCTCAGACCTGGTTGAGACGCTCTTTTTTGTTTTCAGTCTTTGTTTGTGGTTTTTGTCTTCTGTCATTTGTGATGTGCTGTTCCTGGAGGAGAGGTGTGGGGGAGGTCAAATTGGAGACTTCCACCATGTGCTCGACCATGTGGCCTAGCATGGTGGCCTGAGACCCTTTGATAACCTGGAAGAGATGTAACAGCATGTAGGGAACACATGCTCTGTACCTTGCTTAAGAATGAACCCTGATGCCTACCCCATGGGCTCAGAGAAATGGACTATCTACTTGTTCTGAAAATTGTCTTCTGTCTTTTGTTCTTCTGAAATTCACCCGGATATGACTGCCCAGGGTGTTACCCCTGGAATAGCATGCCTGGATGCATGCTTTTGGACTTTTGAAGTATGTGCCCTGAACTCATCATCATCACCATCACCATCTGTTACTCTCCTTTTTATTTTGTGCACCGTGTCATGTTGCTTTCCACTTGTATTTGCTTGCTAATCGCTACATGTATTCTCTGTATGTGTTAAGTGTCTAGTACTGATCCATTTAGGGGTTAATAAATATATAAAATTTAGAAAGCTCATCTTTGTATTATCCTAAGATCCCAGAGCACTCACTGGAGGTGGGTATAAGGTAATTGAAGCAATCTCAGGTGTGCTGGAAGTGGCTTCGGTAGGGTGAGATCCTTCACAGATGGATTTGTGTGTGAGTATGATAATTTTATATAGTATTCTGTGATGGATGGGCAACCAATACATTGACTGACACAAGGTAGATGCGTCTGTGTACCGGTTTGACAGAAAGATGAGTCTGGCGGCTGCATTCTGGACAGATTATAGTGTGGATAGTTGAGTAAGAGGAAGCCCAATTAGAAGAGAATTGCAATAGTGAAGACGAGAGAGAATCAGAGCGACAATGAGGGTTTTTGATGTTTCCATGGTGAGAAAAGGGATGTTTTTAAGGTGCAGGTGGCAACAGCATGCAGGTGTCTGAATCTGTGGGGTAAAGGTGAGATCTGAGTCAAATACAACCCCCAGACAGCGGGCATGCCGCCTTGGTGTAATAGTAAGGCCACAGACAGAAATAGAGATATCAGGGTTAGGTCGGTTAGTGGATGGAGGGAACACAAGACATTCAGTTTTTGAAAGATTCAATTTCGTATAAAGAGAAGACATGATGTTAGAGGCAGCAGAGAGACAGTCACTGGTGTTCTGTAGTAGTGCAGGTGTGATGTCACGGGATAAAGTACAGTGGGTACGGAAAGTATTCAGACCCCTTTAAATTTTTCACTCTTTGTTTCATTGCAGCCATTTGCTAAAAGCAAAAAAAGTTCATTTTATTTCTCATTAATGTACACTGAGCACCCCATCTTGACAGAAAACATCTTGATTATGGAGGCCACTGTGCTCTTAGGAACCTTGAGTGCTCCAGAAATTATTTTTTAACCTTGGCCAGATCTGTGCCTTGCCACAATTCTGTCTCTGAGCTCCTTGGGCAGTTCCTTTGACCTCATGATTCTCATTTGCTCTAACATGCACTGTGAGCTGTGAGGTCTTATATAGACAGGTGTGTGCCTTTCCTAATCAAGTTCAATCAGTTTAATTAAACACACCTGGACTCCAGTGAAGGAGTAGAACCATCTCAAGGAGGATCAGAAGGAAATGGACAGCCTGTGAGTTAAATATGAGTGTCACAGCAAAGGGTCTGAATACTTATGACCATGTGATATTTCAGTTTTTCTTTTTTTAATAAATTTGCAAAAATATCTACATTTCTGGGTTTTTTTTTCTGTCAAGATGGGGTGCTGAGTGTACATTAATGAGAAATAAAATGAACTTTTTGGCTTTAAGCAAATGGCTGAAATGAAACAAAGAGTGAAAAATTTAAAGGGGTCTGAATACTTTCCGTACCCACTGTATATAGTTGCTATCATCAGCATAAAGATGGTATTGAAAGCCAAATCTGCGAATGGTGTGTCCAACTGTTGCTGTGTACAGAGAGAAGAGGAGGGGGCCTAGGACCGAGCCTTGAGGAATCCCAACGCAAGGAGCAGAGGAGAACAAATAGCACCAGTGAATGATACACTAAATGAGCGGTCAGAGATATAGGAAGAAAACCAAGAGAGAGCATTATCCCTGAGGCCAATAGAATGGAGCATAGTGAGGAGGAGTTGGTGGTCTACTGTACAGTGTCAAATGCTTCTGAGAGATCCAGAAGAATAAGTAGTGAATAGTTCCCTTTAGATTTAGCTGTCAAGAGATCGTTGGAGACCTTTATACATGATCATGGTTATTAATTATGATATCTCACATGATCAGGACTATGGGTTTGTAAGGAGGAATTCTCTTTCCATGTTTATTGTTGTCCTATGTAGTCTTTGACCTATGATATTTGTATTGGTATAGTGGAGAACAATGTGGCGACCTTCATCTCTTTAGATTTTAACATTTTTAACGAATTTCTGTTGCTACTTTGTATTTAGATATGTGCATAGTTTTATGTATTAATTGTTTGATTATTGAGGTTTACATTTATAGAATTTGTTTTCTACATCTTATTGTATGTTGATTACCTGGTGAGCTTATGCCTATATACAGTAGCCACACTGAATGACTAGAACTGCAGTCTATATTAATGATGAAGAAAACGGCAGATAGAAGCTGACTATGGCTGTTTTTAAAGGACTATTCCCATTAAAAGAAACATGCATTAAAACATACAGTCAGAAAGTTATTAATATGTACAGTATATCTTCATTATTAAAATTAAATCAGAATCGAAATCTATGCTCAACTATTTCTCCATGTTGTGAACAACTTCATATATCTGGTTGCCATAGTAATGTCCACTAGCAGCTATGTGATGGTGGACACACTTTATCCACCTCTCTGCTTTTTTTCTGCAGGTTCCCGTCTGGTTTCATTTTCATGCATGCCTGCTCTCTCCTACAAAGCACACAGCTAGGGGCAGGGCTAGCAATAACCAGACTGCCATGTACTCCTGTGAGATATAGTGCTTGGTACCATGGTACAAGCAGATGCCTGAAAATGAAATGTTTACACTGGTAGTGTTAACATAATGGTATGCATCACCCCAGGGAGTTTTTTTTTTCAAGTCATGGGACAACCCCTTTAATGGAGCAAAGCTTCAAAGTAGCCAACAGCTAACAAAGCCTTGCCTATGAATATTGACTTTAACATTGCTTTAAGGCTATAGCTGAACATCTGTTTTAAGTATCCCCCTTAACAATCTTTAAGGAATATTACATTTAATTCTGAAATTCTACACACCCATATAATAGTACCTCCAATATTCAGCCTTATCTGCACACATTCCAAGCATAACTCTATGTACAGAATGTTAGCAGCTGTAAGCCAAGTTTACATCACAGATTTCAGTTGAACTGAAATATGGCAGACATCCAAGACAGGTATTTGGCTGAATTTTATTCCAAAATTAAAATACTGTAGTTCTAATAATAATTCAATGACTAAAAACTTACTATTGATACTTAAACTTACATGTTTATACTGAAACCTGAAGTAATGAAATACCTGCAAAGGCTTCTCAGAGGTCAATCTATGGTATTATTATTATTATTATCATTATTATTATTGTTGTTTATTTATATAGAACCATTAATTCCATGGTGCTTTACATCTGAGGGTTTACATACGGTACACAAAATATACAAAACAAATATGATACTAACAGTGAACAACTGGCACAGTGGGATAGAGGGCCCTGCTCGCAAGAGCTTACAATTGTTCTTGCTGACTGTGATGTGACATAAACAAAAAGTGACATGCAGGAAAATTCAGAAGATAAAGTTTATGAATCATCTTAAAGTTTGATTAACTCAGTCAGGAACACAGAAGCATTGTGTGAAGAGGGTGTACAACGATCTTCATTATGTAGTTGGCACCTATGGAGATTAACCCTTAGGTGCTGAAGAAATTGTTGAGAAAATTGGATGTCAAGTTTGTGGATATTTTGGTGTTTGAGGACAATTACCTTAAATCCTTTCCCTATGAAGTCTGTGCAGTGCTACTGCTGTTCCTACCCACTTCGCAACATGAATAATTCAGGAAGACGTAAGACGATGAACAGAAGGACAAGGAGACTGATGCCAAAATATATTTCATGAAACAGACCCTTGAAAACTCATGTGGAATAGCTGGGCATATCCATCGCTATTATTATCAAGCCGATATTTCATTATAAGTGGATAGGTTGTATATATTTGGGATGTACATTATACTTACTTCTTGTTTAAATTACTGGTAGATATATCTGTCATTGATGTATGGGAGTTATCACTAGTGACTCTGACAGATTTTGATGTCCTCATTGGTATATCAAGAGGTAAATTAAATTATGACACCCTAATACAGTGGATATCAAATTACTTTGGCCACATATACAAAGAGAAAAAAAGGGGGTAGTTATCGGGTACATGTGGAGGTGGTTACATTTCTGTATCTGAGGGGTCCTAGGATATTTTGGATCATTTTAGCCCAGATATACATTGGCCAGCCATTATTTCCTATTGTCCACTTTTTTATTTTTTTGGCGTATTTACACATGTTGATCAAGTCTATACCGACAATTTTTACTGAGTTGAATATAGGTTATATTTTAATAGTAGATGTAATTATTTTTTGTATGGAGTTTTTTTTTTTTTTACAGATGAATAATAATGGATAGAATAAGGACCAATTCATTTCTATGGCCCCATACACGCATCCATATATTTTATTGATCCCCGGGGGTTAGGGGCGCTGTATGACCAAGCCACAAAATATAGAGCAGGCAATATTCCAGTCTGGCTTTGCAGCATGGTTCATCTTTTTAATGATAGGGTCTGTGAAATACATGGGCTGCATTCTGTATGCCATCTGTTCTGTTTTTCACAAACCCCTATGGATCTTATGGTATTGTGCATGGAGCTTAAAGTAGTGTAGCATCAGTTGCACAGGGTGGAACACTATGCTCTACATTAAGGTGAGACCTGTACCTCAGGGTAGTTTTACAGGTGGCTTTTTGGTAGCAGTTTTTATTTCAGTTTTTTTGGACTAAAGACAGAAATGGATTCAAAAGGAATGTAAAACATAGAGCAAGAACTTACATTTCTCCTTCCTGCTGCATCAACTTCTGGCTTTAGCTCAAAAAAGTGCATCAAAAACTGCATGCTTAGAGCAATCACAGGCCTCAGAGGTCCCTGGGGGAGCACTGATGTCATTCAAGAGGCTCGAAGAGGACACAAGGGACTGCCAGACCCTGGAGCCCAGGAGAGGTGTGTAAGGATGGGGCCCCACATGGCGTAAATGCATTTTACAGTTCCCACATTGCGGGAAAATACGTGCAGTGGCTACGCTGTGATTTCCAAAACTGTTGCGGCTTTGGAAATCTCAGCATGTCAATTATACCCACAGAAACACTGGTGGTTTCCTTATAGGTATAAATGAAGCAGAAAATCTGCAGAGGTTTCCTCCACCTTCTGTGAAAAATGCTGCGGGAAAAATCGTGATGTGTTGCCACCGCGCTTTTTTCTGTGGGACGCTATGTGGGGCCTTAGCCTTAGACTGTTATGTTTGATCACCTTCCTTGGTCGTGTGCCATTTATACTCTGGGATCTCAAGAGTTCATAGGTGGCAAACCCCAAAAATTTCCCAAAAACGAACCTGGCTTGTTACAAATTGATTCACTCATCCCTGTACACCACATGCTGTTTATTTGTATGAAAAATATATTTATGGATATTTACCAAGAAATTAATACAGTCATTACTATAAATTAATGGAATATTCTAACATTCCAGAAATTGTGTAAGCATAAGATTTGTATTAGCTTTTTTTGCATTGGATACTTAGCAATGTTTTTCAGCTATCCCCAGAGGCATTTCTTCCTGTTTCTTTTCTCTGTTGACACTTTTGGAATCAATGTGCTTGCTCAATAATGAACACTGTATGCTGGACGTCATATTTTTTGGCAGACAAATGATCCTTTCCCTTTCCAAATGTTTTCTTTGTTTCTTGGCTTCTGCATAATATATAGTTCAAGGAAATAAAATTGTAGTTCATATGGGATACAACAACACAAAATGTTAGAAAACAAACCAACTAAAGTTAAATACAATATGTATTTATTTATTTATTTATTATGCTTGCTTGTATAGCGCCATCATATTCCGCAGCGCTTTACAGTCATTGACAGTCACTGTCCCATATAGGGCTCACAATCTACATTCCCTATCAGTATGTCTTTGGATATGAGTATTAGTGTAAAATTTGAGTATTTACAATATGAGTATTAGTGTAAAAATCTAGATGAAGCCATTTTTAGACTAAGGCCCTACATTGTGGAAAAGCAGATTTTTTTGTTACATATTTTGCTGGATTGAGCAAAAGGGAGAAGTACAGTGGGGAGAAAAAGTATTTAGTCAGCCACCAATTGTGCAAGTTCTCCCACTTAAAAAGATGGGAGAGACCTCTAATTGACATCATAGGTAGACCTCAACTAAGAGAGACAAAATGAGAAAACAAATCCAGAAAATCACATTGTCTGATTTTTTAAGAATTTATTTGCAAATTATGGTGGAAAATAAGTATTTGGTCACCTACAAACAAGCACGATTTCTGACTCTCACAGACCTGTAACTTCTTCTTTAAGAGGCTCCTCTGTCCTCCACTCATTACCTGTAGTAATGGCACCTGTTTGACATTGTTATCAGTATAAAAGACACCTGTCCACAACCTCAAACAGTCACAAACTGTCCAAACTCCACTATGGTGAAGACCAAAGAGCTGTGGAAGGACACCAGAAACAAAATTGTAGACCTGCACCAGGCTGGGAAGACTGAATCTGCAATAGGCAAGCAGCTTGGTGTGAAGAAATCAACTGTGGGAGCAATAATTAGAAAATGGAAGACATACAAGACCAATGATAATCTCCCTCGATCAGGGGCTCTACGCAAGATCTCACCCCGTAGAGTCAAAATGATCACAAGAATGGTGAGCAAAAATCCCAGAACCACACGGGGGGACCTAGTGAATGACCTGAAGAAAGCTGTGACTAACGTAACAAAGGCTACCATCAGTAACACACTACGCCGCCAGGGACTCAGATCCTGCAGTGCCAGACGTGTCCCCCTGCTTAAGCCAGTACATATCCGGGCCCGTCTGAAGTTTGCTAGAGAGCATTTGGATGTTTCAGAAGAGTATTGGGAGAATGTCATATGGTCAGATGAAACCAAAGTAGAACTGTTTGGTAGAAACACAACTCGTTGTGTTTGGAGGACAGTGAATGCTGAGTTGCATCCAAAGAACACCATACCTACTGTGAAGCATGGGGGTGGCAACATCATGCTTTGGGGCTGTTTCTCTGCAAAGGGACCAGGACGACTGATCCGTGTACATGAAAGAATGAATGGGGCCATGTATCGTGAGATTCTGAGTGCAAACCTCCTTCCATCAGCAAGGGCATTGAAAATGAAACGTGGCTGGGTCTTTCAGCATGACAATGAACCCAAGCACACTGCCAGGGCAACGAAGGAGTGGCTTCATAAGAAGCATTTCAAGGTCCTGGAGTGGCCTAGTCAGTCTCCAGATCTCAACCCCATAGAAAACCCTTGGAGGGAGTTGAAAGTCCATGTTGCCCAGCGACAGCCCCAAAACATCACTGCTCTAGAGGAGATCTGCATGGAGGAATGGGCCAATATACCAGCAACAGTGTGTGCCAACCTTGTGAAGACTTACAGAAAACATTTGACTTCTGTCATTGCCAACAAAGGATATATAACAAAGTATTGAGATGAACTTTTGTTATTGACCAAATACTTATTTTCCACCATAATTAGCAAATAAATTCTTTAAAAAATCAGACAAGGTGATTTTCTGGATTTGTTTTCTTATTTTGTTTCTCATAGTTGAGGTCTACCTATGATGTGAATTACAGGCCTCTCTTATCTTTTTAAGTGGGAGAACTTGCAGAATTAGTGGCTGACTAAATACTTTTTTTCCCCACTGTAACACCATTTTTACACGCACTATAATGTCCTAAAGTGGCCTCCAAACAGTATAATATCCCATAGTGTCCCCTCCTTATATTATAATTTCCCATAGTGACTCCTCCACACAGTATAATGTCGCATAGCAGCGCCTCCACACAGTCTAATGTCCCATAGCAGCCCCTGCACACAGAATAATGTCCCATAGTGGCCCCTAGACAGTATGATGTCACATAGTGGCCCCTCCACTCAGTATAATGTCATATAGCAGACCCTCCACACAGTATAATGCTCCATAGTTTCCCCTCCACATAGTATTATGTCCTATTGTGGCCCCTACAGTGTTCGTTGCAAATATTGAAAAAATTTCGGGTTTGGCAGAACCCAAAATTTTTGGGGGTACACCACCCATGGAATATTATACCCTGGGCTTTTCAGACCCCAGAGTATAATAATCGGAGGCCAAGGGGAGGTGACAAACATAAAAATCAATGGCACTCACCTCTCCTGGGCTCCAGTGAGACTCCCTGCTGTTTTCAGCCCTTTTCAATGACATCACAGATGTGGGTTACGCCGGCGTTATTATGTGTCATGACGCCGGCCTGACCCATGTGATGTCTGTGACATTACGGCTGAGGCCCAAAGACAGAATGGTGTCGCTCTGGATCCCAGGAGAGGTGAGTACCATGGGTTTTTATGTATGCTCACCTCCCCTGGGTCTTCGATCATTATACTCTGGGGTATAATGGGGTCTCGGGCCTCAGCAGGCTGAATTCCCTTGTTACTGGTGCATCTACAGCAATAGAAAATCATTATTTAATATTGAAATACCCTCAAAGTCTATTATGTCAAACTATTAAAAACGAACTATGCAGCTAACCCACACCAAAACTTTTAATCCTGGCCCTAACAATATAAAATTATCTGTCCTCAATATGAAAACAACTATAAACAGAGAGGGAAAACTAGAATTTTTTTTATTAATTCCATGGATATTGACCAACAAAAATTAAAAAAATTACAAAAGTAAACTGGCATAAAATGTCCCTGAAATTTTTTTTTTTTTACCATTTTCATAACGCCATGTGATAAAACCCTGAAAATGTGTAATGTGTCTGGTCATGGGGAACTGGGGAAAATAGGAAAAAGACCTGATCTTGAACTGATTAATAGAAGTGGCTGTCTCTCCACTACATAATTATTTTCTTAGTAAAGGTGTGGGGTGGGGCTTCCTGCTGGCCGATAAATCTCTATCCTTTAAAGTCATGACTTTCCCAAGTGAACATATGTTATCTAAACTATGTATTGTGTAATATAATATAATATAAATATTACATAATATATATACACTATGTATTGTGTAATATAATATAATATAATATAAATAAATATTATATAATATATATAAACTATGTATTGTGTAATATAATGTACCTGATATTCTTGTTGGAATCCTTAAAGGATTTATCTACTTTCTCATATTGATGGCCTATCCTTAGGATGGCTCATCAATATTAGATCTGCAAAGGTCCAACAGCTGTGATAGGCCATCAGTATTGTATGACAGGACTCATTTTATGTTGTTGAAATAAATTTTGGAATTTAAAACCAGGACCTGGTAAAATTGAACCAGATGAGTAAAGCAACCATTCTTACTTTAGCTCTAGTATTTCAAAAGCCCTAAGAATCAATATACAGTATATAGGTAAATTTTCCAGTTTTTTTAAGACTAGATGATAACTTTTTATGGAGTATTTGTTAATTTTGGAATTTAGGGAAAGAATATGAAAGTAAGTTTTCCTTCATGTAAAAAGCAACACATATTCAAAGCTAGCTCTCTATAAGTCAGTGACTGTCTTTCAAAAAGTCTTGTGATGTGACTTGGGATGTGTAAGTCAAACCAGAAAATCACTTCTGAAAGTAAAAGACCCCACCCACAGACCGCTGTTTTGGGGTTCTTGTCCCTTGACAGTGCAGAGCTGGGCACTGGTTGGCTAGATAAGAGACCATTGATGTGAGCATGCATGGCCTTTAAGACTCCATACTCCTGCAAAGGCAGTACCCTTCCGGACTCAAATTAATGACCGCTTACCTAGACAACCAGTAACCTACACTGCACTGATTTGGGGCAAGAATGCTGAACAACTGTCTAAGGATGAGTCTTTTACTATTGGAGGAGATTTACTGGTTTGGCTTATATCGCAAGTCATGTCACAAGGCTTCTTGAAAGATAGGTACTGACTTATATGGAGTTACCTTCCAATAGGTGTTGCCAGAGACATAGTTTTCCTTTTTTCATCTGGGAAAACTTATTATATTCATTATATTATATCTGGGGGCACTGAGGGAGCTATTACATAACCGTTGATGGAGGCCCTAAATGAAGCCTTATTGTGTTAACCTTTATAAGTGATTGCTACTTTTGGGGTACTTGGATGTGACTTTTTCTTACTAGGGTGTACAATACATCTGTATGTGTCTTATTTCATACAGTTAAATACAAAGGTTTTATTAGATTTAAATTACCTCTTACAGAAAAAAAACATGTGGCATGCTTACATATAATAGAACAGCGATAGAACATATTCGTTGATTATGATGTTAATCTGTTTTCCCTTAGTCCTAACAGCAGCACAATATGGGGTATTCCTTCCCCTGTGTGCTGGTAGGACAGGTGGAACTTTTAACTAACATAAAATATGCATGACTATGCTACCTTATAAGAGGGCAACTGGGACCTCCCCTCCTTGTGTAAGTTATAAAGTAAAAATTTCTAAGTTTAGGGAGGGAAGCTTGTGCTGCTGCTAGGACTAAGGGAAAACAGATTAACATCATAATCAACAATTCCCTTACGTCCTACAGCAGCACAATATGGGGATATAGCAAGTAATTCCCTTAACAACAAAAATCTAAGTATAGAGCAGCACCAAAAAATGACCTCACTAGGTCTATGCGTGCAACTTCCAACAGATCCGGCATATGATCTCTAGTAAATAGTGCAAAAATGGACAGCACTCCAATGTTGAAAATCAAAAGGTGAAGATTTATTCCATTGCAATGGAATAAATCTTCACCTTTTTGATTTTCAACATTGGAGTGCTGTCCATTTTTACACTAAGTAATTCCCTTAGGGAGGGTTTCCCTGCTCTACTACACTTAGGACTGACTGTCCAAAAGCAGTCGCCACAGAACTCCGAACATCTAGTCGATAATGTTTTACAAAGGTTAGGTGAGACGACCAAGAAGCAGCTGCACAGATCTGATCCAGCGGTAAGGTCCGGTTCTCAGCCCAAGAGGTTGATACAGCTCTGGTTGAATGGGCTGTACAAAATTCGAGTGGAGCTAACCCCTGAGTAGAAAAAGAGACTTTGATTGCCATCTTGATCTACCTAGACAAGGTAGGCTTGGAAGCCCTGAGACCTTTGTCTCTACCATACATGTTGACAAGGAGATTCTCGGCTCTCCTAAAGGAACATGTACGTAAGAGGTAAATCTGGAGACATCTCACAACAACTAGTGTGTGAAGTTTTTTCTCCTTTTCAGAGGAAGGGGCTGGAAAAAACACGGGTAAAGAGACTAATTGGTTAATATTGGCACGGGAAGGCACCTTAGGGTTAAACCCAAGAAGAAACCTAAGTTGGACCCTATCCGCAAAAAACGATATATAAGGTTCCTTGGAAGAGAAAGCCTGGAGTACAGTCATGGCCAAAAGTTTTGAGAATGACACAAATATTATATTTTCACATGATCTGCTGCCCTCTGGTTTTTATGTGTGTTTGTCAGATGTTTTTATCACATACAGAAATATAATTGCATTCATATTATGAGTAACAGAAGCTTATATTGACAGTTAGAATGAGTTAATGCAGCAAGTCAATATTTGCAGTGTTGACCCTTCTTCTTCAGGACCTCTGCAATTCTCCCTGGCATGCTCTCAATCAACTTCTGGACCAAATCCTGACTGATAGCAGTCCATTCTTGCAGAATCAATGCTTTAATTTTGTCTGAATTTGTTGGTTTTTGTTTGTCCACTCGTCTCTTGATGATTGACCACAAGTTCTCAATGGGATTAAGATTTGGGGAGTTTCCAGGCCATGAACCCAAAATCTCTATGTTTTGTTCCCTGAGCCATTTAGTTATCACCTTTGCTTTATGGCAAGGTGCTCCATCATGCTGGAAAAGGCATTGTTGAGCGCCAAACTGCTCTTGGACGGTTGGGAGAAGTTGCTCTTGGAGGACATTCTGGTACCATTCTTTATTCATGGCTGTGTTTTTAGGCAAGACTGTGAGAGAGCCGATTCCCTTGGCTGAGAAGCAACCCCACACATGAATGGTTTCAGGATGCTTTACAGTTGGCATGAGACAAGACTGGTGGTAGCGCTCACCTCTTCTTCTCCGAATAAGCTGTTTTCCAGATGTTCCAAACAATCGAAAAGGGGATTCATCAGAGAAAATGACTTTACCCCAGTCCTCAGCAGTCCACTCCCTGTACCTTTTGCAGAATATCAGTCTGTCCCTGATGTTTTTTCTGGAGAGAAGTGGCTTCTTTGCTGCCCTCCTTGAGACCAGGCCTTGCTCCAATAGTCTCCGCCTCACAGTGCGTGCAGATGCACTCACACCTGCCTGCTGCCATTCCTCAGCAAGCTCTGCACTGCTGGTAGCCAGATCCCGCAGCTGAAACACTTTTAAGAGACGGTCCTGCCGCTTGCTGGTCTTTCTTGGGCGCCCTGGAGCCTTTTTGGCACCAATGGAACCTCTCTCCTTGAAGTTCTTGATGATGCGATAGATTGTTGACTGAGGTGCAATCTTTCTAGCTGCAATACTCTTCCCAGTTAGGCCATTTTTGTGTAGTGCAATGATGACTGCACGTGTTTCTTTAGAGATAACCATGGTTAACAGAAGAGAAACAATGATGGCAAGCACCAGCCTCCTTTTAAAGTGTCCAGTGGTGTCATTCTTACTTAATCATGACAGATTGATCTCCAGCCCTGTCCTCATCAACACGCACACCTGTGTTAATGGAGCAATCACTGAAACGATGTTAGGTGGTCCTTTTAAGGCAGGGCTGCAATGATGTTGAAATGTGTTTTGGGGGATAAAGTTCATTTTCTAGGCAAATATTGACTTTGCAAGTAATTGCTGTTAAGCTGATCACTCTTTATAACATTCTGGAGTATATGCAAATTGCCATTAGAAAAACTGAAGCAGTAGACTTTGTAAAAATTAATATTTGTATCATTCTCAAAACTTTTGGCCATGACTGTACACTCACCCTTTTGGTTGAAGTGATGGCTAATAGAAAGGTGCTTTTAAAGGCAAGAAATTTAAGATCTACATCCTCCAAAGGTTCAAAAGGAGGACCACAAAGACCTGAAAGAACAGTCGAGAGATCCCACTGGGTAACCGGAGCTGAGACCACCGGTCTAAGTCTGGTAGCACCCTTAAGGAACCCAACAATAAGGGAATCTTGGGACAAACGTCTGCCTAAACAGGCGGATAGGGCTGAAACCTGTACCCTCAGAGTAGCAGGAGAAAGGCCTGTATCCAAGCCAATTTGAAGAAAATCCAGAATTTCTGCCATAGTAGGGTTTGAACTATCAGCTTCTCTTCTGGAGCACCACTGCTTGAAGATGTTACCTATCCTATGGTAGCTTTTCTTGGTAGACTCTGCTCTGGCACAGGAAAGGGTCTTCAAGACGGCTTCTGACAGTCCACTAAATCTCCGTAGTTTGTAAATGGAGTAGGATGCAAAAGAATGATCCAAAAAATAGAGGAACAAATCCTGCGCTTTCCAAATGTATTATCTTCTTTCTTTTATTAGCTCAACACAACAAGGACAAAATCTTTCACAGCTGTCTATTAATTAGAGCACGTGATACCATTAATATCAAACAGTATTATACTATGTGCCGCTCGGCGTTGTTTTTTTGTCTATTTCTCTACACTAAATCTCCGTAGGGACTGGTCAACCTCCAGGCTGTCAGGTTGAATCTCCTCAGATCCTGGTGCTTCTGAGTTCCTTGGGAAACCAGGTTCTGGGTGGGGGGAAGCCTCCAATATGTCCCTCGACTCATGTACATGAGCTGGGCAAACCAAGTCCTTTTTGGCCAGAATGGTATGATGGCTATCACAGAGACTTGGTCCTGTCTGACTTTCATCAATACTTTTGGTATCATGGAAAGTGGAGGGAAGATGTATGCCAGCCTGAACCTCCAAGGGATGTACAGGGCATCCACTGCCAAGGGATAGTCCTCCTGATACAGTGAGCAGAACATCTCTACCTTGGCGTTGAGTCTGGTAGCCATGAGGTCTACTTCTGGGAGACCCCACTTCAGGATAATCTGATAGAATACATCTGGATTGAGAGACCATTCTCCTGATACGACAAGACCCCAACTCAACTGATCTGCTACTATGTTCAGGGAACGTTTGATGTGAACTGCAGATAAGTGGGTCAGATTTTTTTCTGCCCAGGTAAAAATCAGATTGGTCTCTCCGAGGAGAGACAATGATCTGGTGCCTCCCTGTCTGTTCAGGTACATTACAGTCATCATGCTGTCTGACCGAACCTTGACCGCTCTCCCTCCGAGGAGAGGAGAAAAATGAAGTAGTACCAGGTACATGGCTCTGAGCTCCTTCCAATTGGAAGATGTTTTTTCTTCTAGACTGCTCCAAATTCCTTATATGGTCTTCTCGTACAGGTGGGCTCCCCATCCCGAGAGGGATGCATCGGTAGTCAACAGGGTCCAACGATGTTGGACCGTGGACATTCCGTCTTTCAGGTGTATCCACCATCTGAGGGAAAGAAGGGTACTTGGAGATAGCTTGATCTTCTTGTTGAGACCGAAAGGAGTACGGTTCCAGGCTTTTAGTACTTCCATCTGGAGAGGACGCAAATGCCATAAAGCCCAAGGGACTGCAATGGCTGAGGATGACATCAGGCCTAGGACTCTCATGGATGTTCTGATGGATACCAGACGTGTCTTGAAGAGAAACCGGATTGCTTTGATCAATCTTTTTTCCTTGCAGGTGTTAAGGAAATCTCCATGCGGTCTGAGTTCAACAGATACCCCAGGACTTCCTGCGGGTAGAGGGAACTACTTCTGACTTCTCCCAATTTATTAGCCAACCCAAGCTCTGGAGAAGGGAACGGCTATCAGTAACTGCTGGAGCAGAACAGATTCTGAGTGGGCTTTTATAAGCCAGTCATCCAGGTATGGCACTACAATAAGGCCCTGAAGCCTGAGAGAGGCGGCTATAGGAGCCACAACTTTGGTAAAGGTATGAGGAGCTGAAGTGATGCCTAAGGGCAGGGCTGCGAACTGAAGATGCTTCCTATGCGGAGAATATAAGGGGACATGCAGATAGGCATCCTTTTAGATCTAAGGTGACGAAAAACTTCGCCCTGTTGAAGAAAGGATGTAACAGATTTTATTGTCTCCATACGAAAATGTTTTTTCTTTATGAAGCGATTCAGATATCTTAAGTCTAATCATTCTCCATC
Organism: Leptodactylus fallax; assembly: GCA_947044405.1. NCBI lineage: Eukaryota > Metazoa > Chordata > Amphibia > Anura > Leptodactylidae > Leptodactylus > Leptodactylus fallax. The sequence continues at coordinate 2,437,642 of CAMRHE010000087.1, read as the reverse complement.
TGCCTGATGGTTTTGGCACCAGAAAAACTGGGGAGTAGACACCAAATCCTTCTTCCAAAGGGGGGAACTTTTCCAAAGCCCCCTTGCGGATGTAATCGCGAATGGAGCACTCCAATATATCCTACTAAGCCGCAGGAAGGGAGTGGGTCATGACAAATTGATCCTGAGGCGGCTGAATAAACTCGATCGCATAACCTCGCTGAACAATCTGCAAGACCCAAGGGTCTTGAGTTTTTTGCTGCCAGACAGTGTAAAAGTGAGAAAGCCGACCTCCGACAGGAGTCTCGGCCACAGGAAGAAGTCAGCCGATGACAAAAGCTAGGCTTCTTTTTGTCCTCATCCTTGGGGAACCTTCGTCCAGAACCCCTAGGCTGAAATCTAGGACGTCTCTGGAACTTAGGTCTGGATTGAGGATAGTAACTTCTACCCCGGCCGGAAGGTCTTGACCTGCCTCTAAAGGACCTCTCCCTTGATGATCGGGATGTGTCGGTAGGTCGTATCCATACGTGGATGCGATATATCGATGACATCCTGATCGTCTGGGAGGGCACTGGGCATCAGCTGCAATCTTTTATCAATGACATCAATCAGAATAATGTTAACATTCATCTCACTTTCAAATTTGATAGATTCAAAATAGATTTTTTGGATGTCAATCTATGTAGAGATAATTATGATATGCTGCAAACAGAAATTTTTAGAAAAGAAACGGCAGTAAATTCTTTGTTACTCGCTTCTTCGTCTCACCCTTTTCAGACAATTAACGCGGTCCCTATAGGTCAGTTTTTATGTGTTAGAAGGATCTGCTCTACAGATGAAAAATTTGAATGTTATGCCCATGATTTGAAACAGCGATTTACTGACAGAGGTTATAGCCAAAGGCAAATCAAACGTGCCTATATAAGAGCGAAAAGTACGCCACGTTCAGATTTGATACACAACAACAGTCGTAGAGAATCTAAATCAAATCAGGTACGTTATATAACTGAATTCCATTCCCATTGGAAGGAAATGCAGAAAGCTTTATCCAAATTCTGGCCTATCTTACAGGGTGATACTGTCATTGGACAATATATTCCTTCATTCCCAAGCATTGTCTCCCGTAGATCCAGGAATCTGAAAGATCTACTCGTTAAGAGTCACTATGAGGTGAGACATCAAGGGATTTTTGGAGCTAGAGGCCCTAGCAAAGGTTGTGTTCCCTGTGGACGTTGTGTGGCATGTCCTAATATTCAAAGAGCTACTAATTTTTGTAATGCACTAGGCAATAAGATATTTCAAATTCAACATCACATAACGTGTAATACACGGGATTATGCTACTTGCCCATGCTCGCTGATTTATATCGGTCTTACATCCAGACAACTCAAGATACCAAAAATAACATAGAACATGATAAATTTAAGCCAATTGCTAAACATTTTGCACAATATCATGATAGCAATCCGACATTACTACAAGTACGTGGCATTGATTTTATCCCAATAAATATACGAGGAGGTGGACTGAAATCACGATTAGCTCAATGTGAGGCTAAATGGATTTGGACTTTAGGGACCCTTTCCCCTGCGGGTTTAAATGAGACTCTTAACTTTGGGGCATTCTTGTGATCTTTATTGCTTGGACCTAGTAACCCCTTTATATATTCTGTATTCTTTTGTTTTGTGGTAGTGGGGTTGCCTTTTATATTTATTGCTTGTTTTTATTCATTTTGTTTTTTGTTTTGTCTATTTAGTTGTCATCCATGGCCTTTTTCTGACTGGATTACATTGATACAGTTCAGGATATCTTTTATGGATCGATGGACCTTTTGACTGTGTACACCAGTTATCAATAACAAATAAATTAATTTTTTTTTTTTTTATAAAAATTTTTTTTATTTTTTATTTATTTAGATTTTGATTTTGATTTTTTTGATTTTTTTTTCACTTATTTGCATATTTTTATCGCATTTGTTTTGCCTATAATTATATAATTTTCATCCATGATTTTGTTTAGTACTTATTGCTTTTTGCACATGTCACTTTTTGCACATGTCACTTTTTGCACATGTCACTCTACCTGCTTAGGAGACTGAGAGCCTTTGGAATCCGGGGGGCACTTCTTAGAACTTTCTTCAACTCGGTAGTGGCATCAGCCATCTTCTTTGGAGTGGCCTGCTGGGGGAGCAGTATATCAACCAGGGACAGAAATAAACTTGACAAGCTGATTAGAAAGGCCTGCTCTGTCCTGGGGAGCCCACTGGACCCAGTGCAGGTGGTGGGTGACAGAAGGATACTGTCCGTGGTGAGCTCCATGCAGAAGAAGAAGTCCCATCCCATGCATGAGACTGTGATCACGCTGAGCAGTACTGTCAGTGACCGACTGCTCCACCCTAGGTGTGAGAAGGAGCGCTATCGGAAGTCTGTCCTCCCCACCGCGGTTAGGCTGTACAACCAACACCGACCTAAGCGGAGATCATTACACACAGAGAACTGAAATATCTCTCTGCCTGTTAAATCCCCCCCCCCAACGCTACTTCCTATCTGTCTGGCGGCTATCAAAGTAATGCCTCTTACCTTGGAACATTCCTGAGCATGTTGTATTTGTATTTGTATCTGCTTATCTTTGCTGCTGTAACACACTGAATTTCCCCATTGTGGGACTATTAAAGGACTATTATTATTATATTATTATTTTAGAGGACATATTTTAGGTCCTTTACAACCTCTCTTTCACAACTATGGCACTATTTGTGTGTTCATCGTTACTTTATATATAGTTTTTATATTTATGGGTCTTTGGATGTATTTATTTATTCCTGTAACTGTAGCGATATATATTTCTGGTCTATTGCGACCCTCCATGCCTCCTGTATTATTTCATTTATTCATCTAACCTGCTGTGCGCATGCCTGGCTCTCTTACCCCTTTCCCGTGTGTCCTATCCGCAATATCGCGAGGCGTGGCTAGGACTCGTGACTATGACGTCATCACGTTGTGATTCCCACCCACGTCAGCTCGTGCGGACATGGTTACGTGGTTGTAAGAGGTACTGATGGCCTGGGCATGCGCCATTATAATCAGGTAACTTCAGGATGGCTTCTATGTATTACTATTGGTATGGAGATTTGTAGCAACACACCAGTTCTAAAGTTTGGCCTTAATTACACTGCTTATATAAGCTTCTGTTTTGCTCCACTGACACCACCCCCAGACGAAGGCTTTGTGTGCCGAAACGTGCGTTGGGTTTTGTCAGCAGGCAGCGGCATTTGTGTCATGGGTATGTTTGGATCTTATACCATGTAACTTACTTTGCAAAATACATGTATAGTGTGATACATTGGGCATTTATATAGGGGTTTTATATATGCACTTGCTTTGTATTAACCATTAGTACCCTCTGTATTTATACACTGCTATATACTTTATGCATGGGTGTATGTTATCTCCCTCATATTTATTTATATTACTTAGCCTCTGCCTCTCATGGGTTTTGTCAGCAGGCAGCGGCATGTATGTCATGGGTATGTTTAGATCTTATACCATGTAATTTACTTTGCAAAATACATGTATAGTGTGATACATTGGGCATCTACATAGGGGTTTTATATATGCACTTGCTCTTTACTAACCATTAGTACCCCTTGCATTTATATATTGCTATATACTTTATGCATGGTTGTATGTTATCTCCCTTATATTTACTGTGTATATATTTTTTATACAGCGCCTTGAATGGTCCACTTGAACTTTTCAACCTTTTGCCACATTTCAGGCTTCAAACATAAGGATATAAAATTTAAATTTTTTGGTGAAGAACCAACAACAAGTGGGACACAATCGTGAAGTAGAACGAAATTTATTGGATATTTTAAACTTTTGTAAAAAATAAAAAACTGAAAAGTGGGGCGTGCCAAATTATTCGGCCCCCTTAAGTTAATACTTTGTAGCGCCACCTTTTTCTGCGATTACAGCTGCAAGTTGCTTGGGGTATGTCTCTATCAGTTTTGCACAGCGAGAGACTGAAATTCTTGCCCATTCTTCCTTGGAAAATAGTTCGAGCTCAGTGAGGTTGGATGGAGAGCGTTTGTGAACAGCAGTTTTCAGCTCTTTCCACAGATTCTCGATTTGATTCAGGTCTGGACTTTGACTTGGCCATTCTAACACCTGGATACGTTTATTTGTGAACCATTCCATTGTAGATTTTGCTTTATGTTTGGGATCATTGTCTTGTTGGAAGATAAATCTCCATCCCAGTCTCAGGTCTTTTGCAGACTCCAACAGGTTTTCTTCCAGAATGGTCCTGTATTTGGCTCCATCCATCTTCCCATCAATTTTAACCATCTTCCCTGTCCCTGCTGAAGAAAAGGAGGCCCAAACCATGATGCTGCCACCACCATGTTTGACAGCGGGGATAGTGTGTTCAGGGTGATGAGCTGTGTTGCTTTTACGCCAAACATATCGTTTTGCATTGTGGCCAAAAAGTTCGATTTTGGTTTCATCTGACCAGAGCAACTTCTTCCATATTTGGTGTGTCTCCCAGGTGGCTTGTGGCAAACTTTAAACAAGACTTTTTATGGATATCTTTGAGAAATGGCTTTCTTCTTGCCTCTCTTCCATAAAGGACAGATTTGTGCAGTGTACGACTGATTGTTGTCCTATGGACAGACTCTCCCACCTCAGCTGTAGATCTCTGCAGTTCATCCAGAGTGATCATGGGCCTCTTGGCTGCATCTCTGATCAGTCTTCTTGTTTGAGATGAAAGGTTAGAGGGATGGCCGGGTCTTGGTAGATTTGCAGTGGTCTGATACTCCTTCCATTTCAATATGATTGCTTGCACAGTGCTCCTTGGGATGTTTAAAGTTTGGGAAATCTTTTTGTATCTAAATCCGGCTTTAAACTTCTCCACAACAGTATCACGGACCTGCCTGGTGTGTTCCTTGGTCTTCATGATGCTCTCTGCGCTTTAAACAGAACCGTGAGACTATCACAGAGCAGGTGCATTTATACGGAGATTTGATTACACACAGGTGGATTATATTTATCATCATCAGTCATTTAGGACAACATTGGATCATTCAGAGATCCTCACTGAACTTCTGGAGTGAGTTTGCTGCACTGAAAGTAAAGGGGCCGAATAATATTGCACGCACCACTTTTCAGTTTTTTTTATTTTTTACAAAAGTTTAAAATAACCAATAAATTTCATTCCACTTCACAATTGTGTCCCACTTGTTGTTTTTTTTCACCAAAAAAATTAAAATTTTATATCCTTATGTTTGAAGCCTGAAATGTGGCAAAAGGTTGAAAAGTTCAAAGGGGCCGAATACTTTCGCAAGGCACTGTATGTGTTTAATTGAGTTATTATGCTTCGGGTCCCCCAGCGGACCTGAACAACGAAGAGCACAATGCTAGTGTGAACCTAGCCTAAGACAATTTTTAATTGGGTTGTCTGAAATTTGACATGTTCTAAAAACAATGGGGGAGATTTATCAAGCAAAATGTAGCAGAATTCTGGAGTAATTTGCACCAAGAAACTGTCTAACATGCCTTGCGCAACATTTATCAAATTTTTTAGACATTTTTACAACTTGCCCGAAAAAGGGGTTGTGTCTTTGTAGAAAGTGGGTATAGTTTTGTATCAGAAATACGCTAAGATGTGAGGATACCTAGTGTGGTTATGTTTGGTCCTGTTTATTTATTTTTATTCAGGATCTAGAGAAGGGGGAAATTTGAACCTTCATTTTTTTTTTTTTTTTACATTTTTCAAACTTTTCAAAAATCTTTTTTTTTACTTTTTATTTTTAGACTTCTTGCAGCCTGTAATAGAACTACAGTGGGGGAAAAAAAAGTATTTAGTCAGCCACCAATTGTGCAAGTTCTCCCACTTAAAAATATGAGAGAGGCCTGTAAATGACATCATAGGTAGACCTCAACTATGAGAGACAAAATGAGAAAACAAATCCAGAAAATCACATTGTCTGATTTTTTTAAAGAATTTATTTGCAAATTATGGCGGAAAATAAGCAGTGTCAGACTGGGATGTCTAGGGCCCACCAGAGGAATTGCTTCTAGGGGCCCACCATCAGAACCCCTGCGGATCAGCGGTACCGAGACAGGGCGGCTATAGGTAATAACATGTCGGGAGCCATGCTGCTCCCCCGCCATACGATGTGCACCACTGCACTACCTAAACCTACTGCTACACCCTGTATGGCAAGTGAACAGGCTCCTAGAATGGTTACCATAACCTGTAGCCGTACTGTCCTGGAAAAGATGATCTGCAGAGGTCCTGGCTGTTGTATCACCGCAGATGTAATATTGCTGGCCTATCCTAAGGACAGGCCATCAATATTAGAAAGATGGATAAATCCTTTGAAGAGGTTGTCCAGGAATTGGTGCAACCCTTATCCCGTGCGAGAGGTGTAAAATAAAAAATAAATAAATAAAAAAGCATACTCACCTGTCCCCGATGCTCCATTGTCTGCTGCTAGTCTTGTGCTGACACCTCCTTGCTGGGAGTCCTGCACCTCATGTGACCGAGAAGACCAATTAGGGAAAAAAAAAAAAAAAAAAAAAGAAACGCGAAACCAACAAAAACAAACAAACGCAGGAAAGGGCGGGGGGCGGGGGGGGGGAGACAATTTTTTTTTTTTTTTTTTTTTTTTTTTTTTTTCTCCCCGGCCGCCCCCCGGGTGGCCGCCCGTTTTTTGGGCCCCCTTTTTTTGGGGGTTTTTGGGGGGATTTTTTTTTTTGCCCCCTCACTGGGCCCCCCATACAGTGGCCTCTTCACTGGTCCCCCATACTGTAAGGGGAACAGTGATGGGGCCATTATATTGTGTGGGTGAAGTGATGGAGGCTAACATCCTGTGGGGGGGGGCATTAAACTGTGTGATGCATATTAAAGGGATTGTCCAGGGTTAATCTTTTTTATGGCCCATGCTCAAGATAGGCCATAAATACCTGATCAGTATGGGGCTGACACACGGCCCCATCACCTGTTCGGAGCCACTTCCGGTGCCTGTTCTGTACACAACACAGGGTCGAAAGCAGAAAGCTCCATCCGCTGTTTAGTCGCCCAGCACCTTCATTGCAGCTCAGCTCCTACTGACTTCAATAAGTGCTGAGATGCAGTGAAGGTGCCCTGCTAATATACAATGGACAGAGCTTTCTGCTTCCGGCCCCTTATTGAGTACAGGACACGCACCAGAAGTGGCTCCGTATAGCTGATCGGTCCGGGGTCAGCCCCGTACAGATCAGGTATCTATGGCCTATCCTGAGGATAAATGTGAACCGAGAGCAAGGCAGGTGGTTTGGTCTCCGCAACCAGAAATGAACGCACACGCGGTAGTTCAAGAAAAGAATATATATTTACTATAAGTTAATAAAGGCTATTTGAAGGTAAAATGACAGGGATAAAGACAAGCAAAATATACAATATAGCATGAACAATTTCAAGGCAAATTCTGCAATGGTTTCTACTTTTACTCTGTCCACTTCTGCAGTATGGACACTGAATGAACAATATACTCAAAACTATCCCTAACTGACCCTGACATCACATTTGGGTGCACCCCCTTTTCCCCAGTGGTCCAGGTGGACCGCTTACAGTCCGTAGAAGCGCGCGGTGGGGCCCAAAGTCGTTCCTTTCTTTTATAGTGAAACGTCCTCTCCTCACTGTTATCAGGATCTTGGGAGAAATGAAGTCCTCTTTAACAGGGAAACCCAATGAATGCAATGTAATCCAACAGCAGATTCCACTCAGCACACTGACAGTCCTGCCGAATCCATACACTGAGCTGGGATGTAAGCCGGGGTTTAGCAGGTGCTGTCCAGTACATCAACAGCACTGCGAGTCTCTATCTGTGGTATCCATATACACAGTCACAATGTCAGTCTCACTGATCAGCCACTGAGCACAGTTCCTTTCACGTGGACTCACTAGTCCTGTTGTCTCTTTACACTCTGTTTGTCTCTGGACCAAGATACAGCTTAGCTGTACAGAAAATCTCCACACCAGTTCAATACAACACTTGCCAAGATGGCTGCTGCTCTCTGTCTCGTCACTTCCTGCTTCTCTGCTCACATTCTGTCTGCAGAACAGGCAAGCTGACATAAAAGGGGGGGGGAGTCACTCCAGCATCATGTCACAATTACAATGGCTGCTGTCTTAAAGGAACAGAATCACAGAAATACATTCAACATTAACAGTTTATACAGACAAATAAAGCTTAGGACAACATTGGCTGTCTCTTACATATTCCATAACAAATTATGCCTGGACAACCCCTTTAATGTACCCCCCTAATGCACCACACTTTAAAGTATAATTTTTTTTTTCACTTTTATAATTAGTCTGGGGGAGGTGACCCCCCCCCCCCCCAAAAAAAAAAAAAAAAATATAATAAACATACTCACCTGTCCCCGGTACTCCGGTATCAGCAGGTCCCAGCACGGTCCGGTCCTGCAGCTCCGCTGTCGTCTTTTGCCGGAAGTCCTCACTGGCTGTGACGTCCCAGGTCCCTTCCTTTAGGCCGCTGATTGGCCTCAGGGATCACGTGACGTCACAGGTAGTCACGTGCAGTGGGAACTTGCGCTGGAAGAAAACATAGCTGCAGGACCAAACCACACTGGGAGACACTGGGGACAGGAGAGAGAGTTTGATTTTGTTTTTGTTTTTTTTTTCAACTGCCCCGATGTAATTGAAAGAAAAAAAAAAAAAAAGTTATCCGACACAACCCCTTTAAGGTCCCCCAGGCTATTGGCCTCCATCACTGACCCCCCCCCCACAATATAATGACCCCATCAATGGTCCTCATACAGTATAGGGGACCAGTAAAGGGGCCACTGTATGGGGGGGGAATATTGAAGGGGCCACTGTATGTCCATATAGTGGCCCCTTCACTGGTCTCCCCTATAGCAGTACTGGAGTTTCGGCAACTTAGGTATTGTTATGCTGGAGCCCTAGAGAAGGCACCAGCATAACAATATGGTGGGAAATTAGCTGGGTTGGGGAGGGGGGATTACAACTCTCAATAGACCCAGAGCATCTGCAGCTGCTGGGTGTTGTAGTTCTCAGTGGTGAGTGAAGTTGACGTCACATCAGTGACGCTTGCTGCAACTGGATTGGTTCTAACGGCTGCCCATCAAAATCCAGGCTACAGGGGGAGGGCCCACAAGAAGGTAGGGACAGTCTCCTACCGCTGCACTACGCCAGCAGCCGGCCATCTTTAATCATTACAATGTTGCCTGCAGCCTGGGGCCCCAAGGTTGCCGATCCAGCCCCTGACCACTATTAGTCATCATTTTTCCAATGCAAATGCATTGGCAGAGGCATAACTAAGATCTTGTGGGCCCCGGTGCAAACTTTTGTCCGGGGCCCCCTACCCCCTCCCTAGAACGAATTCTTGATAGTGACGGTTACGGGTGCTGCAGCGATATCTCAGATACTTGAAAGAGATACAGCTGTAGTACCCACAACTGCAGTTATCAAGAATACAGTGAGTGAACAGCACAGCACCTGGCATGTAAACAATACTGGGACAGTATAATATGCTCCACAGTGACCCCCACACATCATTATATGCTCCGCAGTGGTTCCCACACAGCATTATATGCTCCGCAGTGGTTCCCACACAGCATTATATGCTCCGCAGTGGCCCCCACACAGCATTATATGCTCCACAGTGGCCCCCACACAGCATTATATGCTCCACAGTGGCCCCCACACAGCATTATATGCTCCTCAGTCGCACCCACGCAGCATTATATGCTCCTCAGTGGCTCCACACAGTATTATATGCCCACAGTGGTCCCCATACAGTATTATATGCTCAGCAGTGGCCCCCATGCAGCATTATATGCTCTGCAGTGGCCTCCACACAGTATTATATGCCCACAGTGGCCCCCACACAGTATTATATGCCCACAGTGGCCCCCACACAGTATTATATGCCCACAGTAGCCCCCACACAGTATTATATGCCCACAGTGGCCCCCACACAGTATTATATGCTCCACAGTGGCCCCCACACAGTATTATATGTTCAACAGTGGCCCCCACTCAGTATTATATGCCCACAGTGGCCCCCACACAGTATTATATGCCCACAGTGGCCCCCACACAGTATTAGATGCCCACAGTGGCCCCCACACAGTATTAGATGCTCCACAGTGCCCCCCCCCCCCAGAGCCGGTGCTATTATTATACTCTGGGGTCTCCTCAGACCCCAGAATATAATAAGTAGAGGCCCAGGAGAAGTGATTAAAATAACAAACACTTATACATATCCTACCTTACCTCTCCGGGGAATCCTCGCTCTGTCCTGCTGTATTTCCCATCTTCCTTGGTCTCCACGTCCCGTGCCCCAGACGTCACCGCTGGGGCCTTTGATTGGACCTCAGTGGTCACATGGGGTGTGATGACGTCATTATGCTGGCGTGCCCCATGTCACCGCTGGGGCCTAATCACAAGCCCCTGCAGTGAGGCCGGAAAAGCGCCGTAGACGATGCTGAGCCCAGGACAGCCAGATGAGTATTTTTTTGTCACTTCACCTGGGCAGGCATCTAATGGAAAGGGGCCCAGCCCCTATCCATTAACAATAGGTATAGCTGTCGGGGAACCAGGCTTTCCCCAACCACTATTATGGTAGTCTGGGGCCCCGGCCGTTTCCAGCTGGCCACGGGCCCCGTACCCCTCCAGTTGCGGTCGCAGCCCCTGCCACCACGATCATTATACCACTGTCCATTGGTCAGGGGCCCGATCGGGATGGTCAGTGGCCGGATCGGGCCCTTGACCGTCCCGATCGTACCCCTGACCTTTGCATTGGCAAACTGAGTACTAATAGTCGGGGCTCGGGGCCCATTGGGGGATTCACCAATTCCCCGGTGGGCCAGTCCGACGCTGAAAATAAGTATTTGATCAATAACAAAAGTTCATCTTAATACTTTGTTATATATCCTTTGTTGGCAATGACAGAGGTCAAACGTTTTCTGTAAGTCTTCACAAGGTTGGCACACACTGTTGCTGGTATGTTGGCCCATTCCTCCATGCAGATCTCCTCTAGAGCAGTGATGTTTTGTGGATATCGCTGGGCAACATAGACTTTCAAATCCCTCCAAAGGTTTTCTATGGAATTGTGATCTGGAGACTGGCTAGGCCACTCCAGGACCTTGAAATGCTTCTTTCGAAGCCACTCCTTCGTTGCCCTGGCGGTGTGCTTGGGATCATTGTTATGCTGAAAGACCCAGCCATGTTTCATCTTCAATGTCCTTCGGATGGAAGGAGGTTTCACTCAAAATCTCACGATACATGGCCCCATTCATTCTTTCATGTACACGGATCAGTCGTCCTGGTCCCTTTGCAGAGAAACAGCCCCAAAGCATGATGTTGCCATCCCCATGCTTCACAGTAGGTATGGTGTTCTTTGGATGCAGTTTAGCATTCTCTCTCCTCCAAACACGACGAGTTGTGTTTCTACCAAACAGTTCTACTTTGGTTTCATCTGACCATATGCCATTCTCCCAGTAGTCTTCTGGAACATCCAAATGCTCTCTAGCAAACTTTAGACGGGCCTGGATATGTACTGGCTTAAGCAGGGGGACACGTCTGGCACTGCAGGATCTGAGTCCCTGGCGGCGTAGTGCTTTACTGACGGTAGAAGGATTTTTGCTCACCGTTCTTGTGATCATTTTGACCCCACAGGGTGAGATCTTGGGTGGATCCCCTGATCGAGGGAGATTATCAGTGGTCTTGTATGTCTTCCATTCTCTAATTATTGCTCCCACAGTTGATTTCTTTACACCACGCTGCTTGCCTATTGTAGATTCAGTCTTCCCAGCCTGGTGCAGTTCTACAATTTTGTTTCTGGTGTTCTTCCACAGCTCTTTGGTCTTCACCATAGTGGAGTTTGAAGTGTGATTGTTTGAGGTTGTAGGCAGGTGTCTTTTATACTGATAATTTCAAACAGGTGCCATTACTACAGGTAATGAGTGGAAGACAGAGGAGCCTCTTAAAGAAGAAGTTACAAGTCTGTGAGAGACAGATGTCTGGCTTGTTTGTAGGTGACCAAATACTTATTTTCCACCATAATTTGCAAATAAATTCTTAAAAAATCAGATAATGTGATTTTCTAGATATGTTTTCTCATTTTGTCTCTCATAGTTGAGGTCTACCTATGATGTCAATTACAGGCCTCTCTCATCTTTTTAAGTGGGAGAACTTGCACAATTGGTGGCTGACTAAATACTTTTTTTTCCCCACTGTATATTGAAGACACGCCTGTCATAGTAACAGACTGCCACCCCTAGGTTTGATTCCAGGCGACAGCGATTGTCACAGGTATGTCGGCGGTAAATTGATGCCTTGGTCACGTTTGACAGAGGCATCTAAAGGTTTAATGTGGGTACTGCTGTTGGGTCTCCACTGTGTAATAAAGAGGAGAGCCGGTGGCTATAGTAGCTGCATTTTTAAAGGTCCAACATCCACCTTAATAGTACAACAAATGTTGAGAAAGGGTTAATCATTAAAAACCAGTGTAAATGCAAAAGTGACACTAGAATATTAAAAAACTAACTAATAAACATTAAAATTGTGTGTCATTTATTACATGTATGAAATATTACAGCATTAACCTTATCAGCATAACCAAAAATGACATTTGAATAGCCCAAATTAGTCTTTGAAATAACATTTCAGTTCAAAATCAATATTCATCGCTATTGATGTGAGTGTTTGAAGCTGATAAATCCCAAATCCTTCCCTCCCATTTAATTTATTCTCCAAATCTTTCCCTCACCTTCCAGCTATGACAACTTCAATTTCCACAAAGTGCATCCCTTTAGGGTTTATACCATGTGTCTTCTTAAAAATGTGCCAAGACACTTGGTGGTTAACCCTTTTCATATTTCTACAATGTTCCCTGATTCTGGTCTTCAGTTTGAGTCTGTCCTACATAGGGACATATCAATATATAAATTACATTCCTTGTGTCACATCTGATATAGTCTTTTCTCATCTGAAGATTTGATATTATGAGTACCTTTAGGCTGGGGCCCCACGTTGCAATAAACACTGTGTTTTACAGTCCCTGCAATGTGGATGGGATTCTGGCTAATTTGAAAATCACAGCATGTCAATAATACCTGCAGAAACTATGGCATTTTCCGTATACGTATAATAGAGGCAAAAAGTAGATTTTTTTTTTTTTTCTGCATCTACACTATTGTAGAAGCTTCAACATATTTATATTTGGTTTATCTTTAAAGGGATTCTATCATTGGGAAACCCATTTTTCACTAACACCACGTCGGAATAGCCTTTAGAAAGACTATTTTCTTCTCCTACCTTTATTTTTCTGCTCCACGCAGCCATTTCTAAGAATTTTCGTTTTTCTTCTTTATGTAAATGAGTCTTCAGAAAGCACAGGGGGCGTCCCATGTGTTCAAAGAAGATGCTCTTCTGAAGATCCAGCGCTGCCTTTCTCTTCTTCTGCTGACTCCTCATCAGCCACCGAGTCTCTGTTCGGGATCCAAATCCACATGAAAATGGCCGGCTGGACATGCGCAGTTGGCTCTGTCCAACGCGAAATGGCAGAGCCGACTGAGCATGCGTGGGATTTGAATCCCGAATAGAGACTCGGCGGCTGATGATGTCAGCAGAAGAAGAGAGAGGCAGCGCTGGATCTTTGGAAGAGTGTCTTCTTTGAGCACGGGGGGCCGCTGATTGGCTGATTATCACTGGACCGAGAAGAGCGGACCACGCTGGGAGGCACTGGAGCACCGTGGAAAGGTGAGTATGAATTTTTTAATTTTTTTTTACTGCCCTCTGCTGATTTAAACATTAAATGGGTTGTCCATTTTTGCCTGGACAACCCCTTTAATATAACTAGTGGTTCCCTTATGTCCTACAGCAGCACAATATCAGGAATTTCTGCCCCTGTGTACTGAAGACAGATGGAACTTTTAATTCTAATTAATAAGCCCTCACCTAGCATATAAATGGACTGACAATCCCACCCCTACTGTGTTTGTTTTTTTCTGTCCTGTGTCAGGACAAATGGGACTCTGTTCCCCTTATCTTTATTCATTTTACTTTCCTTTTGCTCTATTATTCTTTGTTTGTGTATGGCCATTTTTTTTTAAACTTCCCCCCCCCCCCCTTGTACTTTTTTTTTTCTTTTATTTGGAGAGTTTATCTTACCTCTATCTCAGTGGCTGTCTTGGGATGGTGGAAGTGGCGCTGTGTCTCATCTGTTCTCTAAATGACGCGCTGTCTTGAAACTGCCCTCACTGGGGAGAATTGCTAAGCTTTTTCTTTCTTCCTGGGAGGCTTCTTTCTACTTCCTCCTCCACTCATTGGCTTTCTGGACAGCTCTCCGCCTTCTGGCTTTTAATTAGCGCTCGGCTACCCAGTTAGGAGATGTAGGGTGTGGTTTCTCTTCTTTTTGTCACCAATCTTTGTATTTAAAGTGCTCCAATGAGGAAGGGCTTGTTCTCTTTGAGCTTTGCAGTTTTTAATTTGCAGTGGTTCAACTATTCTTTGCTTCTAGCCTTCTGTCTCTTAAATAAGGCATTCCTTTGTTTCCTTTAGTTACTTGTTTCAATTTTTTCCTAATGCTCCATTATATTTGCAGAGGTCTTCTGCTGGATCAGGCAACAGATAATCAGGGAGTAGGAAGTCTCTGTCCAAACATAGTATTATTCCTTCGGAAGAATGTCCTGGAGGAAGCCCCTCTGTCCGAGAAGATCCAGGAGAGTACTTCCTCAATCCAAAGCCCTCACGGATTGGATAATAATTATGGATCTCAGATACCTGAATCGCCACATACAGAGGAATAAATTTCAAATGGAGACAATCAGATCTATGATTGCTATCCTAGAAACTAAAGACTTCATGGCTACTTTAGATCTGAAAGACGCATATCTCCATGTTCTAATCTATCCTCCACATTGGAGATATTTGCTAAATTGCAGTCCACCTCAGAGATTCCCTGTGTCATCTTCAGTTCACTGCACTTCCCTTTAGGATCTCTTCATCCCTTTGTACCATCACAAAGGTGGTGTCAACATCCTCAAGAGGTGAATGTCCTCCAATCTGAGGAAACTCAGAGCTGTCTGCTTGGGTCTCCAACATTTTTCCCATCAGAGAAGGCTATTTGAGCAAGTTCGGACAACTGTGTTGTATATCAAAAAAGATGGGTGAACCTCTCTCGATTTGTTTCGTGTTTGGTGGTTTGTGTCCATATTTCATTTCGAACTAGTCTGACAAAAATGTCTGGCACTCTTCTGTGATGTCATCAGGCTGGGGTCACTGCTGAGGTCTGTGATTTGGCCCCTAGTGGTAACATGGGCAAGCAGAGAGTCATGAGGTTATGATGATTGGCATTCCCAGGTCACCGCTGAGGACTGTGATTGATCCCGTGTTCATGATGTCACATAAGAGTACTGAACGTCACTAGGAGGCCCTGGATGCCGCGAGGAGGCCCAGAAAGGTAAAGGAAGGTGAATATGAATGTTTTTTCATTTTTATTCACCTCCTCTGGGCCACCACATATTATACTCTGGGGTCTGAAAAGACCCCAGAGTATAATGCAGCGGCCATGTTAGTTCCCCTGAGATGAATCTCCGTTTCGTAAAAAAAAAAAAAAAAAACAATTTGGAATATTTGGATCGAACCCTGCTTGGTACAAACCGATTCACCCATCTCTATCTATCAATCAGGGAGGCACAATATATCAACCTCTTCTATGGAAAGTAGGGATGGTCCTATCATGGGCAGATAAGAACCTTCCTCACCTTTCAGCAATATTTGCTCAACATAGTAGCAAATCAGCTGAGATGCGGACAATCAGGAGAATGGTCCTTGAATCAGGAGATATTTCTCCAGGCCACTTGTAAGTGGGAGATGCCAGTGGTGGATCTCATGGCAACAGGATTCAATGTTGAGGTGCAGTGTCGGACTGGGATGTCTAGGGCCCACCAGTGGAATTGTTTCTAGGGGCCCATCATCAGGACCCCTGCAGATCTGCGGTACCGAGACAGGGCGGCTAAAGGTAATAACATGCTGGGAGCCATGCTGCTCACCCACTATACCATGTGCACCACTGCACTACCTAAACCTACTGCTACACCTTGTATGGCAAGTGAACAGCGTGGCTCCAAGAATTGTTACCTTTACCTGTAGCCGCACTGTCCTGGAAAAGCTGATCTGCAGAGGTCCTGGCTGTTGTGTAATCGTAGATGTAATATTGATGGCCTATCCTAAGGACAGGTCATCAATATTAGAAAGATGGATAAATCCTTTAAAGAGGTTGTCCAGGAATTGGAGCAACCCATGTGGCTGGCAGGAGGTGTAAAGTAAAAAATAAGTAAATTAAAAAGCATACTCACCTGTCCCCGGCGCTGCGTTGTCTGCTGCCAGTGTCCATTCAGTCTCATGCCGATGACTCCTTGCTGGGCATCCTGCAGCTCATGTGATCGCTAAGACCAAATAGGTACAGAATTTCCAGAAATGAGGCGCCGCCATGAGACCGAACAAACACAGGCAGGGGACAACAGAGTGCTGGGGACAGGTGAGTATCCTTTTTTTTTTTTTTTTTAAATTTTCTTATTTTTACACCTCCCTGGCAGCTGCCACAGTGGTCGCTCCAGTTTATGGACAACCTCTTTTAAGGGGTTGTCTGGGCCAAATTTTTCTATGGTCACTTCACTGGTCCCCCCACATAGTAGCCTCTTCACTGGTCCCCCATACTGTATGGGGAACAGTGATGGGGTCATTATAATGTGTGGGAGCAGTGATGGGGGCTAACATCCTGTGGGGGGGGACATTAAACTGTGTGGGGCATATTAAAGGGGTTGTCCAGGGTTAATCTTTTTTATGGCCTATGCTCAGGATAGGCCATAAATACCTGATCGGTAGGGGGCTGACACACGGCCCCATCAGCTGTTCAGAGCCACTTCAGGAGCCCGTTCTGTACACAACACAGGGCCGGAAGCAGAAAGCTCCATCCGCTGTATAGCAGCCCGGCGCCTTCACTGCAGCTCAGCTCCTACTGACTTCATTAAGTGCTGAGATACAGTGAAGGTGCCCAGCCCCTATACAGTGGACAGAGCTTTCTGCTTCTGGCCCGGTATTGTGTACAGGACGGGCATCAGAAGTGGCTCCATACAACTGATCGATCCGGGGTCAGCCCCGTACAGATCAGGTATCTATGGCCTATACTGAGGATAAACCAAAACAAATTATGCCTGGACAACTCCTTTAATATACTTCCCAGGGCCCCCTAATGCGCCACACTTTGAAGAGGTTGTCCAGTATAATTTTTTTCTTTTTTATAATTAGTCCCGGGGAGGTGAATCCCCCCCCCCCCAAAAAAAAAAAAACCCAAAAAACATACTCACCTGTCTCCGGTGCTCCGGTGTCCTCCTCCTGCAGCTCCGCTGTCTTCTTTTTGCTGGGAGTCCATACTTGCTGTAACGTCCCAGGTCCCTTCCCTTGGCCTCAGGGGTCACGTGACGTCACAGGTAGTCATGTGCAGAGGGAACTTCAGCTGGAAGAAAACAACAGAACTGCAGGATCGAACTGCGCTTGGGGACACTGGGGACAGGAAAGAAAGTTTGGGGTTTTTTTTTGTTTTGTTTTTTTCACCTGCCCCGGCGTAATTAAAAAAAATATGAAGGAGCCACTGTATGGAGTATAAGCTCCACAGTGGCCCCCACACAGTATTATATGCGCCCAATAGCTCCCCTCCGCTTCAGTGCTATTACTATACTCTGGGGTCTCCTCAGTCCCCAGAGTATAATAATCGGAGGCCCAGGGATTAAAAATAACAAACACTCATACTCAACTTTCCTTACCTTTCCTTATCATCCTCGCTACATCCTGCCGTCTTCAGCGTCTTCAGGCCCTTTTCCGATGTCGCTGCTGAGGCCTGTGATTGGGCCTCAGCGGTCACGTGGGGGCGCATCCGACGTCATTACGCGGCTGCACCCCATGTGACCGCTGGGGCCTAATCACAGGCCTCAGTCACATGACGGAAAAGTGCCAGAGAGAATGCTGTACCCAGGAGAGGTGAGAATATCTATTTATTTTCAGTCACCTCTCCTGGGTGCCCTGCCATCTATTGGAAAGGGGCCTGGCAATATGCCAGGGCCCCTTTCCAATAACAGTATGTATAGCGGTCGGGGAACCAAGCTTTCCCCGACCGCTACCATAGCTGGCACCGGGCCCCATACCCTGCTGAGCCCAGTCGCGGTCACAGGGGGTGCGACCGCGATCATTACGCCACTGGTCAGGGCATTGGTAAGATGAGGACTATTAGTCGGGGCTCAAGACCCACCAGTGGATTCACCGGATCCCCGGTGGGCCAATCCGACCCTGCTGAGGTGGAAAACTAATGTTTTTGTATCAGGAAGTCCCTTCAAATTACAGAGTATAATAGGAGTAGTCCCAAGGGAGATGTAAAAAATAAAAAACATTTATACTCACCTTCCCTCGCCTCTTTTGGGCCTCATCACAGTATCAGTGATCTGTTTATTTCTCCTATTTGTGTGAAGTTATGCCAGAGTAAAGAGTATCTATGATGTCTGATATCCTAGGAATAGTAGTGACTGCTCACACTCTTCTCTTAATGACATCCTGAACTTCCTATAGGGAGACTTTTATAAAGTACTCAGCATCTCAACCTTAAGGGTCCAGAAAGCAGCAATTTCTGCCTTTCAAGGCAAATTATTATCCCAGGAACCTCTGATCAAAAGATTCCTGAAGGGATCAACAAGACAGGCTTTATTTTTCAAGGTCTATTCCATAGTAAAACTTGTCTGTGGTTGTGTTGTCCCTTTGAGCCTCTGGAGGAGGTTGACTTCAAATACAGTTGGTACAGAAAGTATTCAGACGCCTTTAAATTTTTCACTCTTTGTTTTATTGCAGCCATTTGCTAAAAGCAAAAAAGTTCATTTTATTTCTCATTAATGTACACTCAGCACCCCATCTTGACAGAAAAAAAAAAAACAGAAATGTAGATATTTTTGCTAATTTATTAAAAAAGAAAAACTGAAATATCACATGGTCATAAGTATTCAGACCCTTTGCTGTGACACTCATATTTAATTCACATACTATCCATTTCCTTCTGATCCTCCTTGAGATGGTTCTACTCCTTCATTGGAGTCCAGCTGTGTTTAATGAAACTGATTGGACTTGATTAGGAAAGGCACACACCTGTCTATATAAGACCTCACAGTGCATGTCAGAGCAAATGAGAATCATGAGGTCAAAGGAACTGCCCAAGGAGCTCAGACAGAATTGTGGCAGGCACAGATCTGGCTAAGGTTACAAAAGAATTTCTGCAGCACTTAAGGTTCCTAAGAGCACAGTGGCCTCCATAATCCTTAAATGGAAGAAGTTTGGGACGACCAGAACTCTTCCTAGACCTGGCCGTCCAGCCAAACTGAGCAATCGTGGAAGAAGAGCCTTGGTGAGAGAGATAAAGAAAAGCCCAAAGATCAATGAGGCTGAGCTCCAGAGATGCAGTAGGGAGATGGGAGAAAGTTCCACAAAGTTAACTATCACTGCAGCCCTCCACCAGTCGGGGCTTCATGGTAGAGTGGCTCGAAGGAAGCCTCTCCTCAGTGCAAGACATATGAAAGCCTGCATAGAGTTTGCCAAAAAACACATGAAGGACTCCCAGACTATGAGAGATAAGATTCTCTGGTCTGATGAGATGAAGATTGAACTTTTTGGCATTAATTCTAAGCGGTATGTGTGGAGAAAACCAGGCACTGCTCATCGCCTGCCCAATACAATCCCAACAGTGAAACATGGTGGTGGCAGCATCATGCTATGGAGGTATTTTTCAGCTGCAGGGACAGGACAACTGGTTGTAATTGAAGGAAAGATGAATGTGGCCAAGTACAGAGATATCCTGGAAGAAAACCTCTTCCACAGTTCTCTGGACCTCAGACTGGGCCAAAGGTTGACCTTCCAACAAGACAATGACCCTAAGCACACAGCTAAAATAATAAAGGAGTGGCTTCAGAACAACTCTGTGACCATTCTTGACTGGCCCAGCCACAGCCCTGACCTCAACCCAATTGAGCATCTCTGGAGAGACCTGAAAATGGCTGTCCACCAACGTTCACCATCCAACCTGACGGAACTGGAGAGGATCTGTAAGGAAGAATGGCAGAGGATCCCCAAATCCAGATGTGAAAAACTCGTTGCATCATTCCCAAGAAGACTCATGGCTGTACTAGCTCAAAAGGGTGCTTCTACTCAATACTGAGCAAAGGGTTTGAATATGTAAGTCCATGTGATATTTCAGTTTTTCTTTTTTAATAAATTTGCAAAAATATCTACATTTCTGTTTTTTTTCTGTCAAGATGGGGTGCTGAGTGTACATTAATGAGAAATAAAATGAACTTTTTTTCTTTTAGCAAATGGCTGCAATGAAACAGAGTTAAAAATTTAAAGGGGTCTGAATACTTTCCGTACCCACTGTATCTGGCGTTGAAGGTGTCCCTTGTGTTAGCAGTGACATATGCCAAAAGAATAGGGGAACTTTTTCGAACAGAACAATATTACGGGTTATGGGTTCTAGATCTTGTTAAGGACAAGTTGATCCAAGGTTTTATACTGATTGCTAGATTGGTGTCGGGAAGGAATTTTTCTGAAATGGGGCAAGTGGCATAAGCCTCATGGGGTTTTTTGCCTTCCTCTAGATCAACACTGTAGGGTACTGTAACGTCTCTGCCTGTTCGGGTCTCTGCGCCACCCTCTGCATGCTGTGGCGCAGGAGGCGTGTTCAGTTTGATTCCTTGCATAAGATTCAAGTTCCTGAGTCTGAACACTGTCCTAGACTATGTAATTGAATTTCAGCCACACCCGTCTCCTGCACCTTGTTTCTTTCAGCTCCTCAATAATTAATCTTAGCCTTGCCTGTGTGATTGACAGGCTTTCTACCAATCAAGTCTGGGACAGGTCCTGACTTGCTATAGACAGGTCGTCAGCTCTCAAATGGTCGCTGGCTATTGATTCTGTCCTGTGACTTTGTCAATGCTAGCTCCTTTTTCTGCTATTGTTGTATTTCTGACCTCTGGCTCCCCCTGTGACTACTCTCTTGGATTTCATTTTGGTACTGCATTGCTCAACTGTTACCGACCTTGCTTGTTTACTCTGCTTCTGTGTTGTTTTGTCCTGTTTGCGTTCTGTGTTGTCACTTATTCAGAGTAGGGACTGGCTCCAAGCTGTCGGCTGTCATCTAGGACAGTCAGGCAAGAGGCAGGGCCAGTGGGGGGATTCAGCTTTAGGGCTCACTGTCTTGTTGTGCCCCTCCCCCTTAGGGTTCTGCAGGAGCACTATGGAATTTCTCAATTCTCTTACAGGTACTGTAGGGTTATAAGTTGGACTTATTGACTGATGTCTTCATCCAACCTCATCTATTATGTAACTATTTAACTTCAATCACCTATTTTATTTTCCTTCCTGACAGTCCTGTTGCAGTTCCTACTGGACTTTATTCCCAAAGCACCTGCTTTTTTTCAACATAAATCATGTCATCTTCCTTCTAGTCTTCTTTCCCAGTCCTGTTTCTGAAGAGGGAAAGAGCTATATTAACGGGCACCACATATATTTAAAAAACAACAGGGGTTTATCTCATGTATACATTGTAAGCCGATAACTGGAAAAATATTGGAAGGGATGTACATCTCACCCAGGTTGCTCAGATGGGTGAGATGAGGGAAATCCAGAAAGTTTGCTCTCAGCAGACAACTATGTTTACTGAGCATTATTTAAGTGTTGTGCACTGGGCTGTTTTTTTTATGGAATGGCGGGTAGGTTTGTAGTGGGACCTGCCATTCCCATCCCCTCCAGTCCACACCTTGTGGACACTCCTAGAAGAAACCCAGCAGACTGGGATCTCCTCGTTAAGGGTGATATAAGAAGTCTGCTGGGAGAGCAGACTGTGGCAGAGCTTGGCTGGAAAGCCACAAAGAAAGTGACTACTGCTGGAAGGCAATCTGACTGTTTGAACTTGTTCCTATTCTAGGTGAGGTAACCTATTTCTGTTTAGTTAGAGCCCAGACGGGCAGGTATTTATTTTTTCGGTTTCTGTTATGTTGCATGTACCAAGGAGTGTTTTGAGTGAATAAAACTCAATACTTGGACTAATACCTTGGAGTCTTTGTTCATGTCAGCCCAACCAGCACCCCAGATCCTGACAACATATAAAAAAATCTTAATTGACACATTAAATACAAATATTTAAAAACAATTAAAACCAGCAGGTCTCATATTTAGGAGTATATATTCTCCAAAATAAAAAGCAATATAATACTAACAAAATACATATATTAAGTATAATTAGCCAGGTTGTGAGAGAACAAGAGTTGAAAAATCAAATAAGGTAAGCTTGGCATGTAAAAGTCAAACCCAATATATCCAAATGTGTAAAGCATATGATATGTGCAAAAAATGTGCACCATCTATCCCTATCTATCACTATATAAAGATAAGTATGAAGCAAGAGACAATACCAAAACTGATGCCTGTGAAGTAAAAAATAATAATAAGTAATATAAGAGTGTACTAAAAAAGTGCCATGATGAGAAAGAATTGGCCTGCATGCTAAAGCAAATGCTTACCACTATAGTGATCTTATAACGTAGGAAGTGGTCTCCACCGGCCGACATGAGACTCTGAAGACCCTATGCTTATCGCCAGAAACACTGTGGGCTTCCTAAGGGGTATAACACATTGTGCCATAAGCACATATTTATAGTATAAGGTATTACCTGAAACTGTTTCTGAAGAGGAGCACAAATTACATCCCTTGACCTCTGCAGATGTTTAAAAATCTATCTCAGCAGTACTAATAGTTTTAGGAAGGAGGAGAATGTCTTGATCCTGTTCTCAGAAAGAAACACAGGCCTTAAGGCCTCCCAATCTTATTTTGCTGGATTAGCGAAGCTGTTAGAATCACCTTTGAAGTGATTGGGTTTAGTTCCTCCTTTCTTTGTAAGAGCTCATTACACTCACTCAGTCTCTACTTCCAGGGATGAGAGAAGTCTGATCCCTTTGGATCAGATTTGCAATTCAGCTTCATGGAACTGTCATCTGTCATTTATCAACCATTATAGGCTGGATTTTCGGACTTCAGTGTTGATAGCGTTTGGTCAGTCGATTCTCAACTCCATCATTCGAAAGGACTCTCCCAATGGGGTTACTTCTTGCTAATTCCCCATATTGTGCTGCTGGTAGGACGTAAGGGAAGCATTTATTTCTGATGTTAGTTTGTTTCCCCTGCTCTATGAAATATTGTGTTGCTTTTTTTTTTTTTGGGAAGTATTTTACCAATTTTCTTAAACAATTTAACACTAAATTATTTAATGTATGTCTATATACACACGTGGACAAAATTGTTGTTACTCCTCGTTTAATGAAAAAAACCCCACAATGGTCACAGAAATAACTTGAATCTGACAAAAGTAATAATATATAAAAATTGTATGGAAAATGAACAAATGAAAGTCAGACATTGCTTTTCAACCATACTTCAACAGAATTTTTTTAATAAAGAAAACTCATGAAACAGGTCTGGACAGAAATGATGGTACCGTTAACTTAATATTTTGTTGCACAACCTTTTGAGGCAATACTGCAATGAAACGATTCCTGTAACTGTCAATGACACTTCTGCATCTCTCAACAGGTATTTTGGCCCACTCCTCATGAGCAAACTGCTCCAGTTGTCTCGGGTTTGAAGGGTGCCTTTTCCAGATGGCATGTTTCAGCTCCTTCCAAAGATGCTCAATAGGATTTAGGTCAGGGCTCATAGAAGGCCACTTCAGAATAGTCCAATGTTTTCCTCTTAGCCATTCTTGGGTGTTTTTAGCTGTGTGTTTGGGTCATTATTCTGTTGCAAGACCCATGACTTGCGACTGAGACCAAGCTTTCTGACCCTGGGCAGCACATTTCTCCCTAGAATCCCTTGATAGTCTTGAGATTTCATTGTACCCTGCATAGATTCAAGACACCCTGTGCCAGATGCAGCAAAGCAGCACCAGAACATAAGAGAACCTCCTCCATTGTTTCACAGTAGGGACAGTGTTCTTTTCCAGATATGCTTCATTTTTCCATCTGTGAACATAGAGCTGATGTGCCTTGCCAAAAATTTCTATTTTTGTCTCATCTGTCCATAGGACATTCTCCCAGAAGCTTTGTGGCTTGTCAACATGTAGTTTGGCAAATTCCAGTCTGTCAGATTCAAGTTATTTCTGTGACCATTGTGGGTTTTTCTTTCATTAAACGAGGGGTACCAACAATTTTGTCCATGTGTGTGTCAGGTGCAAACTGTATTATCTGAAAGTTAATTTTATATTTGTGTTTGCCTCAGCTCAAGTTTTAGTTCTTCAGACTAATTTATTTCATAAGTGTTTTAATCACCTCTGATTGTTTTACAAAACTTTTCTTATGTTTAAATTTACAACAGTTATTTTTAGCTGTTTTTTGAACATATTTCATATTCATGAGCAGTGATGTTAGCTATTATGTTCTATAAAACGTTTGACATCAGTGGACTTAAAATATTTTTTTGTTTTTAATTTCACCTTTTTTAACAATTAAAAATCAAAAAAATGTGCAGTTGTCTAGTTGATGATGTGGAAAAATTTTAAAGAGGACCTTTAACTACTTCCACGAACTCCAACTCTTTGCATCCTTTTGTAGTTGCAGCTTCACTGATTCTGTCAAAGTAGGATTTTTTTTTCCCTAGCCCCTTCTACTCTTAAATAATCTGTGCTGTTAGTTTTAGCACACAATATGCTAATTAGACACTCTAATATCTGCTCCAGGTAAGGACCACCAATCTGACAGTACAGAGCCTAATTAACATATTGGGTGCTTAAAGTAACAGCAATGATTGCTCAGGAACAGTGTTAGCTAGAGTAATGGGATGGGGCCTATAAAAGGATACAAAGAATTGTAGTTGGTGGAGGTGGTGAAAGATCCTCTTTAAATTATTCTTATTTCGATTAACGTAGAAGATGAAATTGTTCAGCAGTTCCATTACTCTATCCTATAAATATAATATAATATTCAATTAAATTGAAAAATGGTCTTTACATCTACTGATAGTTATTCTTCCAGTGCATCATATATAAACTAACAGACATGGGGATGAATTTTGTCCAACTTGCTGGTCATAAAAGGAATTGTTGAACCAAAACTAATATGTAGACAGAACTATATGCATTTTCAAATTGCAATGATCCTGATCCATTTTCTCATCTGCATTTAGGCATACTGTACCCAGTGTACAGTATGCATGTATAGAAAGGTATGCCAAAAGTACAGTATAAATTATTATTTTTTTTAGTTAAAATTAAATCTTTAATAATATTAATCAGATTTCATGGTAGAATCCCTGGAGCAAATATTAGAAAATAGTAGGAACTGGCTGATAACATAGAGCAGTAGTACTAGCTGTTTAAATTCTATACAGTGCTGAAAGATAGGTCCCAGAAACCCAAACGCCTTCACCAGCGACAGCCGCAAGGCCAGATGGACTTTGCTGAATTTGGGGTCAAAATTATCACCACAGAAACCGTAAGAGAAATAAATGCTCCACTATCAAAAAATCAAACCAGAACCCATAATAAACTTACAAGGCTGATAAGTATGAGGAGGAAAAATCAGGAAAGTGAACGTCCAGGCTAGTAGTCAGGTCAGGAGGGAACTTCTGGGCTAAAGTCAGGAGACAAGCAGTTTTCCGTTATCAAGCCAAGGGTCTATTCTTGGAGATCATGTCAGAATCAGAAGACTAGCGGTTTTCCACCATCAAGCCAAGGGTCGGTTCCTAGAGGTCAGTATGAAGCTTTGTAACTCAGAGTCAGGTATGAAAGCCAAACGAGGTAATATAATTGCAGGCACCTGGCTGAGGATGAAGAGAACTAATATTGCGTATGTGAACTAATAGTGAATGAATATGTGGCAGAAGTGCAATGTAAAATAATTATGGCAGTTTATTTTCAATTTGGATTGTGAAATCTTTTTTATAATGGCCTTGAAACATTTTGGATTTGAGAAGTTTTGTAAATAGATCTTTTTTTAATTTTTTTACAAATACCCTATTGCCTGTAACAGCAAATTATTTGACTTCTGATGAAAATGGGCTGTCCACAGTCTTCCCTCTTCTTTGCATTAGTGATTGAGCTATTGGTAGAAATGTTTCACTAGGATGAAGATTTTTATTATGGGAGCCCTAGTGAAAAAATAGTGAAGTATGCCAATGATGCTGTTTTTTTTAAGGTGATATGAAAAACTTACTTTGGAAATCAAAACAAACTTTTTCAGGGGTGTTGGCAAATAAAAGTACTTTAAGGGTAAGTTCCCACTGAGACTTTGTAGGCAGATTTTTGAGGTGGAATCTGCCTCAAAATCTTCCTCAAAAAATGACTCCCAACTCATGATGTTTCTTTTTTTCCTCTTGCAGAAAAATCAGCTAGAGGAAAAAATCTGCTCCTGACTCCTTTGGAATGGGAGAGTTTGGAGGCTTTTTAAGGCATTGCTTTTCAACCATGCTTCAACAGAATTTTTTTTTAAAAAAACTTATGAAAAAGGCCTGGACAGAAATGATGGTACCCTTAGCTTAATATTTTGATGCACAACCTTTTGAGGCAATCACTGCAATCAAACGATTCCTGTAACTGTCAATGAGACTTCTGCACCTCTCAACAGGTATTTTGGCCTACTCCTCATGAGCAAACTGCTCCAGTTGTCTCGGGTTTGAAGGGTGCCTTTTCCAGATGGCATGTTTCAGCTCCTTCCAAAGATGCTTAATAGGATTTAGGTCAGGGCTCATAGAAGGCCACTTCAGAATAGTCCAATATTTTCCTCTTTTCCATTCTTGGGTGTTTTTAGCTGTGTGTTTTGGGTCATTATCCTGTTGCAAGACCTGTGACTGAGACCAAGCTTTCTGACACTGGGCAGCACATTTCTCTCTAGAATCCCTTGATAGTCTTGAGATTTCATTGTACCCTGCACAGATTCAAGACACCCTGTGCCAGATGCAGCAAAGCAGTCCCAGAACATGTTTCACAGTAGGGACAGTGGTCTTTTCAAGATATGCTTCATTTTTTCCATCTGTGAGCATAGAGCTGATATGCCTTGCCAAAAATTTCTATTTTTGTCTCACCTGTCCATGGGATATACTCCCAGACGCTTTGTGGCTTGTCAACATGTAGTTTGACAAATTACTTTTGTCAGATTCAAGTTATTTCTGTGACCATTGTGGGTTTTTCTTTCATTAAATGAGGGGTACCAACAATTTTGTCCACGTGTGTACATAAGATTCCAGGACATGGATAGACTCCTCAGACCCTCCTTTTCTTTGCTAGGCCCTTAGTTTTTCCTGATGAATTTTAAACATCATTGCGACCTTCCCTATGCTCTATTTCTACTGCAGGCACAGCTAAGCCGATACACAGGCAATCTTGTAGAAGTCTTCCCTATTCACTAATCATATACAATGTTATACCCTGATATATCCGACCCCACAATTGTTATACTTACCTACTGTTATTTTTGTTCCTTATTCTGTTTTGTACTGCTTGTTTTTATATAATGTGAAAAACATTTTGCATAATGACCTCTTGTCTGTGTGGGGATCCATTACATCATGGGTCCCCAACCACTGGTCTGCGTACCGGGACCGGGCCATTGGGGGTCTTTTGCCAGTCCGCAGGGCGGCGGGCTGGCTTTGGTGAAGGCAGCTCCCAGCACATTATGTGGGGCGGGTCGGCGATCTAGCCACAGTGTTGTGGCTCTTAGCATAGCTAATGGCGCAGGACCTTCGTGTACAGCGCTGTAGACCAGGTCCCTGCCATTAGCTACAGTGCTGGCCAAAAGTATTGGCACCCCTGCAATTCTGTCAGATAATACTCAATTTCTTCCAGAAAATGATTGCAATCACAAATGCTTTGGTAATAATATCTTCATTTAATTTGTCTTCAATGGAAAACCACAAAAAGAATTGTCAAAAAGCCAAATTGGATATAATTCCACACCAAACATAAAAAAGGGGGTGGACAAAAGTATTGGCACCCTTTGAAATATCAGGTGATGCTTCTCTAATTTGTGTAATTAACAGCACCTGTTACTTACCTGTGGCACATAACAGGTGGTGGCAATAACTAAATCACACTTGCAGCCAGTTGAAATGGATTAAAGTTGACTCAACCTCTGTCCTGTGTCCTTGTGTGTACCACATTGAGCATGGAGAAAAGAAAGAAGACCAAAGAACTGTCTGAGGACTTGAGAAGCAAAATTGTGAGGAAGCATGAGCAATCTCAAGGCTACAAGTCCATCTCCAAAGACCTGAATGTTCCTGTGTCTACCGTGCGCAGTGTCATCAAGAAGTTTAAAGCCCATGGCACTGTGGCTAACCTCCCTAGATGTGGACGGAAAAGAAAAATTGATGAGAGATTTCAACGAAAGATTGTGCGTATGGTGGCTAAAGAACCTCGACTAACATCCAAACAAGTTCTAGCTGCCCTACAGTCCGAGGGTACAACAGTGTCAACCCGTACTATCTGTCGGCGTCTGAATGAAAAGGGACTCTATGGTAGGATACCCAGGAAGACCCCACTTCTGACCCAGAGACATAAAAAAGCCAGGCTGGAGTTTGCCAAAACTTACCTGAGAAAGCCAAAAACTTTTTGGAAGAATGTTCTCTGGTCAGATGAGACAAAAGTAGAGCTTTTTGGGAAAAGGCATCAACATAGAGTTTACAGGAAAAAAAAAAAGGCCTTCAAAGAAAAGAACACGGTCCCTACAGTCAAACATGGTGGAGGTTCCCTGATGTTTTGGAGTTGCTTTGCTGCCTCTGGCACTGGACTGCTTGACCGTGTGCATGGCATTATGAAGTCTGAAGACTACCAACAAATTTTGCAGCATAATGTAGGGCCCAGTGTGAGAAAGCTGGGTCTCCCTCAGAGGTCATGGGTCTTCCAGCAGGACAATGACCCAAAACACATTTCAAAAAGCACTAGAAAATGGTTTGAGAGAAAGCACTGGAGACTTCTAAAGTGGCCAGCAATGAGTCCAGACCTGAATCCCATAGAACACCTGTGGAGAGATCTCAAAATGGCAGTTTGGAGAAGGTACCCTTCAAATCTCAGGGAC
Source organism: Leptodactylus fallax (assembly GCA_947044405.1). Classification (NCBI taxonomy): domain Eukaryota; kingdom Metazoa; phylum Chordata; class Amphibia; order Anura; family Leptodactylidae; genus Leptodactylus; species Leptodactylus fallax. The sequence goes on along the minus strand of CAMRHE010000087.1, from coordinate 2,408,482 downwards.
CTGGAGAAATTTGCCAAAGAAGAATGGGCTAAAATTCCAGCAGAGCATTGTAAGAAACTCATTGATGGTTACCGGTAGCGGTTGTTCGCAGTTATTTTGTCTAAAGGTTGTGCTACCAAGTATTAGGCTGAGGGTGCCAATACTTTTGTCCGGCCCATTTTTGGAGTTTTGTGTAAAAAGATCAATGATTTGACTTTTTTTTCATTCTCTTTTGTGTTTTTTCATTGCAAGCAAAATAAATGAAGATATTATTACCAAAGCATTTGTGATTGCAATCATTTTCTGGAAGAAATTGAGTATTATCTGACAGAATTGCAGGGGTGCCAATACTTTTGGCCAGCACTGTATGCTAGGAGCCACAACACTGTGGCCAGATCGCCAACCCGTCTAAAGCGCTGTTTACTGTGTAACCCCGCCCCCATATGACCAAAGCCCAGCCCCTAAACCAACCGCCACTGCTCCCTGGCCCGCCCCCTTCTGGGCCGCAGAGAAAAAAAAGATTGGGGACCGCTGCATTACATCTTATCAAAGTGTGCTTCATTCAATGTTGATTCATCTACAACAAAGCTGTATGTAGCCAAATACTTTAAAATTTTATTTGAAACTGAAGCCTCTGAAAAGCCAAGTGTAGTTCCCTACATGTGATGTAAAGTTCATTCTAGTTCAGCAGACTTTTTAGCATTATTGAATTTCACCTGGATACTATCGATGTGTCCACAATTAAGTAATCTTCAGTTTGGTTAAGGATTCCAATTTGCCTTAAAGCCAGCTCAACATTATATCACAACATGCTAAGTATAGCTTTGAAAGGTTGCAGTTTGCCCTACCAATTGGGTGGTTACTCAGACACAAATAGGAGAGTAAAGAAAAGTACTTTCAAAACCCAATTAAAAACTAAGACCCCATGCACGAGTTTGTGGAGGGGTGTTCCTCCACCCCCAATGTAACAGCCCTAACATAGAGAAAAACATATATGAAAGCACACAAACTTTATGCAGGTTATCTACACATTGGCACAAACACATTAAAATAGGAAATATATTTCCCCCTTAGACCTAACAAGTTTATTCTTGGAGACAAGAAAATAGAAACTCAACAAATCCCTCGGTCCAGATGGGTTTTCTGGGGAATATTAACCTACAGAGGCATTTAACCTAGCTATTTCGACAGGTAAATTTCCCCTAGAGATGTTATCTGCAACTTAAACCGGGCAAGGATTCCTCTCTTCCTTCTAACTATTGTTCCATATTGTTATCAAATGCAGATGTCAAGTTATTTGCCAAGGTACTTGCAAACCGAATTCTCCACGTCATGCCTACATTGATAGACCATGACCAGGTGGGATTCACTAAAGGGAGACAGGCCCCAGACGGCATGAGACGTGTGATCGCACTGGTTGTGGCGGCTCTGGTCCGGTGGACGCCTTCTCTGCTCCTGTCCTTGGATGCGGAGAAGGCGTTCGATAGGGTACATTGGGGATGCCTTTTTGAGGTTTTACATAAATTTGGTGTCTTGGGCCCCATATCCACACTCTACTCTAGTCCATCCACACGAGTGCTGGCGAATGGCGTTCTGTCCCGCCCCTTCCCTATCACAAATGGCACGAGACAGGGGTGTCCACTGTCCCCCTTAATATTTTCTTTAATGATGGAGCCCTAAGCTGAAACAATTCGGACACACCCAGGCCTTACTGAAGTCAAGCTGGGTCAGGCTGACCATAGAATTAATTTATTTGCAGTTTTTATGTGATCCTGTCCCTTTCTTATTCTGAAAGCACACTACGTACTGTATCCCAGACTTTGTCAGATTTTGGAGCGTTGTCGTATTACAAAGTTAACAAATCCAAATCCCAGATTTTGGGGATTGGCCTGACACAAACTAATATATGTCATATTAAAGACTCATCACCCTATTGATGGTGCCCACAATCTATACCCTACCTGGGAATTCAGCTGACCTCAAATCCAAAAGATTTGGTTAAGGCCAATTTTCCAGGTCTGTTGGCTACCCTCCAGAAAGAGTTTGATGATCTAAATAAATTTGAGCATGGCTGGATGGGGAGAATAGTGTTATATAATATGTTGATTCTTACTAGAATACTTTACTATTTAAGGACTTTGGTGATCCCGATACCCAAGTCTGTTTTCCAGGGTTTCCGTAAACAGATGATGGCTTTTATATGGAATGGCTGTAAACCCAGAGTGGCTTTGCAAACACTCTTTAAGATAAGAGACAACGGAGGTATGGGAGTACCAAATCTGTACAATTTCCATTTAGCCATAGCTGTGGGTCAGCTTAAATTTTGCCTTGCATCGAACCACAACAAACTATGGCTGGATACGGAGGCTCAAATGGCTCAGATTACTGACTGGGAGGGATTCTTGTTAGCGTCAGGGCCCGGCAAACACCTAACCTTCTCTGCTCTGCCGGCTGTACAGGCTACGGTTGGGGTGTGGCATGCCTTCTATGCTATTTCGGACTGACATTCCTGAGGTCACCTTGAATTTGCCTCTTACAATGCTCCCCCACAAGATCCCACATTTGTCTCTACATATGTGGCGCAGCTGTGGGATAAGGTATATTTCTGACCTCTACATGGGTGATGCCATTGTATCCTTCTCCACGTTAGAGGAGAAGCATAACCTGCCCGCACGGGAGACATTTACCTATACTAAATTAGTTTCATATCTTTCGGACACTCTCTCGGCTGCTGACCTCCTACACCCACAGACTTCTCCAGCTGCTTATAACACAAAAACTCTGTACCGCACTTTGAACATAGGTTGGACCTTCCGAAAGTCCAAATATATGCGTCTTTGGGAAGATTATTTAGACCGCAGATTTGAGGCCAGTTGCTGGCGGGAGGCAATTAGAGGGGCTAAGAAATCCACAGCATGTGCCTCACACTGACAGCAATATAACAAATTTCTCTTACGCTGGTATTACCCTCCCCTTCGTCTAGCTAAGTTCTATCCTCTATGTCCCTCTTGCGTTGGAGAGGTTGCGGAGGGGTTGGCTCATTGTTCCACGTGTTCTGACACTGCCCGATCATCCAGCCCTTTTGGGTATCTGTTTTCTCATTGATTAATAATTAAACTGTGTGGTGGAGGGGTAGGATCTACACCCGAGATGGCGCTGCTCCTGTTGGGCATCCAGCAGGTATAGGACCGTCATATGCCAGGTACTTGGGGCTGCTCGTCTACTTATTGCACGTAGGTGGAAATCTGCCTCCTGTCTGACATTGACGGAGCTCATATCCGTGGTATCGCTGAACTACCAATTTGAACAAATTTATGCATGCAATGGTGGAAACCTGGACAAGTTCAGGAAAAAATGGGAGATATGAGCAACCTTGTTCCCCCCCCCCCCCCACCGAATGCTCATTGACAGCCCACATGTCTTGGCCACTTCTAGTGTTATTGGTATAACCCCCTTTTTAATAAACTATGGGATATTCTATTTGAACATTCTTAGAATACCCTCTCAACTATTTCTAACATTAATAACTGGTAGTAGGTGAATCTGCGAACGTGTCTACGTGACAGACCACTAGCTTTATGGGTCGTAATAGAGTTGTCTGCTTTCATTTGTCCCTTAGGCCTGTTCACTTATTAATTTTTCCTGCTTGTTTTGTTCTCTCTATTACCCCCTCATGACTACGACTTGAATAATGCTTCTTATTTATACTCTGCCAAGTTTGGCTACTTCTAAATTTGACTGGATTTTAGTATATTTAGTGTGCAGCTCCATATGTATCCTTGTTCATGATGTACTTACTTGAGTATGTTGTACTCCTCTTGATATATGCAGATTGTGAAACCAAGAATGTATCCTGTGTTTCTTGTTCTGTTTTTAACTTCCTGTATTGTATTTATGTAAAAATTCAATAAAAAAAACTATTGACATAAAAAATAGGAAATATAGAGCAACAAGTGTTTAGCAGTGTCCACTGGGATGCTGCACAATTATGAAAATTCTTTGCACCTGAATAAACTTTAGCCATTTGTTTAAAATATATATGTATGTAGCCATCGCTAAAAAAATTGGTGAGGCCACAATGCTGATAGATGGAGGATGTAGTGAAATACACTGCAGCTGAACAGGTAGTAGCAATACAATAAGTGTACAGGAAGACTATTAAACATCATCAAAGGGTATACTAGGTGGGGAAAGATGATGCAAGCTGGGCAGGGATCTAAATGAAGAAATGGGCCAGAAAAGAGGATGTAGGGTGGTTGCATTGGTTATGGATAAAAACTGCTAGATGGTACTCAGTTATCTCATTCATCTAGTAAGCGTTTATAGTCTTTTCAGTCTTTTTTATACACCCAGAAAACCCAAGGGCCATAAGTTCTTCAATTAGCTGATCAACAGAGGTCCCAGATGTCAGCCTTTACCAAGTTAACCCCTTCTCACCGGAGGCAGTTTTCAATTTCCGTTTTTGACTCCCCACCTTCCAAACCCCTTAACTGTTTTATTTTTCTATTCACAGAGCCATATGAGGGCTTAATGTTTGTGGGAAAAATTGTTCTTCATAATGGTATCATTTACTATTCTGTACAATGTACTGGGAAGCTGGAAAAAAAAATTCATAATGGGGTGGAATTGGAGAAAAAGTGCATTTGTGCAACTGTCTTACTGACTTCGTTTGTAGGGCGTTCACTGTGAAGCCAAAATGACGTCACCTGTATTCTATCTTTCGGTGCGATTCCAGGGATAGCCAATTAATATAGTTTTATTTGCATTTTAACCCCTTGACAAAAATCCAAAACTTTGCAAAATAAATTTGTTTTCTTAGTCACCATATTCTTAGGGCGTCTTTATTTGCAGGGGTAGGTGTACTTTTTAGTTATACCATTTTGGGGAATATCTATTGCTTTGATTTTTTTTTATTCAAATTTTTTATCAGACGAAACAGCGAAAAAATGCCTGTTTGGCACATTTGATTTTTTTTTTTCCTGCTACGGCGTTTTTATATTTTTATAAGTTTGTAAACCAGGCTTTTTCGGACACAGGGTTGCCTAATGCATATGTTTTTCACAGTAATTTTCTACTTTTATATGTATTCTAGGGAAAGGAGGGTGATTTTAATTTTTTAATTCTTGTTAATTTTTTTTTTAATACTCTATTTATTAGACCCCCTAGGTCTCTTAAACCCCAGGGTTTCTGATCTCTAATGCAATGCATTGCAAAATATTGGCACTTCTATTACAGGCTGCATAGAGCAGCCTGTAGTAGAAGTAATGTCGAGACAAGCTTGGGAGCCTTCAATATGCTGCCGGCTGTCATGGCAATGGATCGCTGGCTCCGGATCTCACCAGCGATCCTCCCCAAAATGGAGGCGCCCATGGGCCGCCAGGAAAATGGTGTCTCGGTGAGCTTTGACTGAAGTGTCGGGGGCCTTAATGCCCACGATCAGAATAGGCACTGATCATATAGGGCAGCATGGTGGCTCAGTGGTTAGCACTGCAGCCTTGCAACACTTAAGTTCTGGATTCAAATCCTGCCATGGATAACATCTGCAATGAGTTTGTATGTGTTTGCGTGGGTTTCTTCCCACACTCCAAAGAAATACTGATAGGGAATTTAGATTGTGAGCCCTATATGGGACAATGACTGACAATTGTCTGTGAAAGCGCTGCAGAATATGATGGCGCTATACAAGTAAATAATACGAGTGGGTATTAGCACTGGGTCTTAGCGGATACTGAGCAGCCACCCTATTTACATACCTGACATCTGGCATACTATTATGTCGGGAAGGGGTTAATATTGATGGCCTATACTAAGCATATGCTATAAATGTCAGTCCCAGAAAAACAAGTAAGGCGAAGGCTCCATGTTGCAGAAACGCAGCAGAAAAAAAATGTTACGTTTTACAGTACCAACAAAGTGAATGAGATTCTGGCTAATCCCATCCAAACATTGCGAGAAAAAAAACACTGCGGAAAAGTTGTGTTTTAAAAAATGCATGCATTAATGAAAAATGCAGTATGTCAATTTTACCTGCAGAAAGCTAATTTTTTCCCTATAGATTTAATAAAGGAAGAAAAAACGCAGAGAAAAACACAGCAAAAAATGCAATGTGTTTCCACTGCATTTTTTTCCGCAGGGTTTTGTAGCTGTGTTCCACAACATGTTGTCATTCCTGAAAGGATTTATTATATTATAGCATTTATTACTATCAACAAAATGGATTATATGTAACAAAATTAAAAGCAGCCTGCTGTCAGTAATGTTTGTGAATTTATTTTGCTCTTTATTCTCATGTGCCGCTCGCAATTTCAGTTTGGGGAGGTATGTATGTTTTTTCACTGCTTGTATATGTACAATAATTTGTGCTGAATATTATTCCCCTAATGTTCCCTTTTTTGTGTTATTAATTACTGTAGGGTTTAGCATCAAGCAACAGTTTGTCATTTGGCTGACAACTCAACTTTTATCTCTTAGGCTACTATGATGAATTAAAGAGGACCTGCCACTACTGAAACAAGCAAAGTGCACCCTCTGGACATATTCATAACATCTGGTCCTTAGAAGGTCTTAAAATGAAGTAAATAGTCATTTAGATGAACAATAACAGATCACAAATTACAGCATATAATTAATTAAGAAAAACTAAGTCAAAATGCAGAAGAACCAACTGGAGAAAACCTAGTTTGAAGCGGGCTCCTGATGTTTTTTTTTTTTTTTTTTTTTTTTTTAATAGGCCGATACCTGCTGGTGTAACACCAGCAGGTAATGGGCCCTATTTACTTACCGGTCCCTGCTCCTGCTCAAGACGGCCTGCGCTTCCCATTCTGCGAAAGCAGAGGTGGCTCTGAGCAGGAGGGGGGATCAGGAAGTAAGACTGCATGCCGGCGAACCCCACAAACACTACTATCATTATACTCTGGAGTCTCTGGGGTTTCAGACCCCAAAGTATAATGATCGGAGGCCCAGGGGAGGTGAGGGAACATAAAAAACACTTACTTACCTCCCCTGCACTCCAGAAGGCTTCGGGCCTCCTTGGTGATGTCCTGGCTCACGTGACGTCTGGTCCAACATTGAAAAAGGCCAAAAGTAGTGGGGTAGTGCGCTGGAGCCAGGGAGTGGTAAATAACAGTTTTTTTTGTTTGTATCCTCCCTTGGGTCTCCGATCATTATACTCTGGGGTCTGAAAAGACCCCAGAGTATAATAATTGTTCATGGGTTGTCCACAATGGGGCATAATACTATGTGAAGGGACCACTATGGGGCATTATACTGTGTGCAGGGGCCACTATGGGGCATAATAGTGTGCAGGGGCCATTGCATGTGCATTGCAGTGTATAGTGTAGAACCAGCAATCAGAGCATCGGTGGATCATGTTCCCTTGTGAGATATGACAAAAAGTAAAAAAAAAGTCTAAAAAAAACCCAGTGTGTTAAAAAAAATTAATAAATGAATAAAGCCCCAAAATGGCGCTTTCCTATATAAAATGACTTATATCAAAATCCTAAAAATTAACACAAACAATACATATTTAATATCACCATATCCATAACAACCTGTACAATAAAAATAGAACATTATTTAACCTGCACAGTGAACATCGGAAAAAAAAACGTAAAAAAGGTGGAAATAATGATTTTTCACCATCTCGCCTTACAAATAATACTATAAAAAGTGATCAAAAAGTCATATGTACCCCAAAATCGTACCAATAAAAAGAACAGGTCACCCTGTAAAAAATAAGTCTTCAACCAACTCTGTTAACCGAAAAATAAAAATGTTACGCATCTCAGAATATAGCGCTGCAGAAATAATCGTTTTATGTCCTCAAATGGGTTTTTGTTCTGCAAAATTAGTAACACATAAAAAACAATATAATTAGGTATCACCGTAAAAAAAAAAAAAATTATAGTTTGTACAATGTGCAGACAAAACCACCCCCCCCCAAATCATTAGAACAAGTATAAGCTGTGCAAGTGTATATCAGGGTACACCCCAGATTTAGAGCTTATGAGGGAAAAGACACCACCATTGTGACCCCCCCCCCCCCCATCATAGGAGTTACTGGGGAAATTGTAGGGAATTTGGTGTACCCAACTTACTCCGCACAGCTTACATATTCACTTTTCACCATCCGCTGTGCATTCACGTCTGGGAAACTAATGCTCACTACACCCCTTGATAAATTCTTTGAGGGGTGCAGTTTACAAAATGGAGTCACTCCCTAGGGAATTCCACTTTACTGGTTCCTTAGAGGCTCTGCAAACATGACATGACATCCATGTACCAAACAACTAAATCTGCACTTCGAAAGACACATATTGCTCCTTTTTGCCTGTGCCCTGCTGTGTACCTAAACTAAAGTTTATGCCCACATGTATGACACTGTTGTAACCATTTGGGCACACAGCAGGGCGCAGATGTGAAGGAGCACTATGTGCTTTTGGAGCACAGATTTAGATTGTTGGTTTTTAAACACCATGTCACATTTGCAGAGACCCTAAAATTGCCCCTACAAAATGGGGTCAATTCTTGGGGAATTCCAGTTTACTGGCACCTCCAGGACTCTGCAAAAACAACATGGTATCTAGAAAGTCCCTTAAATCTATACTTCAAAAGCTAAAAAGCGCAGTGCTCCTTCGCTTTTGAGCCTTGCTGTGCCCAGACAGCAGTTTATGCCCACATATACACCTTTTGTACCAGGGATAGACCACTTAATAGTTTTAGGGTGCATATCTCTGATGACACAAAGTGGGTGCAATGTGTTGGGCACTGAAATTGCATATTTCTTTATAAATTTCAATTTTCACTTTGCACATTAATTTTTGAAAAGTACTCTTGGGCTCAAAATGGTAATATACCTTGAGGGATGTAGTTGCTAAAATGGGGTTACTTTAGGGGAGTTTCCATTGTACTGGTACTTTAGGGGCTCTGCAAATGCGACATGGCATCCAAAACCTATTCCAGCAAAATCTGCCCTCCAAAAGCCAAATAGCGCTTTTTCCATTATGAGCCCTGTCATCTATACAGTAGTTTACGAACACAAATGGGGCATTCCCGTTCTCCAGAGAAATTGTGTAACAAACTGTAGTGTGTTTTTTCTCCTTTTTAACCCCTTGTAAAAATGAAAAATTTGGGGTTAAATGGACTGTTTATTGGACAAAAGTAATTTTTCATTTTTATGTCCCAATGCAAATAAAATCTGTGAAACAGCTGTGAGGTCAAAATGCTCACTATACCCCTTGAAAAATTGTTTGAGGGGTGTAGTTTCCATAATGTGTGTTTCCATTATACTGGTACTTTAGGGGCTCTGCAAATATGACATGGCACCTAAAAACTATTGCAGCAAAATCTGCCCTCCAAAAGCCAAATAGCACTCTTTCCATTATGAGCCCTTCCATGTACTTATACAGCAAACTACATATGGGGTATTCCCGTATTTAGAAGAAATTGTGTAACAAACTTTGGGTAGCTTTTTCTCCTTTAAGCTCTTGTGAAAATGAAAAGTTTGGAACTAAATTGACGGTTTATTGGAAAAAAAAAGTAATTTTTCATTTTAAGTCCCACTGTTAATAACATTTTTGAAACAGCTGTGGAGTCAAAATGCTAACTATACCCCTTGATATGTTCTGTGAGGGGTGTAGTTTCCAAAATGGGGTCACTTTTTGGGTGTTTCCATTGTATTGTTGTTGTAGGGGGCTCTGCAAATGCGGCATTGCACCCGAAAACTATTCCAGCAGAATCTGAACTCAAAATGCCAAATTGTGCTCTTTCCATTCTGAGCTCCCCCATGTACCCATACAGCAGATTATGACCACATATGGGATATAGCCGTGTTTAGGAGAATTATTTTACAAACTGTGAGGTGCTTTTTCTATTTAACCCCTTGTGAAAATGAAAACTTTGGGGATAAAGTGACGTTTTAGTAATTTTTCATTTACACATCCCAATGATAAAATCTGTAAAACATCTGTGAGATCAAAATGCTCACTATACCCCTTGATAAATTCTGTCAGGGATGCTGATTACAAAATGGGGTCACTTTTGGAGGGTTTCCATTGCATTGGTATTCTAGGGGCTCTGCAAATAAGACATGGCACCTGAAAACTATTCCAGCAAAATCTGCTTTTCAGACGCCCAGTTGAACTCCTTCCCTTCCGTGCATCAGTTTACACCCACATTTCTGTGCTCGGGAGAAATTGCATAACAAACTGTGAGATGCATTTTGTCCTTTAACCCCTTGTGAATGTGTTTAAATTTAGGGCTAAATAAATGTATTATTGAAAAATAAAAGAAATGTCTAAATTTCACCTCCATATTGTTTTAATTCCTGTAAAAAGCTTAAGGGGTTAACAAACTTCCCAAATGCTATTTTGAATTATTTGAGGGTGCAGTTTTGAAAATGGGGTGATTTATGGGGGTTTCTAATATATAGGCCTTTATAATCCCCTTCAGAACTGAGGTGGAAACTAGAAAATGAGTTTGGGAAATTGTGTAAATCTGGAAAAGCGCTGTTACATTTGTAAGCTTTATAATGTCCAAAATAAATTAAAGGATGATTAAAATATAATCTCTTATATATATAAAAATGAGTTTCTGTCTGTCTATTCTTTATGCGCGACCAAACGACTGGACCGATCCTCACCAAATTTGGCACACATGTACATCAGGTGTCCGGGAATATTATAGACTGGGTCTCATCTCTCTTGGACGTACCGTTCCTGAGATACAGTATTCCCAAAAAATGACCAACATTATCTAATACAAGCCTGCAAGTCTTTCACTCATATTCCAACTGCCATATACACGGTCACATGTCCCTTATCAGCCAATAAAAGCTCGCAGGCGCTTACTCTCCTCAGGCACACAGGTTTCCATAGCAACCAAGCTATTTATGACCTGTATTAGTCAATAGCAGTTCGCAGGTCCTTAAATATTCAGTCATATCATGTGTATCAGCCAATATAAGTTCACATTTAATTTACCAGGTTTCCATAACAACACAGCCATAAATAGACTGTACCTATACTGGACTCAGTGGCGTAACTAGCAATGGCTGGGCCCCAAGGCGAACATTTGACATGGGAGCCCCCCCGGAAACCGCCCCCCCCACACAAACTGCATTCCTGCACACACTATTATGCCCCATAGTGGCCCCTGCACACACTATTAGGCCCCATAGTGGCCCTTGCACACAGTATTCTGCCCCATAGTGGCCCCTGCACACAGTATCATAGTGGCCCCTTCATATAGTATTATGTGCACTCCCCGCTACATCTTCAATGTTGGATCAGATGTCACGTGAGCCAGGCATGCATCGCGACACATAATGACGTTGGACTGGCCCACCAACGTCTGGGACGTCACCAAGGAGGCCCGAAGCCTGCTGAAAAGACCCCAGAGTATAATAATAGCAGTGTTTGTGGGGTTCACGGCCCGCAGGCCTTACTTACTGATGCCCGCTCCTGCTCACAGCCGACTCTGCAGAAGGTGAAGCGCAGATGGCCGTGAGCAGGAGCGGGGAACGGTAAGTAAATAGGGCCCATTACCTGCTGGTGTTACACAGGTAACAGCCTATTAAAAAAAAACAAAAACATCAGGGGCCGCTGGGATCCCTAATGTCCCAGGCCCTGTGGCAGCAGCTACCACTGCTACCCCGGTATTTACGCCACTGACTGGACTGCCAAACTGGATTTCAGCATTCTTATAAAACTACTCATGCCTCCTGCAGCAAAACACATGGCTGCTGCTCGAGCTAATGAAAACTCTCAGCAGACCCAAGCCCGTCTCCAATCTGAAAAGGTATGTCACAGACAACAGCGAGCTGCTGAAACAACCCAGCAGACCCAAGCCCTTCTCCAATCTGACAAGGTTTTGTCATCCACATGCACACAGCTGCACTCCATGTTTCAATAACAACCCAGCCATTTTTCTTCACTGCTGTGGGTCAGCTTTAAAGGGGCAGGGCGTTGTGGATGACACTGTTACACAAGGTCACATACACACAGCTTTACTCCAGGTTTTCCATAACAACCGATCGCAGGTCTTTCACTGATATCCAAACTGAGATACACATGATCAGATGACGCTTAGGGACCCATGGAAAATCGCAGGTTCTTCAGTCTTGACATACACACAGCCTTACACCAGGTTTCCATAGCAACCAAGCTATTTATGACCTGTATAAGTCAATAGCGGTTCGCAGGTCCTTAAATATTCAGTCATATGACATGCATCAGCCAATATAAGTTCACATTTCATTTACCAGGTTTCCATAGCAACACAGCCATAAATAGACTATACCTATACTGGACTGCCATACTAGATGTCAAGTGCAAAACTGGACAATTCTTATGGGGTCACTACACAAACAAAAAATGAATTATACCCGTGCGAAGCCAAGTCCTTCTGCTAGTCTCTTATATATATAAAAATGAGTTTCTGTCTGTCTGTCTATCTCTGTCTGTTCTTTATGCGCGACCAAACGACTGGACCGATCCTCACCAAATTTGGCACACATGTACATCAGGTTTTCCGGGAATATTTTAGACTGGGTCTCAGCTCTAAAGGATGTACGGTTCCTGAGATACAGTATTCCCAAAAAATGACCAACATTAGTCATACCTCCCAACTTTTCAAGGATGCAAAGAGGGACAATAGTTGAATTTTCTGAAATGAAGCCACACCCCTGGACACACCCCCTTCACGCCCCTAGAAACGTCCCAACTTTTCCTATAAATATGAGACTTTTCCTTCAGCATCATTTTAGTAAGCCTATAGTTTTACCAACATAAAAAATTATATATATATATATATATATATATATATATATAAGATAGATATACAGTGCCTTGCAAAAGTATTCAGCCCCCTTGAACTTTTCAACCTTTTGCCACATTTCAGGCTTCAAACATAAAGATATAAAGTTTTAATTTTTTGGTTAAGAATCAACAACAAGTGGGACACAATTGTGAAGTGGAACAAAATTTATTGGATATTTTAAACTTTTGTAAAAAATAAAAAATTGAAAAGTGGGGTGTGAAATATTATTCGGCCCCTTTACTTTCAGTGCAGCAAACTCACTCCAGAAGTTCAGTGAGGATCTCTGAATGATCCAATGTTGTCCTAAATGACTGATGATGATAAATATAATCCACCTGTGTGCAATCAAGTCTCCGTATAAATGCACCTGCTCTGTGATAGTCTCAGGGTTCTGTTTAAAGTGCAGAGAGCATCATGAAGACCAAGGAACACACAAGGCAGGTCTGTGATACTGTTGTGGCGAAGTTTAAAGCCAGATTTGGATACAAAAAGATTTCCCAAACTTTAAACATCCCAAGGAGCACTGTGCAAGCGATCATATTGAAATGGAAGGAGTAACAGACCACTGCAAATCTACCAAGACCCGGCCGTCCCTCTAAACTTTCATCTCAAACAAGGAGAAGACTGATCAGAGATGCAGCCAAGAGGCCCATGATCACTCTGGATGAACTGCAGAGATCTACAGCTGAGGTGGGAGAGTCTGTCCACAGGACAACAATCAGTCGTACACTGCACAAATCTGTCCTTTATGGAAGAGTGGCAAGAAGAAAGACATTTCTCAAAGATATCCATAAAAAGTCTCGTTTAAAGTTTGCCCCAAGCCACCTGGGAGACACACCAAACAAATGGAAGAAGGTGCTCTGGTCAGATGAAACCAAAATCGAACTTTTTGTCCACAATGCAAAACGATATGTTTGGCGTAAAAGCAACACAGCTCATCACCCTGAACACACCATCCCCACTGTCAAACATGGTGGTGGCAGCATCATGGTTTGGGCCTGCTTTTCTTCAGCAGGGACAGGGAAGATGGTTAAAATTGATGAGAAGATGGATGGAGCCAAATACAGGACCATTCTGGAAGAAAACCTGTTGGAGTCTGCAAAAGACCTGAGACTGGGACGGAGATTTATCTTCCAACAAGACAATGATCCCAAACATAAAGCAAAATCGACAATTGAATTCACAAATAAACATATCCAGGTGTTAGAATGGCCAAGTCATAGTCCAGACCTGAATCCAATCGAGAATCTGTGGAAAGAGCTGAAAACTGCTGTTCACAAACGCTCTCCATCCAACCTCACTGAGCTCGAGCTATTTTCCAAGGAAGAATGGGCAAGAATTTCAGTCTCTCGATGTGAAAAACTGATAGAGACATACCCCAAGCGACTTGCAGCTGTAATCGCAGCAAAAGGTGGCGCTACAAAGTATTAACTTAAGGGGGCCGAATAATTTAGCACGCCCCACTTTTTAGTTTTTTGTTACAAAAGTTTAAAATATCCAATAAATTTCGTTCCACTTCACAATTGTGTCTCACTTGTTGATTCTTAACCAAAATTTTTTTAATTTTATATCCTTATGTTTGAAGCCTGAAATGTGGCAAAATGTTGAAAAGTTCAAGGGGGCCGAATACTTTCGCAAGGCACTGTATGTATATATATATATCTATATATATATATCTATATATATATAGATATATATATTTATTTACAGGTGCAGGTGTTAAACAAATGCCAAAAATCGCAGAAATGCAGTACCAATTTTCTGCATGCAAAGTAGATAGGGGCTTACATAAGAACATAATTTTCTATCCTCCTATAAAAATAGTAACTCTAATGAATAATTATAATCTTTATACCCAACTAATGTGATAACTAGGGCTGGTTTTAGATTGGTATAACATGGCCGTTTCATTGCTCACATATTATGGACACAACTTCTGAAGTTCCTGACGTTTATCATTACTGTTGTTAGAGACCCATAATTGTAGATCTGATGACCTATTGGAAGTCCAAGTGTTTTGTTTGTACTGTGAGTGCAAAAAATCCACCCGCTATTATAACCATCTGAAAGCTGCCAAAACATTATTAACCCATTCCCGACATCCGGCATAATAGTAAAGTGGATTTTAGGTATTTAAATATGAGCGGCCACAATACCCACTGGGTCTCTACTGTATTTTACTGCAGAGACCCGCTGCCAAAGCACGCGGTCAGTGCCCGCACTGATCGTGGGTATTAAGACCCCCAGCGTCTCAGTCAAAGCTCTATTGAAGGCTCCCAGGCTTGTCTGGCATATACTTCTATTGCAGGCTGCTCTATGCAGCCTGTAATAGAAGTGACATTATTTTGCAATGCATAATTATTAGCATTGATATACAACCACCTTTATGCAACTTTGCATTAGCATTAGCACTGTAATGCATTGCATTAGTGATCAGACCACCTAATATTACCCAAAATAGTATAACTAAAAAATACATCTGGTCCGCAAAAAAAAGACGCCCTACAAATCCCTGAACACGGAAATATTAAAAAAATTATGGGTGTCAGAATATGGCGATTTTTAGAAAAAAAATGTTTTGAAAAGTTTTAGATTTTTGTTAAGGGGTTAAAATGTAAATAAAACTACATAAATTCGTTATTCCCGAAAGCGTAACGAAACATAGAATACAGGTGATGTGTCATTTTGGCTGCACAGTGAATGCTGTAAAAATGAAGCCTGTAAGAAAGTTGCACAAATGGACTTTTTCTTCAATCCCACCCCATTTCAAATTTTTTTCCAGCTTCCCAGTACATTGTACAGAATAATAAATGGTACCATTATGAAGAACAATTTTTCTCACAAACATTAAGCCCTCATACGTATCTGTGAACAGAAAAATAAAAAAGTTATGGGGTTTCAAGGCAGGAGTCAAAAATGAAAAACGTCACCGGCGGGAACGAGTTAAATGGTAACATTTAAAGGCTGAAAATGTGTTATCTGACTGATGGAACTTTTGCACCTGTCAGAAATGTTTTATATGTTTATCTCTAGTGATAATCGCTATTGCTATTATTTTAGTGTGTAACGGATATCGCTAGAGAGGCGGTTGGTGTATTTTACTCTATAAAGATCAGGTATGGACAGGATAGGGACAATGTCAAATATAATTTTTATTGATGACTTTCTGTATGTGTTTGGTACAACTCTTTTAGTGCTGCGATCTGGACGATGGTAAACGTCTTGGTCACAGCGCCAATAAACTTCCCAGCTATGTTCAGAGGGGTATTACATAAGAATACACCTCTGATTAGGCCCAAAGGGGTATTACATTATCCCTCTATGTGAGAAATATCCCTCTATCAGAGAGCAAAAGTATAGTATGCTCTTGGATTGATAGGAGAGGGAATAACATGGACAGACGTCCATGCTACTCTTCCCCCTGGAGTCAGATACAATCTATGCACAAAGACAAAATATTATTGCCTCTGCTGCCTGCAGCTCTGCTCCTCTGCCCCTCCTCCTCATCCACGTTGCTCCAAAATGCTGCCTGAGGCTGGAGGGGGAGGACACTTTAGAGCCTTGACTTTGGATTCATTTTAAAAATGATACCAAAATCATGATAGCCTTTGCAGATTCAGAACAATTTGCTGTTAAAAATATTGACAGGAATAGAGATCTGCATTGGGATCTCTATGCCGAACAGCATTTTCATAAGCGAATTGCGCCGGATCTGTAAGGGCTATCATGATGATCTTGGTATCATTTTAAAATGAATTCAAGATCATCTTCATAGCCCAAACGGATCCTGAGAAATCGGCATTAGTAGCAAGGATGTACTACATACGTCCTTAGCTACTGAAGTGCCAACCTGTCTGGATGTATACGTTGGTGGCAGGGAAAGGGTTAAGATTGCCCTCACTGCCCTCAATGCTTCCATAAGAATTAATAGAGCAAGTAGCAGCAAGGTGCTTTTAATCAAATTATCTTAATTTACTGATCATCAGCAAGTGTAACCACCTTTATAAAAGAAGTTTGGGCAATTTGCTGCTCCTCAGCATTTTAGATCATAGAGAAGCAATTGTTGGTGTCCATCAATCTGGAAAGGGTTATAAGGCATTTCCAAATAATTTGAAGTACAGTGAGGATTACTCATGGTGCGCTTGTTTGGAAGGGTTGTCAGGAAGGAAGGCTCCAGTTTGCAAAGTTGCATCTGAACAAACCACAAAAGTTCTGGAACAATAGGTGATTTCATAAAGCCCGCTGCATTGTACACCAATCTGCGTGGGCAGAGGACACTTTGTGTTCATAATGAGGCTTCTCCTCATCAACACCATCTACTTTCATAAAAGTGGCAAGGAAGGCTTAAAAACTCAATTTGCGGGTGTTTTACTTCCAAGTGGTGTTAAATCATCACAAACTGCCAACTTGTGACTATTTTATGCCAAAATAGTGGTGTTAAAACATTAATAAATCTTTCCAATGTAATGTACTATGTCACATTTCATTAAAACCAAACACAGCATATACTCACAAGAACCTCATACCAATTGTCAGGCATGGTGATGGAGGGGTGATGATTTGGGCTTGTTATTCAGTCACCTGACCTGGACACCTTGCAGTAATTGAGTCACCTATGAACTCCTCTGTATACCAAAGTGTTCCAGAGTCAAGTCTGAGGCCATCCTTCCAACAGCTAAAGCATAGCCAAAACTGGGTCATGCAACTGGATAATGATCTCAACAACATCTGCAAATCTATGACAGAATGGCTGAAAAAGAAAAGAATAAAGGTATTGTAATGGCCTAGTCAAAGTCCAGACCTCAATGAACTAAAGAAACATAAAAAGAGTAGGCCAAAACCCCTTCAGAAACTTGTGTCAGATTGATACAGAAAACCATTACTTCAAGTTATAGCTGCTAAAGGTGGTTCTACAAGGTATTGAGGCATGGGGTGGACTTAGTTTTTCATACATGGATTTTCCAGTCCTGCTTCATTTTTGTTAAATAAATAATGTAACTGTGGAGTTTGTTGTGTGTTGATGTTCATGTTTACCTAGTTTTAAGAGCTTAGAAGGACCAGATGTTTTTTTTTTATTATCCCCTGATGTAAAGCCATAGAATTTAATGAGGGTGTTTTTTTTCTCATGACTTTAGTTGTATATCCCATGAAATGACAATTCTGGCGCATCTCTTTTTATAACTCTGCATTCTGCCGTTCCTAGATTATTTTCTCTTGAAATTTACAAATGTAAAACTGAATATGTAAGAGACAGCCAATGTTGTCCTAAGCTTTATTTGTCTGTATAAACTGTTAATGTTGAATGTATTTCTGTGATTCTGTTCCTTTAAGACAGCAGCCATTGTAATTGTGACATGATGCTGGAGTGACTTCCTCCCCCCTTTTATGTCAGCTTGCCTGTTCTGCAGACAGAATGTGAGCAGAGAAGCAGGAAGTGACGAGACAGAGAGCAGCAGCCATCTTAGCAAGTGTTGTATTGAACTGGTGTGGAGATTTTTCTGTACAGCTAAGCTGTATCTTGGTCCAGAGACAAACAGAGTGTAAAGAGACAACAGGACTAGTGAGTCCACGTGAAAGGAACTGTACTCAGTGGCTGATCAGTGAGACTGACATTGTGACTGTGTATATGGATACCACAGATAGAGACTCGCAGTGCTGTTGATGTACTGGACAGCACCTGCTAAACCCCGGCTTACATCCCAGCTCAGTGTATGGATTCGGCAGGACTGTCAGTGTGCTGAGTGGAATCTGCTGTTGGATTACATTGCATTCATTGGGTTTCCCTGTTAAAGAGGACTTCATTTCTCCCAAGATCCTGATAACAGTGAGGAGAGGACGTTTCACTATAAAAGAAAGGAACGACTTTGGGCCCCACCGCGCGCTTCTATAGACTGTAAGCGGTCCACCTGGACCACTGGGGAAAAGGGGGTGCACCCAAATGTGATGTCAGGGTCAGTTAGGGATAGTTTTGAGTATATTGTTCATTCAGTGTCCATACTGCAGAATTGGACAGAGTAAAAGTAGAAACCATTGCAGAATTTGCCTTGAAATTGTTCATGCTATATTGTATATTTTGCTTGTCTTTATCCCTGTCATTTTACCTTCAAATAGCCTTTATTAACTTATAGTAAATATATATTCTTTTCTTGAACTACCGCGTGTGCGTTCATTTCTGGTTGCGGAGACCAAACCACCTGCCTTGCTCTCGGTTCACAAATTGGCGTAGTCGGCAGGATCCGCTTACCAGAATGGACGGTGACGCACCCGTTCGGGAGAATGGTGCTGGAGGAAGAATGCCAGCAGGGGCTATAATGAGTCAGTTAGCTAAATTTGATGGCAATAATATGTCAGTGAGTATGTGGGTGGAACAGATACGAATGATACAGCGAATGTACCAGACCGCACCAGAAGTACTAGTAGAGCTAGCAATATTGACATTACAAGGGGATGCTAAGACCACGGTGATATTGAGGCCATTTGAACAAAGGCAGACATTTGAGCAAGTAGTCCAGATTCTAGAAACCATTTATGGAGAAACTGCATTGCTGGGGTCTCTGCAGGCTCGGTTCTTCCAGAGGGTACAACAGGAGAATGAAAGCCTTCCCCAATATGCAAATGCCCTACAAGAACTGCTCCGAGATATTCAAGTGAAGGAAAGAGGGGGCTCGCCAGCCTTCTGTAACCCTGATCGGACTCTCCGTGACCAGTTTGTCCTGGGGATACGTGACGGCAGTTTAACTGTGACTATGCAGGATTTTATACGAAGAGAGACTGATGCTAAATTCCATGATGTACAGGTAGAGGCCATCTCCCGTGCCAATAGTATGTTCCCGAAGCCCCAGACCGCAGTTGGAGTTACTTTGTCACAGGGGGCTAGTTCTGGCTCAGAGACAGTAGAAAAGGGGACGGTTAAAGAAATTCTCACAGTAATGCAGAAACTGCAAGAGCAAATGGAACACTTGCACACCCGTTGTGATGAACATTCTATGAAAATTGCAGACTTCCAGAAAACTGGAGGTGAAAGGGTGAGCCGTCCATACCCAGAAAATCAGAATCACCCACCACCCCGCTGGAGGGATGAGGATAGGACCTACCGAAGGGGTCCAAATCAGTTAATGCAGTGCTCAGGAGAAATCGAAGGGGCTTACCGAAGGGGCCCAAACAGATGGCCAGAACGACGGGAGATACGCTGCTGGGAGTGTGGACGGATGGGCCACGTTGCTGCTAGATGTCCAGAGCAGCGACAAACTTATGAGAGACCGCCGTTAAACTGAAGTCCCCTGCTGCTGTAGGGCGTGTAGTAGGGGAGACTGACAAGGAGACTATGTGGGGAGAATGCCCTAATGATGACCTGATCGCTGCAAGTCCTGTTATACAGGTGGAAATGGAGGGTATTCCGGTTACCGGGATGATTGACACGGGTTCCCAAGTAACGACCTTGAGTAGAGACTGTTATGAACGGTACTTCCAGCAACATGTGAAATATGATCCCCATACATTCGTACGAGTGGTCGCAGCTAACCAGTTACCAGTTCCAGTCGTGGGAGTGGCCTGGATGAATGTCCGGGTATGTGGCCAAGATCTGGGTAGGAAAGGCATTGTGGTGGTACAGGAGTCACATGAAGTAAAGGTCCCTGTCATTTTGGGGATGAATGTGTTAAAAGAATTAGATCAGATCCTCTTTGAAAAGAAAGGTCACGGTTATTGGAAAGAAACCACCACCCATCGGCCTACTCAAACAGCTTTCCAGCGGCTGATCCGGACATGTGGCTTACAGAAAAGTTCGGATGCGCAGCGTCCTCTGGCTCGAATTTTAGTTCCTTTGCATACAAAAGTTACACTGCCACCCAGTCGGGAGACAATAGTGTCTATGCCCGTAGGCACCTGTCGGAAACTAGAGGGCATAGCTGTGTTGGTAGAACCACTGCAGGCAGCCGAAGGAGGTGTTGATCCGCTAGTGGCCCGTTCCTTGGCAATAGTTCGCAATGGAAGAGTACCACTTCGATGTGTAAACACTCAGGACCAGAGTGTGGACCTGACCCCAGGGAGGCAGCTGGCTAACATCTATGTGACTCCGGAGGAAGTAAGGAAAGTAACTCCAATGCAGCTGAAGCCGACTGAAAGGGATGAGTGGACCGTAACTGTGTCCATGGGAGAAGATGAGGAACCCACCTCTGAATGGAATGG